>JAQMCX010000002.1:8725805-8759185 GCA_029814765.1 Acanthurus leucopareius
ACACACACACACACACACACACACACACACACACACACACACACACACACACACACACACACACACACATACATACATACATACACATTAATTGTCTTATTTTCTTCATTTGGTTGCTCTGGAATTACAAGATGTAAGAATTCTTGTTGTGGCATATTTTTGACTCTTTGAAAAGTGACATAAGAGTGGATTTTTATTTTTGCCCTATCAAACTTCTACAAAAAAAAGAACAAAGAAACAGAAACAAAACAAAAGAATGACTTGCATCATGTTCAAAGTATTGGAAATAGTGTTGAAGTACACTCAAACTGCATGTTTATGTAAAATGACCTATTGTTGTTGTGATTCATATCCCGCCCCCTCCTGTTACCTTATTTTCCTGTCTCATTCCAGTTTAGTGATGAATAGGGAAATTTACTCCCATCGTCTTTGGGAATCCCACAGGAGGACAGCTTGGAGATGGTCAGCCGTACAGAGTAGAGCTGGGCAAGAGATCAATACTACATCGATATTGTGATATGAAAATCGGATTTCCTCATATGTTTTAGCCATCAGGATTTTGTGATATAGCAGAAGTGTTGGCTTTTCCTGGTTTGAAAGGCAGCACTAAAATAAAGTGATATTTGATTTTGTCCTTATTTCCCAGCCTTACTTAAGAGTGCAGGGTAGACTGCAGGCTGTAAGACTACTCACAGTCTGCTGAGAGATGACATTTTCTGCTGATGTCGCCCTTTTTCTTGAGCAACTCTTACTGCACCTAATTCGGTTTTGAGAGCAAACTCAGCCCATTCTGAACCGAAACAGTTTTTCACAACTGCCAAAAAATGACAAGCTCACTGTTCACTTCAAGTTCATTTGTAGTTTAAAGTGTTCAGTCGAGTTATGGTGACAAGTGTGTTAATACTGGTGAGTTTTAAGCTAACATGTTTGTCCACTTTTTTAAACAGTTCTGCATATGATTTAAAGACTGGTTTGAAGGTAGCTGTGAAGAAGCTGTCTCGACCATTTCAGTCCATCATCCACGCCAAGAGAACATACAGAGAACTGCGGTTGCTTAAGCACATGAAACATGAAAATGTGAGTTGACTTGTTCATCTTCCCTTTGTTCTATCTGGTTGTCTAAGGGTATAGGAAAACTTGTCAAAAACTTGTTTCCTTACGCAGTGCCTAACAATGTTTTTTTATTCCCATTATTCTTTGTGTTGTTATCTTTACAGTGGATTTCATATTTTGCAGGTAATTGGCCTTCTAGATGTCTTTACCCCTGCCACTTGTCTGAAGGAATTTACAGATGTGTAAGTTGAATGAGCTTTTCAAAAAATACCTGCTGTCACCTAAGCAACACTCTTACATAATTTAGAAACAGTGCTCAACAAACTCCAGCCTTTAGTTTCTGAGAAGAGGACAATCCTAGCTGTGACTGGGAAACACCTGGAGACATGCCAGCTGACTAAACACAGTAAAGCATTTCTTAGACAGTCAACTCTTGTTAGTTATTCACTCGCTGGCTGCTGCAAGAGTTATTTGACCACTGGCTTCCTTCCCTCTGCTTCCTGCTCTCTGGCATTGTGACATATATCTGCTATGCTAGCAAACAGGTAGTTATTGTTTGTTGATGTTGAAAGTTGTCAGAAATGGGAAGTGGACAGCTAGACTGTGACTCAGTGGTCAGACTTGCGTGCTGCTTCCCCCGCCATGTGTGGAACGTCTCTTCCCTACAGACAATGAGTGATTTGTATCAAGATCAAATTCTGATGGATTTCAGTGGACACCCAGCATAAGACTGTATCTCAGTTAAATACTTTGAATCACATTTTCCTTTCCCACTCAAGTTTGATGTCATTCTTTATACACCCCTCTATGAAAAATCATTCCTCAAGATTTGACTCATCCTAGCACCTAGGGACCCACTTCATGCCTGAAGCCTCAGTTAACAGTAGTGGTCGGAATATTTCCAATATCTAATGTGCATGTCATTTTGTGTGGGAGGAAAGCCACACAAATACTGGGAGAATATGTAAACTCTTAAGACCAGAGCCCAGAAACTAGTTTTGAGGTAAGGAGATGGTGCTCCCTGGTTTAACCATGGGATACTGCCATGAGTGCTAAAAAGATATTTGCACATTTAAGGTAAGCCATTTAACTACAGAGGCAGATATGAGGGTTAAAAGGATTTCAAAACCTTTTCCAAGTAGTTTGGCATTTGCAAATCAACTACTTTCACTTGTTCTTTGAAGTTATTTGTGTTAATACTGCAGTGTGTGTAAGGCAGTCTGTGCATGTCTTCGGGGATGCACTCGCAGTGCAGGCTTTTTGCACATAGTCTTACTGACCTCTCTCTGCAGTAAAAGTAGAGTTTTGTTTATTAAAGAACAGAGGCCAACAAAGCTCATGTAGTTAAGGAACAAACTGGTTTTAATTTTCTATAGTTTCTTCAAAATAAGAGTTCCACTGTTGTTTTATTATTTAAAAGCTTTAATTATGACGCATCAAAATCAGGAAGTATTAGGTTTTCATCAACAGTAACTCAATACATTTCTGTTACATCTGAACTCAAACATGATGAAAACGTAAATAAAATACAAAAAGGGGAAACAGGAGGGAAACTAAACTTCAGTCTACAGAGATTCAGTCATAAGCTAAAATATTCCTAAAACCTATAGAGACCATTTAAAACGCCTTTCTCTTCCCAGTCTCTTGCACAATTGAGAGGACTCTTGCTACACACACTTGTTTGGGAGAAGGGGTTTTCACAGGTTGGCTGTGGTTGACTTAGAGGCAAATTCAGCGTTGTTTAGCACAGTTGTGGGGATGGGCCATAACAGGCCAGACTCGGCACAACTCAGAGCACTCTGCTAATGGAAATGCAAATCAGCAGAATGGTTAGACTCAGTGCAGACAGAAGTGGTAATGGAAAAGCCTTGAATGTCTGAGGACTTCGAAGTGTTTTTAGGTTTTCTATTTTTCCTCAATCGTTTCCGAGAAGAATGTCTCTCCCATGCAGTGTGTATATAAGACTTTTTTTTAATTTTTGAGATGAAATCCAAGGAAATTGAATGAAACAAGCTGCAGTAAGAATTCATCTCTTGGTGATTCCTTTTTTGTTCAAGGGGAACACAGATTTTTCTCTGCAGAGTTTAAAAAATCTTTTATTCTTTTAAAAATGTCTTTTATGACTCCAGAGGAAACTGTGTGGAATTCGACAAATGTCCTCAAGTGTTGTCATCTGAAAAATCTGAGCGGGTAAAATTTCTTGGGGCTAGCAGCATAAGGCTGCAATAGACTCAACTAGCATAATGCACTCCAGTCTGAACCATCAGCAGTCAAATTTCCCTGTGGCGCAAGGTTTTAACAAGGAAGGTTTTAACAAGGAAGAAGAATATGTGGAACAAAACAATTTATTGAGACATATCTATTGAATAAAAGTTAAAGAATAAAATGCTGAATCAGTAGACTAATCTTTTAATGTGCACCCCTTTTGCAGAAAGTGACACAGTAGTTTGAATAGAAACATACTAGAACCTCTCTCTCACACTGCAAGCTGTGGCTGCTGTTTGAAGTTGAGTTGAAGCACCATCCTGCCTGATTCTCATCTAATTGGCAGATGGGTGGCAGTGCAAGGTCATACATGTAGACTGTTTGAGACTGGATTCCTGAGAGAGGAAAAAAAGGAAAGAAAAAGCAGGCGAAAGAATAGGCCAGTAGTGTGGAAAAAATGACACATGCAGTTTTTTTTAATGCTGTGTGTAGAAGAATAAATGCTGAGTCACAGGTTGTCAGAAGGATATATGGCTCTCTTTATTTGAATGCAATATGATATCTGGGAAAAATCTCAGATATGTAGGTGCTGTAAGTGTGGTTCCCCTCTGCTCTAAAAATAGAGACTGAGTCACAACACCGTGGCAAGGCTCCTCAGAGCTCCAGCCATGCTCCTGTTTCTATAGGAGAGAGGAAAACAGAGATCACTATTTATATCCTTTTTTTTCCAAGGCGGGTGAACTTTGGAGTGTGTCTATGTTGCTGTGTGCTGCAAGTTCAGGCGTAACCAGGTGCTATTTTAAGGGCCTGCTCTCAGTGCAGTATGTGAATAGGAGAGTACTCATGAAATGGGCATTTGTTGGAGCTGCAGGCTGACAAAGCAGCACATGGTTCTGTGTATTTTGGCTGTAAAACTGCCACTGTAGCATCCTGCTCCCACCTTCTTTCATAAGTGCTGTTTGAGCGTTTGAAACAGCTTTGGGATTAGATTTGAATTATCCACTGTTTCAGTCCTATTAAGCCCATTTATCTGGGTGTGTTGTTAAATTACATTCCATTTGTGAATGGCTGGCCTTTCAGGGCCTCTAGAGTGAAGTGAGAGTGAAAAGAAGTAGCAGCTAAACCGCTTTAAGCTCACATTGCCATATGGGAAATTAGTTTCAGACTGCAAACAACTCTTGAAAAATTTGCCAGAAGTGCAAATTTATTCATGTCTGTCCATCTGTCTTTTTATGAGTGGAAAAACATCGACATGCTGTCTAATGTTTGTGTCTGTTTAAACTGCAATGAAAATCTTTTATGATTGGCAGGTATCTCGTGACTCACTTAATGGGTGCAGATCTCAACAACATAGTGAAATGTCAGAAACTCACTGATGACCATGTGCAGTTCCTCATATACCAGATCCTCAGAGGGTTAAAGGTGAGGTTATTGAGAAATAGTTGAACATTTTTGGGAAATATGCTTTTATTATTCACAGCAAGAGTTCGATGACAAGAAAAATACCATGTTCACTTTTTGCCTTGCTTAGTATTCACTAAAATATCTGCTTGGTGGACAAATATTCCTGAGTATAACCTCCATATACCTCCACACGACCACAGCATTTAGTCATTAAAATGAAGTTTTAGTCCCTTTTAAACAAGCAAGTTATAATATGTTAATTATTGAGCTTTAGAGGTGCTGGTTGTTAGATGATGTTGCCATTAGACAGAGATAGACTAACTGTGTCCCTCTGTTTCCAGTCTTTATGCTAAGTAAAGCTAACTGTCTGCTTTCCATATTGAATGGACAGATGTGAGAGTGGAATTATTCTTGTATATATTACTTTGCCAAAAAAATCGATCAAGTATATTTCCCAAAATGTTACATGAATCAGTGGTTTCTACACAGTATTGCCTTGCTGCTGACATTTTATGCCGTGGTAAATCAAAGCCTCTTTACACTGATAATGTAATTTGACGCAGATATTCTCTTTTGTCTCTCTGCAGTATATCCACTCAGCAGACATCATTCATAGAGTAAGTGCCATATTTGATTTTTGTCTAACAAATGTGACTCTGTCTTTGACCCTTATTGAATAAATAAAGATTGCCAGGGTTTACAACATCTTCCACTTGGCAGAGTCAGGCCTGTGCCTTGGGCAAACACTGATGGAAGGAGAGTCATAAACAGGACCTTTACTTTCACATGATGTCAATGATGTAATTCTTATTTTAAATGTCAAGAAAGAATGGACAGATTTGTTTTCACGCATGAAAAGTAGGAATTTTTTCAGAACAAGAGTGCAAATGTATCATCAATCCAAAATTACGGTCATTACTTAAACTTTAATTGCGCTTAATTCACATTTATTGCTTTCCTCCCTGCAGGATTTGAAACCTAGTAATCTGGCGGTGAATGAAGACTGTGAGCTGAAGGTCAGTGAACTGCTACTCTCATTTAAAACATCAAGTCCACAAATGTAAATGTTTTGCAAACAGCTCTGCTCTTCTGCACTTCAATTGCTCCCAGATTTTGGACTTTGGTTTGGCGCGACACACTGATGATGAGATGACTGGCTACGTGGCCACCCGCTGGTATCGTGCCCCAGAGATCATGTTAAACTGGATGCACTACAACATGACAGGTTGATGACATTAAAAAGCTCCTTTGATCTTCCCCAGTTACTTCCTGCAATTTACATCCTGATTGCAGAGTTGTTTTTAATGTTCCTGTTCTGCTTTTCTGTGTTTCAGTGGATATTTGGTCAGTTGGGTGTATAATGGCAGAACTGCTCACTGGAAAAACTCTGTTTCCTGGTACTGACCGTATCCTTTTCATTTGAGAGCACAGTACGTACAGAGCTCCCGTAGCTGGTGAGATTTTGACACCGTTCTGCACAACAAACAGGTTAAACACACACTGACATTTGGGGGAATGACTGATTAACAGTGTTTTTTGCCAGTACAGTAACAGAAACTGTTCTGCGATGCTTCTTTTCTGTTTCCTCTCATGAAAATCTGCTTCTTTCCCGCAACATGACGCTGCCTGGGGCATCTCTCATATTTAAAATGTCATACAGACAGTACTACTCCTCCCTCTGGCTTGACACCTTACCTTTGCTGTAATGTTTCCACTAGCATGCTTCAACTCTTTCTACAGTGTTAGTATGCATTGTTGGCCTGGGTCCACTTTCTGGCTGCATTACTGGCAGTCTTTGTATGGGCCTGTCATTCTGCACTGACTGTGTCAAGATTTTGTTTATCTTTCTCTCCCCCGCTGCCAGTGTCTAACTCAGCTTGTACATAAAACATAAAACAGGGCTGTCCGCTGCCTTCTTTTTTTTTTGTCAGCTTTCATTTCAAAAACTTTATCTTCTCTTTCCTGTGCGAGGCCTTTTTTTGTGGCATCTCATGTGTGAAATATAGAGCAAATGTAGTGAAATTTGATGTCACCGAGGGGTTTTAAATGATTAAATTTCACAAGGAGGATGAAGACTAACGGGTCACAAGTTCTCCCTTGTACAGCATCTGGTCTTCCTTTACCGTGTGCCGGTAGACATTGATCAGTTGAAGCTAATCATGCTGCTCGTCGGAACCCCAGGGCCTGAACTCTTGATGAAAATATCTTCGGAGTCTGTGAGTTCACAATGTTATGCAAGGTTTTTCTCTAACCCGTTTTCTGCTGCAAACGTGTCACTCTGCTGTGCAATAACTTGGTGTATGTGCTACCTAACTGACAGCATGTTTTCCACCCTTCAGCTTTGTGAGTTTGAGACTTGCTTTCTGCCTCTTTTAAGTGGGTGAATTTGGTTAAGTTTGCCACGAAATGATAATGACACAGGTGATTGAGCTCTGACTTTCACTGATTGACTGTAATGCAATGTATTGTGTTGTGTCTTCCCTCCAAATCTGCCAGTCCCTCCTTTTTGTGGTCACATTTTGCTTTAAAGCTTGAAGTTTGCTTTTCAACACAACATTGTTGTGCATTTATAGCTGAACTGCACAGTCAGTGTTAGATTGAAAAGCAGCTTCTTAACCAACTCTGCTCTGTCGCTATACTCCCCTTGACACAAGCTTCATAGATATAAACCAGCTTCAGCAGATAATGCGTCTGACAGGAACGCCCCCAGCTTCTCTCATAAGCAGGATGCCCAGCCATGAGGTGAGCAGGAGCACCTACAGTTGCTTTCTTTAGACCAGACAGCAGAGCAGAAGGAGAATCAGACCTGATGTCAATCACTTTTCCTTTGCTTTTAAAGCAGCACAGCTCTTGGCTTAGTATCCTGTGTTTTTCCTGAGTTTTGCCTCAAAATGATAGTTTTTCATACCATTATTTTCGAAAACATGGAGTGATAACAGCAGTTAATATTTGATGCTAAGAACTATGTTAATACCTGTTAATACCTGCACTAATGTACGCACCACGCTCTAAAGACATAGATATACTTGCTTTTTAACCACACATTCATGTAGACAGCAACTGTGTTGTGACTGCGTTTATTCACATACTTGACTATGTACTATGCGTGTTGAATTGAACTGAAGTGTATTTATTTGATGAGTTTTTATTAAAAATACAAAGCATACCACTGCAGTATTTCATATATAAAAAAATCACAGAGGATAAAAAAGCACAGAAAAGCCCAAGGGGCTTATTTTCATTGTGGTCCTCTAATATCACGATTTTACATACCAAGCAAGATACAAACTACACACAGCAACAAACAAAAAACAGTACAATCAAACATGTAAGTAGTAATCAGAAAAGCTAAGTCCATGTGCTCATCTTCAGTCATAAAAATTTATACTTAAGATGAACATATTGCATAGTAGATGCTGTGATTCCATAAATGATACACAATTTAATACTACAATACACGTTACTGGAGGACACCACTAGCAGGAATGCCAGAGCACTCATGCACTCATATTTGCATTGTGTAAGTAAGTATGTAAACATGGCAACACTCCAGGGCATTAGCCTTTGTAAATACTCAGATCATGGCAGGAAAAGCTACAGTTGCACCATCATAGATGGGATTTAAGGCCCCTAGATCAAGCAATTTGTGACTCGGTCTGTAAGCTTGTCTGTGGTTAACTCAAAATGCTTCATTAAGGAGCAGCAAGGCCTCAAGGGGCCACTACCAGCAGTTTAAAACTTTAGTATCCAGTTTAATCCTATCACTTGTGTGGTGTCTGACACGCTTGCTGCATGTGATTGTAATGTTTGCAAGAAGTGGCTCTGAGCTCTTCTGGTGAACGCATATCTGTGCTTGTAATTTCACACAGTTGGTATTTAAGTGTCTCCTCAGAGTTAAGTGTGCACACTGTGTGCAATAGCTATTGCTAAGGTAGCTACTAACAGCATTTTCTGTGTGAAAGATGCTTTGTTCTGTGGTTGTCTTTCTGGTTTTGTTGCACATTTCTTGGTAGTTGCTTCTCTCAACATGTTTATGTGTATGTAATTTTCATTTTAATGGGAGTATAAATTTCAGTCTGCAAAGTAAACTTCTCTTTTACACAGAGAGTTTTTTACAGGGTCTCTGGGGCTGTTTTAATGTTTTCATTACGCTTTGTTGTTCACCTGGCCGGCCTGAGGGCCTGTTTGGACAGTATGGTGTCATAAGCTCTGTCATATAACCCAACGCCAGACCAAATAGAGTCTTGTATATGACTAAAAGGATTTTAAAATGGAATTATTCTTTATTTTTGAACGGTATAAAGGCTTAAGGCTATTAAGGCTAAGGTGGGAAGACACAAGCACATGTATAATTTCTCTGTGGTCTTAAAAGAGAGAATTGATCTAATATTGGAGATATTGTATTACTGTAATGATTCAAAACATGACTGGACTACCATCTTTACATGTTGCTCCAGGTATGAGTTACTATTAAGGATAACATCCAGAGCCAACAAACAAACAGACCTGAAAAAATATAACTAAAACATCAAGTTTTTGGCTAATAATTCTCCAAAAAACTAAGTTATATTGTTGACATTGCTTTAATTTGTGCCATGAGTGGTCTCTGAAAAAAACTAATCCTTGACTGTAACAACCTTGTTTTAAGTAAACTGCAATGATGGACGTTGGCATGCACAAGAAAACCCAACAGCATTTCTGTTTGGGCACAAAGATGAGAACAACAATCAAAATGCAAAGCTTTACTACACACACACTGTACTCATGTGTTGGTTACGCTTTTGGTAGTATTTATATTCATTCAGGATGTGATCCACATCTTAAGTCAGAAATGTAACGAGTGGGCAGTGATGATTTAAGGTGGCTATCTACATTGAACAGAATCAGTGGCATGAAAATGCTACTAATGTGAGCATTATGAAATTGTAGGTAATGAATGTGGGCGACATGTTGCCGCTGGCGGGAGCTGACATTTGATTTACTGCATTTATTTTCCCAGGCCCGGAACTACATCAGCTCCTTGCCTCAAATGCCCAAGAGGAACTTTGCTGACGTGTTCATTGGTGCCAACCCACAAGGTAATACCAGAGAAAAACAGGGATTTGTTATGGTGCTGGAACAAATGACTTGTTGAAATTCCTCCTACTAGTAATGGTTTTTCCTTGTGAGTAATTTTGGTGAAGCGTAGAGGCTTAGCCAAAACTCTACATGAGAGGATACTAAAATATGTAATGGATCACAGGCTATTAGATTTATGATGACATGTTTTTCAAGCTGTGGACCTCCTGGAGAAAATGCTGGTTCTGGATACAGACAAGCGCATAACAGCAGCAGAGGCTCTGGCTCACCCCTACTTCGCGCAGTACCATGACCCAGACGATGAGCCTGAGGCAGAACCATACGATCAGAGCTTCGAGAGCCGCGAGCTTGAGATCGAAGAGTGGAAACGTATGACAGTATTCCACACAAAAATTCCAATACCTTAAAAAAATAAATCTAAAGAAATCCCATCAGGTCAACTATTAATATGTGTCATACTGACAGCACAGACACTCTAAAATATTTTAACATTCTCTTGTTGCAGGGTTAACTTATGAGGAAGTGTGCAGTTTTGAGCCACCTATCTTTGACGAGGATGACATGGAGTAAGGAGACGTGCTACCCACATCCACCCCAGCCTCTGACCTTGAACATGTGCATTAGTGTTAAACTCTCAGACACACTTGTATCAGAGAGCTTACCAACCCTCGACGGTCTTTATTAAGTGAGAAATTGTTTTCCATGATTTGCTCTTGTAAGGAGATCATTACCAGCGCAAAAGAAGGGAAGAGTTTGACCAATTATCATTATTCTTATTTATAAACCACTAATGTTGATGGTCTGTCGCTGGAAATGTCACTTCTTGCCAATAGCTGAAATAATTTTATATTAGTCAGATTTTTTAAAAGTTAGATTTTGATGACTCATCACTGTGACACTGAGATGCTGAAACGCCTGGACCTATAGCTGTTCTACTTTGTGTTTTAAGTTTTCTGTTGAGTAACTTATGAATAAGCTTTTGTTATCTATCAATTAAAAAGGATTATGCTAGTCTACCACTCACCATGCCAAGCTGTCATATTTAGCACTGGGTCACATGTATTTGTAAACTTTGGTTTGATTCAGTTGTTGCCATGATTGTCCCTGTATTTAAAGAGAGATCACTTGGAAGGGTTTCATATCTGTGACAGTAGATTTTATGTTTTTAGGTATTTGACAATTTGAGAATGTGCCCGTTCTGTGTAGTCACTGACCTGTTAGTGCTCACTGAGTTGAGCACACACTTTTCAATGTTTATTTTGATAGTTTAGATGCTCTGTGAGACTGTTGTGGCTACACAGAAAAATCTGAGCCTCTGCTGTTTAATGACAGCGCAATTCAAAAAGGCACCAAAACAGGAAAAAATATACATGCATACATGTTGTGCTCAAAAATATGTAAATATCTGTGCCATACTTTTTTAAATCTCTGACTTATTGTCGTTATGTTATGAAGCAATCACTTTTAGTATGTACATCAGACTTTGTGTGCATTTGCGAGAGTGTGTTGTTGGTTTACAGGATTTTGCGTCATGCTAAAACCTCTAATAGATATACTGCTTAAATGTGTAAAAGAGGGATTTCAGATGTATTTATACTTTGTTGAAGTGGTATTTATAAACAACAATCGAAAGATCCCTTAAACTATTTTTCAGTCCTGCAGAGTAACTACTATCTTCAGTCCTTTGTTTAACAAAATAAAGACTTATTTTTAAGAGACCCACATGTTTCAGTTTCTTCTTTAACATGTTTTATCTTACATTTTTAAACATTTGTTTTTGTTAGCAGTGCTGGTTCTCAGTGATTTTACTGGAGGACTAGTGAATCAGTTGATTTGTATGGCTTATAATGAGAACAATGACCTGCACATTTAGGTGCTTTTCTTCCAGTTACTTATAGAACATTTTGACTTTCTCTCAAGCCCCTTCAGCGACAAAAAGTCTTGAAAAACCTACAAAGTAGGAATTGAGAAACCTGGCATTGGGAATTCATAAATTCTGGCTTTTTAGAAAAAGGCAGTTGGTCTCAGGACGAGTGACTTAGCTTCTTGAAGAGGTCTTGAGCTCACTTCAAGTCATCTTTGTGTAGGAGGAGAGATGAGTGTTGCATTTTTGTCTGTGGTTCATAGTACCTTTTTTCAAATGTGAAATCAGTGCTTCTCTTTTTGCAGTTTTATCTCCTAAGTACAGTATTCCCATCAACTCAGTCTACAACATGCTGATTTAACAGTGCTTATTTAAATTATGCCTTGGTTAATGGACAAGAGCACTGATATCAAGTTAAATTAACATAACCATGTATTGTTTTAACACTAAGCAAAAATTATGAGATTACAGTGCATAGAGAATTTTTTTCAACAAAATTGAAGGGATCTTAAACTAAAAATAGTTGTAAAGTTAAGAAACTAGTACTGGTTGGGCTGTAAAATGGACCCTTAATATGACAAATAGGAGTGTTATTGCAGGTGGTGTTTGTAGGATCTTTTAGACTACTTGACAGTCAATGTCTCATTTCTGCACATATAGCTGTCAATTTCTGTCTTGGGAGTTTTTTTTGTAAAATAATTTGACATTTTTTGACTTTCTTTTTAAGTATCAAAATTCCACAGGCCACAATTTGTTCTCAGAATCTAATGTGTGGGCTCAAACCGTTGAATAACAATGACTGGCAATCATTTCAGTACTACAGTATTAATACTTATTTAAAACAGACTGTTTACTGTCTCTGTTCCTTGTAGCTTCAGTGTAGTAAAAATCACGAAAAAAAGGTTTGATGCCCAGGTGGAGGCATCACTGGGGAAGCTCCCCTTCTGCAAAATGAACCAATGCGCATGCGCGGAACATTCGATCACTGGTGGTGTAGCTAACGGCTAGGCTACGAATCCAGCCAACATGGAGAGAAAAGGTAAATCTCTACACCGACACGCCATACACTGTATGAGCAAAGTTAGACCGTATGTGTGTTGACAGTGCAGTAAATGTTAATTGGCACTCACGAATGTAAGGTTTAACCTAGCTTCATACATTCAGATAGTGGTTTAATTGAACGCGTCTGTCACGCACTGTTGAGCTGGAGCGAGCTACGTTAAGTTAGCCCTCTATATTAGCATTAGCTTCTATGGGACATGTCAGGATTATGTAGCTGCGTTTAGCTTTCTAGCTCTTTCAATTTCTCATGCAACCTAAAACACCGACAACACTAACATTAACGTTAACTAGACACAGCTAGTCACCCGACTGTCTGAAATTTACGTCACTGTCGTTAACGTTACAGTCTTCTTAAAGAATGACTACCTTGGTGGTTAACGTTAGCTTAGTGACGTTAACGTTAGGTGGCTTCAGTTAGTCAAACCGGGTGTCTGACGACTGGCACTTGTACAGTAATTTTGATTGATATGTTGATAGCTCGTATGATATGATACCCTGCATAATGACCGAGTTTCTAAACTGTAGGGTAAGGTAGTTGTACGTTATCCTTTGCCTCAGACAGTGTCATCCTTTTTTGTCTTGAGTGTCAGCTAGACAACAAAACAACCACAGCAACACAACAACCAGACAATAGCAAAGTAACTGGTCACTGGTTTCTCCTGACAGTTCTGGCTCTTCAGGCGAGGAAGAAGAGGGCTAAAGCCAAGAAGACCAATAAAAAGTGAGTTTTTGCCCCAGTCAAATCTTGTCCTCTCTTCATGTTGCACATGGCATCCCAAAAGCATGAATATTGTCAGTTGTACTCCAGTCAGAGGTGTTTTTTTGTGATAGTCTAACACATGTGTTGTCTATATGTGGGCTAGATGTTGAGATTTGACAATGACACAGGGTCCTTGACTGTATGCTCACACTCATGTGTTTATTTTGGTCCATGCATGATCCAAGAAAGAAGACTGCTATGAACAAATTTTAAAAGAAAAAGATTCAACACTCAGGATTGATTTACATAGCTTTTTTTTTTTGCATGGGGCTCAAGTGAGGTCACTCACATTACTCATTTTGACAGCTATTTTAGTAGATGCAAGTTACAAGCTATCTGTATAGAATGTGCAGCATGCATTGCCTGAAATAAACTACTTGAAGGCCATGTCCTACTATCAAAGTAGTTGATGAGTAGATGAACGATCGCATTAAGATTATACAGTATTTAAGGCTCTTAATAGACTATGCAAGTGTTGACCTCTTATACTGATTGTTTTGTGTAGGCCTACCTAACAATCTACTAATCATGCCATCAGTGGCATCCTCCGGAGTGTTACATAACAGCCTGTGCTATATTTAAAACCAGAGAATGAAGAAGCCCACATCAGCCCAGCGAAGCATGGTGTTTCACTGAAAACAGCACTATTGCAGATAGTCACCTCTCCTGACAGTTTTATCTTAAAGGCTTAAATGCCCATGTCCATTATGCATAAGAATCATTTGACGCTAAAATGTGCCATTGCATGCCACAGACATCCTTGCATGCTAAGCACCATATGTACAAGTGCAGCAACACTCAGTCAGCTTGAGGACAAGGTAATAATATAGGAGCTATAGCTCTGAATTATTTGTCACGGTCAGTTTATGAAAGTCTCAAGGAAAACATACATCAGAACAACCTCTGTAGACTTACAGTTGCCTTCATAATCAAGGTGATGAGCCAAAAAAAAAATAGCTGCACCAGCTCAAAGTCGGAGCAGCCATATTTAATATTTTCCATCAAAAGATAATAATTGATGTTCTGCTGCATTCTGCAATTGATTGCAAGAATTGCAGTAATGCAAGAACAGTGAAAGCATGAAATGTCATTGGAAAGACAAAATGTGATGAAGACTATTAAGTAACTAATATAATTGCAGCTGTTTGTTCTTTCATTGGTACATACATACAAATATACAGTAGAACGTCCCCTGCTTCAAGCATCCGCTCCAGAAGAAGTAGGTTGCAGATTATGTGAAACCAGCAGTCCATTTGTGAGACAGATCAGTTTAGGAATTTATTTGAATGTGATCTTAGCTCTCTTGGCTCCCATGGTGATGAGCAGCCTTAATCTCCTCTGTGGAGGAAGTAACTTCAGGCTGTTTGGCTTTCAAGTTAATATTAGTGGCTGAACTGTCTGCAATTGCAGATTATCGGATGTTACACATATATACTCAGAAGAAGTGCTTATATACCAATGTGACTTTTATTACTTCATGAGATGACCGGATATGTTCTGGGATTTGAGATATTGTGAGCTGTAAAGCCTGATCCAGTTTAATCCTATACATTAGCTGTCACAAACATCTCATTGTGCTGGGCCGATCCTTTCATTTTACATTTTACACATAAATAGACCTTAAATTAGAGTTCACTAATTTTAAGTATGGTTGCTGGGCTGGCAACCAGGCACAGGCTGTTAGGGATGGAAACTGAAAATATAGTTGCTTTTTTTAATCATCTTACATTTGGAGTAATTGGGATATTGTGCAGTATCTTATGTCATATGGACTTAATAGTGAAATGTGACATGATAGAATGTTAAATAGCTTTATTAAATTAACAAAAAAAATTTCTTTGGTGCTTGTCTAGCTCATTGGGTTTGTAAGATGTGCCCCCCTTGTACTAGTTAACTCAACATGTAAGATGAGTAACATCGTAATATTGAAATGTATATTTTGTGCATTTTTACAGTATAATTTTACTTGTAGTTCAAAGATGTAGGATACTTTGCTGCCTGAGATTTCACAAATTTCCTTTTTGTTTTTGTGAAGGTACATCTAATTTTTTTGCCAGTTAGTTATGCATCATATATGCATTATTTAAGCGTTAGTTTAACTTTTCACCCCACAGTTAAACTAAAGCTTAATTTCATTGTCTTGGTCTTTTCATGCTAGTAAACTCAGTGTGTTTAATGCAGTATTTTCTGGCTCCTGTTCAATGCAACAAATAGGCTATAAAAATGTATTTATTTGCGGCACATTCTTTGTTGTTCCTATTCATTATGTTCTTTATGTTAAAAAGTGGTTGCCACTGATTGCAAACCAAAGGCAAAGGATTTATGGCCAATTTCTCAAAATAGGGACCAATAGTAACCAAGCATCCTTTCCTTTAGAGCCCTGCCTCGAATGAGAGATAGATCTTATTAAAGCTCTGACATACTTCCCCTGTATAAAGCTGATACACAATGAAGAATATCATGTTTACAAATTGTTCGCTCACCCTAGGCTGTCCTGTTGTGAGGTGATGCTTTTAAACTAGCCCCTGTGGCCATTGTCAAAACACCAGCACCTACAGAAAGAGTAAATTGTTTACTGTTTTTAGCACAGACTCTCAAACATATCCACTCTTCAAA
Organism: Acanthurus leucopareius; assembly: GCA_029814765.1. Classification (NCBI taxonomy): domain Eukaryota; kingdom Metazoa; phylum Chordata; class Actinopteri; order Acanthuriformes; family Acanthuridae; genus Acanthurus; species Acanthurus leucopareius. The sequence goes on from JAQMCX010000002.1 coordinate 8,741,849, forward strand.
AACTCCATGTTAAAAACGAAATGTGTATGAGCACTCACCTGTCCATGTGATTTTGTTTTATATTGTAGACACTGAATACATTTATTTGAGTGCAGTTTGGGTCCGTAAAAGTTCACAAAACATTTGACTATAATACAGATATATATAATTTTTGTTCAGTTACCTTTGACTTGTACTATCTAACAACCTGATGTAACAACAAAGTAATTGAGCTTTGCAATTTGTGCACATGACTAGCAGGCTTGATGATCACAGAGTATCAACCAGTACCAATACTGCCTGACATAAAATATGACGGTGTTAAAATTAAGAAAGCCATTCTTGTCCAGACATGAATTAACAGTCAAATACATGTGCATTGAGAAAATATAACCTGCAGCAAAAATTTCTTAATTTTTTCTCAGTCTTATACTTTGTTCCATGTGAGATCTGTCGAAGGAGGCTTATCAGTGTAAAGATCTCTCTGGCACCAAGTTTAGAACAAGAGTTTAATAGCTTCTCTTTTTGCTGATGTGAACAAAATCTAGAAGGTCAAATAAGTTTTTAATTGTAAGCAGCATTTTATACCTCAAAGTGTATTTTGTGGCATGTTATTACTTACTGTCTCTGTCAATGTGTAATCTGCTGTTGCTTATATGTTTTTTGTCTTTATTTGCTTGAAGCAGATACATACAAATTAAAAATGAGTTGGATTAATTATGACAAAAAAAATGCTGAATAGCTTTAGATATCCCTAATATTTGTCTGAGCTGATTTAATCAAAGGCATTCAAATTATAATGATAACATTTTAAATGGTGATTAAAATCATTTAAGATTAAAAGTTTGTCTTAAATTAGATTGGTTAGATCAGGAAGGCTACTTGAAAACCTTCCTTTGGTAACTTCAAGCCAAATGAAGACACATTTTAGCAGCTGATACCAAAGCTCACAGTGTAATTCCCTGGTGGTGTAATTCAAATTAACAGCCTGTCACAGGTTTAAAAGTCTGGTGTCTGGCCAGTGTAGCTCTCCTGTGAGAACAAAAACCACTGCTGCTCTTTTGTTTTGTCTTGGGAACGCTTACCTGTAAGGCATTGAGCAGGATTTGGGTGTGGTTGCATTTATTGAGTTGAGGCCAGTGAAGTTTAACTGCTAACCAATTTTACATTACCCTTTTTGAGACAGTTGTAACATAGGAATGAATCTCAATATTTAAATACAGATTATAGTGAAGAGGATCTTTGAAAGTTAATGCTAAAATAATGTAATGATGTCCATGCTCAGGCAAGAACGATATCAGTGGTTTTGTTCCTTCCTGATGAAGTCTGTGATGAGTGTTTCGCATTTGTTTGTACAGCAGACAGCCAGTCAATGCCAGATCTCGACAGCAGCCCCAGCTAGAAGCGTCACCTCAAGAGCCTGAGGAGCCTGAGGAGATTCTTGGCTCTGATGATGAGGAGCAGGAGGACCCTAATGACTACTGCAAGGGTGAGTCCTGTCTTACTTAGTATGTTTACAAGCACATTATTACCAAGTCAGTGCAGATAACCATTTTAAAACACAGTGTTAACCACAGAATGACGCTGAAAAAAAAAAAAAGAAAATCAACAGTTATATTAACATTACAACACTTGGAGAAAATTTTTGTATGATTTGCAATAAAATTACAAATACCAGTTGAGTTGGTTATAATGACACTTACAATAACCAGAGTTTTATAATAATTTATGGATGACTGTGTACACATTGGTTGTTATTCTGTCTAAACAACATACATTTTCTTCTCATCTAGGTGGCTACCATCATGTGAAAGTAGGAGACCTTTACAACGGAAAATACCATGTCATTCGTAAACTGGGCTGGGGACACTTCTCCACTGTGTGGCTCGCCTGGGACATCCAGTACGAGAAAAGCTCAAATACATATTCTTCTTCTTGTGTTTTTGAGGCTTAAAAATAGGTTTAGTAGCAGCTGACTGTTTCTGTTGTGGTAGAACTTACAGTGCTTCCTGTTACTGAACGTTACTTGTTCTGTGGTTGCAGGGTGAAGAGGTTTGTTGCAATGAAAGTGGTGAAAAGTGCAGAGCACTACACGGAGACAGCAGTGGATGAGATCAAACTCCTCAGATCTGTAAGCATCTGATTGGTTGGAATCACATGAATCAAGAAACGCAGTAAATGAAAGCAATTTCCTGCGGATTAAAAAGCACAAACACGTCAATAATTTTGTATCAAAACAAGGACAACCTAACTCGGTGCACTATGCAGACCTTAACAGATTTTACTTTGTGACATGTAGGCCAATTGTTTGTTGTTCCAGTCTAACCTGACTGTGTTGATCCTCCTTATTGTCACCAGGTGAGAAACTCAGATCCCAATGATCCCAACAGGGAAATGGTGGTCCAGCTGCTGGATGACTTCAAGATCTCTGGTGTAAACGGGACTCGTATCCTTTACAGCCAAACATTGAAAATATTTTGTGGTCTTTTTTATGACTCTGATTAGGCCTCTTTATTTGCTTCCCACTGGAAACACAATTGCTTTTCAATCTCACAAACATACTTAGTCTAGGAAAGTATCATTCTTTCCACTGGTGTCAAATTTAGCTGGAAAGCAAGTAACAAAGTAAACAACAGGTGATGGCTGTACCAAATGGAACCTTGTGTGTGTCCACCTAACACAACACTTTGGCTGACTAAGACCCCCTGAATGCCGCAGGGATTGCTGTAGCTGTAATACGAGACTCCCCTGACAACTCTGTAGTGTTTGCACTTTTATGACCTGCCCTCTTGTCTGTATCAAAAAGGTTTTCCTCTTAAAGGTAAATACCACAGGATTTTAAAAAGTTTTGTAGTTGCTTTTTTTCCGAATTTTTCCCTGGTTTGGCTTTTCTTGTTATTTTTTCTACAGTGTTGATATCTTAACTGCTGTGATATTCAGATGTCTGCATGGTGTTTGAGGTTTTAGGGCATCACTTATTAAAATGGATAATAAAGTCCAATTACCAAGGGCTGCCCCTGCCATGTGTCAAGAGCATCATAAGACAGGTAACACAAGACCCTCAGTGTTGTGTCTCCATTTGCTGGTGACTTGTAAGGAGCAAGAGTAGCCTCCAGGCTGTGTGACAGATGGGAACCAGTCAGGGTGGAGCAATTTGTTATGATTAAACAGAATTCACTGACACAGTGAACAAGTCAGACACGCCTCATGAATACGATGGTACAACTTAACAAAAGGAATGAGAAAAACGGAAGTGCAGTTTTTTAAACTAAGGGAGATTTTGATATGATTAAATAAATAGCTCATTTAGAAAAAGGTTTCACTGTGCTAAAGTATATGCATTCTGGCAGTCAATATTATCTTTTTTTTTTGCTTAGATAATAGATTTGGCAATGGATACCTTAACCCCGAAAAAAGAATATTACATTTATTTTATTTTAAATTGTGTTTACTGGTTGCCTAGCTTTGTATTTCCAAGAAGCATGTATTTATCAGTCTGGCATTCTATCATTTTATTGTTGTAACCGTGTTAAAAAAAAAATCATAAGAGATACAGGGAAAGGTATATTTAAAATATCATATCATCATTTAAACCTTTAAAGTCAGAAGAATTGATCTCCATTCATTCTTTCACAGGTACTGCAAGGACTGGACTACCTGCACACAAAGTGTCAAATCATCCACACAGACATCAAGCCGGAAAACATCCTTATGAGTGTTGATGAGTCTTACGTCCGCAAACTAGCAGCTGAAGCCACAGAATGGCAGAGGGCTGGGGCACCTCCCCCCTCTGGTTCAGCAAGTATGAGACAAACAACACACACTCTACATGTGCATATGTATATTCATGAGCACAGTTTAGTAACAGTTTGTTCTCACCTGATGTTCTCTTTTCAGTAAGCACAGCACCTGCTCCAAAACAGGTACAACCCTTTTATTATTTCCCCTTTTTGCATAGGACATCAGTCCCCTACATTTTCTGTATAGCTAGCATTTTAAGTAGTTTCATCAATATGCTACTTTTTTATGAAAGTTAATGAATGAATGAATGAATTTTTTTCCTTTGATAGACAGTAAAAATGTCCAAGAACAAAAAGAAAAAGTTAAAAAAGAAGCAGAAGCGTCAGGCAGAGCTGCTGGAAAAGTGCATCTTGGACCTGGAGGAGATGGAAAAGACCACAGAGACGCGAGAGGATGAAGACTGTGAAGACGAGGACCCACAGTCTCCAAAGGGACGTGTCTGCGCTCCTCTCAGACAGGTGTCTCTTTGTGAACTAGAAAATGAGGAAACTGAGGGTAAGAAGCCACCATCACAAGAATAATATTATGCTTCTTAAATTCAAATTAGTGTTGGCTAAAGTTTTGTCATGATGGTTAGACATGAATAAAATCCCAGGTATGAGTCATTTGAAAAGTGTTGTCATCTGTCTTTTCTTGGTACTTTCAGAGTGCAGTGTGAATGCAGATCTCATGAGGATGGGACCAGAAGGGCTGTCAGATTTGAACTGTAATGGCCATGTGGAGGTGGACCAGAGGCAGTCCGAGTGGAGGGAAGAAGACCAACACAACGGCAACGCAGAGCCGACAGAGAAATGTGCCAGTCCGGAGGAGCAGCACAAAGATTCCCCTGTTCACCCCATCTGCAATGGTGTGGACTCTGCAGATCTCAAGGAGCTGGACACTGAGACTGAAGGCAGAGGTGTTCACAGCACTGAAGTCTTGGAGAGTCACCTTCCTGCAGGGCTGGAGGAGGGAGAACTGGAACAAAGCATTTTGCAGGAGGACGGAGAGGACAGTTCTCACTGTCAATATACAATCGAGGAAAACCTGAGTAACGGTCAGTCAGCCAAAATCAGTACTTCTATTAAGTGCCAAGAGGTTTAATAGGAGCTGTTTGCACCGAAAGGGCTGATTTAAAAGTCTAGTTAAAGTTCTGATCATGAGGCTCTTCTTTTATTAGATGTTTTGTCCATCCTTATCTCTTTTATCTCTCTGTTTCTCTCTGTGTTCTGATAAAGGCAAGCTAACAGCAGGATCCCTGCTAGTTAACCCCCTTGACCCACTCAATGCAGACCAGATCAAGGTCAAGATTGCTGACTTGGGAAATGCCTGCTGGGTGGTGAGTAGCCTACTAATGACCTGAGGGATTTCCTGATTAGGGACAAAGCTTTGCAGCTAAGGACGCATCCAGTGTCATCAAGCTGCCAAAATAGAAATACTTAAATGTCCCAGCCCTTTGTTTAATTAGTCACATTGATCCAAATCTTAAGATGAAGTCTATGCAAAAATGTCATTCTCTATTTCTCCTGTCGTAATAAGAAACAATCAGTGGGCTCTGTTGCTTACAAATGTCATGTGCTTTTCTTTTGCCGTGTCTCTCTCACTCAGCACAAGCACTTTACAGAAGACATCCAGACACGGCAGTACCGATCTTTAGAGGTGCTCATTGGTTCTGGATACAGCACACCGGCAGATATATGGAGCACAGCCTGCATGGTGAGAGACTTCACTGACAGCTATCGCGTTGTATCAGAATGAATCTAAATGGTGTCTTTTCCTGTGTTTATGATGACTGTGTTGTCTCTGCAGGCCTTTGAGCTTGCCACTGGGGACTATTTGTTTGAACCACATTCTGGGGAAGATTATTCCAGGGATGAAGGTATTGCTGGGACTTCCTCTTCCTGTCTATTCTCTCTTTCATCCAGTGCACAGTATTTCATAAGTGTGCAGTATTAATCCTTAGTACTAGATTTAGTGGTATTATTTGAAATGTATACTGATAACTGGCATTTAGTGTTATGGGTAACCTTTAACAATTCTTGCTACTGTGAAAAGCTCTGTGATGTTTTTTTGTGTAAGATTGGCTCTTATTGGTGTTTTACTGCCATTGAGAATTATTTTAAGTGCAAGAGTTTCACAGTTAACATGACAAGTTGTGACCTTCACTCCAAATAATTGTGCCGTTTGCATAAGTTGCTGTTCACCTTGCTCAAGTTTTCACAGTTTTAACACTTAAATGAGGTACTCCATTAAAGTGATTTCAAATAGTCTCAAATTAAGAGCAAATGTAGATGTGATCACGTGATGATGAGTACCAGCATTCCTGTGTTTATTTCCTCTCTTACACCTCCAACCACACTGGAGATGGGGCCATCTCTCATTTTCTTGTTCACCCCTTATTCATCTCCTTCTCACTTACTTTCCACTGCTCCTCATTTGCTTCCTTATTCTTTCTGTATGTTCATGTTGGCTTGCTGCTAAGCTTAAGGCTTCTGCACTGACTTGATTCTGTTGCAGCATGTCAGGTTGTCAGGTATGTGTTAAGATATAACCTTCAGTTCATTGGCACGCGTCCCGAAGCTGTGAATTGGCTTTTTCACCCACAGTATGCAAACCTTTGAAGCTTTTTTTTAAATAATCTTTCACAGCTTTCTCTGTTGTGTCACTGCTCTTAATTTTTCTATATTATTTTTACTAATCACCCGTCTATTATCACATCATGCTGTACAAGTTTTAATGCATATGGTTTTTTGGCTGTGGCGTTTAAGTCAATGCAGAGAATAAAAGTAAAAGGCCTATATGTGTTCAGATGTTTTAATAGCTTTTGATGTAAATAAATAATAGAGGCTGCCCATTCATTAGCTTCCTTACAAACGATCATCATCCATTGTTCCTAATTCATTGTTCCACATGACTGTTTGCCATCTCTCTCCCATCTCCTCCTCCTTCCCAAACTGTTACCCTCTGATTTTCTGCCCTCCCTCTCCTCCTCTGATGTGTCTCATTTCCAGACCATCTTGCTCTCATGATTGAGTTGCTTGGTAAAATCCCTCGTCACTATGCTCTGAGTGGGAAATACTCACAGGAATACTTCACCAAGAGAGGTATGCTACCCCTCTGTCTGTGGCTCGCTCTGAGTATGGTGGATGGGGGGATGAAGGAGGACTGTTCCTGTCAGCACATTCAGATCTACCAGAGCTGTTGGTTTTTGCAGGCCAGTTGGCAAAATCATTAGTACAGACCAGTAAATGTATGTTTCTTTAAAAAAATTCCATCAGAGATTGATCCATGTATTAGTAAGTTGATGTAGCCAGAGGACTTAGCTTGACCCTTGATGCTGTATTGATTTCTGTAGTGAAAATTGTCATTAATTTTCAAAAATCACAGCAGTGGTCTGATTTCATAACATAATTTTAGCTGAAAAAAATTTGAAAACCTTACAGCTCCACTAATGTCTGGTGGCAACATTTGATTAGCTAAATTCTAACTGTAGGCCTGTGCATCCCAACCTCTGCAACAATCTGGGTCAAGTGTGAGTGCTGCCAGCCAGACCCCTCTCTACGTCAGCCCTCCACCCACACAACCAGAGTGGGCCTGTGACTGGGACACTGTTTGACCAATCTGTTGTTTGTCCTGTCTGTCTTCCCCTCTCCTCTTGCATTCGTCTGCTGAATAGACCATATAGCGCTGATCATTGAGCTGCTGGGGAGTGTCCCACGCAAACTCATTATGACGGGCAAATATTCCAAGGATTTTTTCACCAAGAAAGGTAAAAAGAGGAAGTGTCCGTGTCACATTAAAGATGTCTTTTAAGATGATGCCTTAAGGGCCATCTACTAGAGAACCTTAGTTATTTTCATCTGTTGAAAATTTAAAAAAAACCCAACATTTTGATAGGCTGTTGAAAAATACCGATATATCAGATGTTACTTTTCAACAGAAATTCTTGTTCTGGAAGTACATTGATAGTTAACAATGTGTTAATAAAATATAATTTTGAGGTATGTCATATTAAGATATTTAAATATGGTTCCCCAGACCTAACTAACTCTAATTTTCACTAATTTGAACTTAAGTCATTGTGCTCCACTCCTGCGTGATCCTCTGACCCTGTCTACCTGACTGATGTTGTCTGCAGGTGATTTGAAACACATCACAAAGCTAAAGCCCTGGGGCCTGCTGGAGGTGCTGATCGACAAGTACGAGTGGCCGCGTGAAGAAGCGGAGTGCTTCGCCGACTTCTTGATCCCCATGCTGGAGCTGATTCCAGAGAAAAGAGCCACGGCCGCAGAGTGCTTGCGCCACCCCTGGCTCGCCCTCTAGCGGAGACCTCCAGCCATTGCACCTCTTTTCCCTCCCTCTCTCTCCAGAGACTGCAACAGATCACTTTCCACTTTGGGCATATCAGATGTATATTTATTTCTCTTTTTGTTTCGTCGCTTTGGATTTCTTATGTTCTTGTTATTGAACTAATGCTTCGTGTATGTTTGCTTTGTATTTGTTGGTTCTTCTCTCGCTGTGATGGCATCGGGAATCCAGTGGATTATATTAGTTTATGGTCATGTTGGCTTCAACTGCTGTGCTCCGTTCACCCGCCCATCTCAGCAAACCTGTTATTGTACTGCTAGTGACTCATCCTTGTTTGTTACACTCCTGCACTAAAACCCAAACAAATCAAGGATATGTAGCCTTTATTGGTCATTTTTGTCCCCTTAAAAAAGGACCCGCTATCAGTTCTTTTCCTGCAAAAATTTCATTAGTGTGGTGTTTTTTTGTTTTGTTTTTTTTAAGAGTTACTTTATCTTATATTACACATGTAAGGTATATATTTTGTATTTGTAAGGTAGGCGTAGGGAGTTGCACACTGGGCTAACCATTTACACTGACTATGGTAATAGCAATTTCTCTAGACAAGACTCTTGTTTTTTATTGAGACATCCACTGTCTGGTAATGTAGTCATATTATTTAACCATGACAAATCTGTTGTCACCTGGTATTTAGTGTGGTTAGTTAAATTGAAATAAAAGAGATCTTTCATTCTCATAGGAGGCTGGTATTCTCACACACATATTACAATTCAGGAATATAGTGTTTAAAGGTTTCAACAAGACGACACGTTAAGAAGCCCACTTTAAAGGAAAAAAGTGAAAACAAACTGTATATATCTGTACCAAAGAGTTTGCCTTTATGTATATTACAGTTATGTACAGTTTTTAACAAATATTATATCTTAGCTAAAATGATTTAGCTGGGTAGCTGTGTTTTAATAAAGGGTATGAAAGATGTGTTGGAGCTCAGTTGTATGTATGGCCAACTGTTCAATAATGTCACTGTTTTACCATAGAAATGGTGAGATTTGATGTTATGTAATGGTGTCCCAAATTGATCATATCAGAGCAAACCTATACGTATCTGTTGAGGCCTAGCTAAAAACAAAAATTCACATCAGTGTCAGATTCCAAAAATAGACTTTATGTGAGCTGTCGACTTACTGAAGTGTACAACACACCATACAATAAAACAGATGTTCATACAACAGAAAAAGGACAGTGTCAAGCTTGTTTTTCTGTGTTTATTTTGTTTGACAGAAAGTATAGAGGTGAAACTCTGTAGTTCTCACCTGGTTTTTAAAGCACAAAAAAACCTGCTGAATTTCACAGATGAAACAAGCAGCAAACAAAAAAAAAAAGAGCAACTCAGGTGGACAGATTGATCTTAACTACAGTAAAATTTCAGGACGCCTGCTCAGCTCCATCAAAGTACCCGTGCATCGTGTCGTGGTTCTGAAGGTCTGTGTTCATCAGGGGTTTTCTGGAGAAGATGAAAAACTCTTTTGGAATTGCTTATATGATGGATTTGAGACAGTGAGGCTTTAGTTGCTTCTATGCAAATACTGGTGTATTGACTCTGAAAATAAATTTTACCTGCACTTGTTAAATAACCTAACCCCATAGTGCCATGTAAGTTTTATACACAAGTTTCTGAGACCTGCATCATCAACAAGATGAATAATTAACTGACAAACATTTGTATCCAATCTGGCTCATGTTAACTAACCTCCAGAGGATTATCAGATTATCATTTTCAAGATGGCTGCCTCCATGTTATGTTGGCTGATCATTTTGTTAATAATAAAGTTGTGGTAAAATCTGGGATTTCCACAATATTTTAATATTAGCGTTGGCTTGATTGGAGCAGCATGCATTTACCAAAAAATTTACTTCTTTGCTTTAGTATGTTGAAATGTTATGTGTAATATGATGCAATAGAAATTTTATTTTTACAATATGTTTATTAATTTAAATATATGAAACCATGAAATTGTATATTTAGGATAAGTGTAATAAATTGAAAAAAAAAATAGTCCATATATACAATCTGACAATAGGAAATCCCAAAAAATATCAATTATGTTTTGATAAGACAAATTTTTCAGACAAATTCTCTGAAACAGGGACTAAATGAAACTTGAGGTGGGATTGTTACAAAAATTTTCTCTAAAAAATGATCAAAAATTCTCCTGTGAAAAACAACAGTTACCTGCCCTTCTTCTTTGGTTTTACAGCTTTCACCTGTTTGCCTTAACTCTCTCCCGCCCCCTCCACCTCGAAGTCATCTGGCAACAGTTTGTCCTGCCGGTTGCCGAGGGTGAAGGACAAAAGTGCCAGGAGGAGGGCGTCTAGGATGCTGATAATTGCCAGGATGTAGGCCCAGCGCACCGTGCAGTTCCCCAGGGAGTACTTATCCGTCCTCTGGCCACACATCCTCTTCACCTCCGGAGAATCCCAGCCATCCGGGTAGATCATGCAGCCCATCACCATCAACACGGCTGTGGGGAAGATGGACACTAAAATGGTGGAGCCTTGCAATAATTACTGCTTGTGTGCTCTTACTTTGATAAATAATTACTGTATTAGGGAGGCTCTACTGAGCCCCCAGTGCAGGATGAGGCCTGATGTTCCTCATAAAGTGCCAAAGGTTTAATTTATTTATGGTGCAGTACAGCAAATAGTGCTCACTGGTACCATTTTCGTGATGAACTGTTATGAAAGTTCTTAACTGTTAAATGCTCTTCATCTATTAAAGTCTCCTCAGAGATACGGTGGTGGAAAGTAGCTGAGTAGATTTACTCCAGTGCTGTACCTAAGTACACTTTTAAGATAATCTGATCTTTCCATTTTCCGCTACTTAAATGTCATAGGCTACTCCACTACATTTTAGTGTGAAATATTGTACTTTTTTTGCACCATATGTACAATAGATACTAAACAGATGTAAAAATGCTTATATAAAATAACTATCTTTGTTATATCTTAAAAGGATTTGTGTACTTAATGGTATTCCAGTATTTCAAACAATGTTCCAGCTCAGAGAAATATGTAATTATGTTCAAGCTAACAGCATGTTTCATTTTATGACCTGTCACTGACTTCTGGGGTAACACCAGTCAAAAAGAGTGAGGAAGGAAACTACATTCTTTTAGTGTTTTAATTGAAAGACCTTGTGAGGCAGAAATTGAGAAAACACATTGTACCAGTGATTCCCAACCATTTTACTCGGGCTCCTCTATGAGAACAATGTCTTGTCATGTCTCAGAGGTCAAGAAGCTGTTAGTAGTCCAATCAAAGAAACATTTCTCCTCTGAATGTCTCAGATGATCTCATTTATTTAACTGTTTGAGGCCCAATTAGGCACATTTTCTATTATTTCAGAAAAATGCAAAGATTCATTTAAAAATGTACACATATTTTCTATAAAAATTTTCTGTCTCCAACCAGGTTGGGGGGGATGGGACAGGTTGGGACCAACTGAACAAAACTAGCTGGCTGTATCTAAAGTAATTTAATCAACTCCACCTTAACCGGCTACAACAGTTACTGTTATGTACACATGGCTGCACCAGTATTCAGATTGTAATAATGTAATATAAATGACCAGTCACAGGGACATTTTACTGCAGAGCAATTAGTGCAATTAATTTTAATTCTGATACTTCAAATACATTTTGTTGATAAGACTTTCAAAAATGTAGGATTCTGAATGCAGGACTTTACTGGTAGTATTTGTCATTTGGCATTTCCTTGGCCTTGGTAGAAGAAGAGATAACACAGCAACACCTGATCTTGTTACATGTAACCCAATCCACCTTCAGAGGTGTCAGAGTCTGGACTGAAATGGATCCTTTATTGGCTTCCACAGTAAAGAACGACACATTGGGTATGAACACACACTCCACCTGAAACCAGAGAGGTGTGAAGGCGCCTCACGACAGGATGAGTTCATCACCAGAGACAGTTCATAAGAGAGAAGCAGGTCCCGCTCGCCCTTCAGGCCCTCTGATTCATCTCAGAGTTTTGATATTCTCTTCACTGAACTTTGCTAAAGATCTGAGAAGTTTTGCTGAATGTGTGCTTTCATAACTGAATGTAAAAAAAGTTTTTTTTTCTTTTTTTCAGGATATTTAGATGTTGATACTAAATCGAAAGGTTTTAACAAGTATCACTGTCATCAGCACCTGAGTTACACAAGTTTTTGTGCACCAATGTACGGTGCTTCATCTGTGTGCAACAGGAGGCGTCTTGGAAAATTTCATCCCACCTTAACACAATGTCTTAATATCAATAAACTGAGGATTATTGCTGGTGTAATTCTAGTTAATATCTGTAAACAGAGTAAATAATCTGTATTATATTCATTTATTTCCTGTCCTCACTCAGTTGCTCAATAAGTTAAGTTCCTATCCTTGTGTGACCAAAATATAGATATACAAAATAATGTTTTTGACTTTTGATTTTTTATCTCAATGTAATCATGTTCATTTTGACACTGAATTATACCTGCTGTTGTGAATGTTATTTTCTTTTACTTGAACAGAAGTAGTAACACCCTTATGTCAAGATAGTCTATTATAGTACAAGTACATAAAGTATGTATAAGACTACTTCTAAAATGCACTCAAGGTATCAAAGGTACATTTCATTGTTATTTTTTTGCATACATTGTATTATTTTTACTGATACACTAACATGTGAGCAGTTTTAATGTGTCTAGTGCAGGTGGAGCTAGATTTTAACACATTATATCTAATTGGGTACTCCCATCAATAACTATGCATCACAATGATACACTGATGATGTGTTTTATTTAAAATCTTGATCTGAACAGTAACTTTAATACCTACTAACTTTTAAGTGGATGAAATAAATGATGGAGCATAAGTAGGCCTATATAGTAACGTGATATGAAAGTGCTTTAAAATTGTACTTAATTACAGCAGTGTACAGGAGTAAACTCTCTCCTCACTCCTCCTCACCTGAGGCCAGCTGCATCCATGCACAGATCTTGTAGACGTTCCCGGCGTTGCAGAAGAAGAACAAGCTGAAACAGACCATGGTGCCCACAATCAACAGCATGGAGGTCCCCACGAAGAACATGGCGGTCCTGAAGGCCGGTGAAGGGATGGAGGAGAAGTCCAGCACGCTGCCCTTACAGGTGAGCTCCGAGGTGAGCGCGTTGCCGATGCAGTAGTGGAAGAGGCCGAAGTATCCGGCCTGCGGGGTGTTCACGCTGTCTCCGATCCAGAAGGGCTGGATGAAGACCACCACGGTGATGATGACGAAGCAGATGGTGAACACGGCCCACATGACTCCGATGGCTCGCGAGTTTCGGACATAGTTGGTATGGTAGATTTTTGCAGCTTCTTGGGCTGGAAGCAGATCCATGATGATGATGATGATGATGAAGATGATGATGAAAGCAACGAGTTTGTGTCTTGACAGCTTCAACAAAACAAAGTCAGTTTGTGTTAAATGTCCTCCATCTTCAGTTTCTAAAGTTTTTTTAAAAAAGTTTTTATTCGTAATATAACAAACTTCAGCCCAGCACACACTGCTGCTGTGGCTGCTCTGCAGTGGCGGACCAGGCTCAGGATCCAGCACCCTGGACAGCACCCTCCCTCCCCCTGATCAATGACGTTTCTCTGACGTGGAGACTGACAGCGGCCAAACAAGGTGGGATCAAAACTGTTAACACAAGATTTACTACAGTGATGGAGAGAAACTAAATACTCATTAGTAGTAGTATTAGTAGTATTAGATAATAATAATATCAACCGTCTAAGAAGAACCAACAAAAGGAAGTAACATTATCGGCAAAGTCAACATTCAAGTTGTCTGTCTCCTTCTGAGGAGGACTTTGAAGTAGTTTTAATATTAGTTCATTTAAAATTAGGAGATACTTGCAAAAAACTTACTGTACAAGTTTTTCTTCTTTCCTCTAAAACTCAATTTTTACTTCCTTGCTCCGCTTTACTTACATTTAAGTATAAGTAAGAATATGTGCTGATTAATACAACAAAATTACACTTTAAGTTTATGAGAATAAACTGTAAGTGTCAGGAAATCACACTATCCGTTGCAGGCTCTATTACAAAGTCTAACCATTACAAATAACTTTTATTTTCATTAGCTTATTTATCATTAATGCTTTCATATAGTTTTGGTAGTATAGTTCAGTAATAGCCAAACAAGACTGCAGCTGATTTTTATTTTGCAGCCTTATTTTGTGGACAGCTAAATAATCTTGAATCTTTTGAATAAGTATTTCTAGAGTAGAAATACTGCAATTTTGTTATTATAGGAACAAATCTAGCCAAAAATTTTGTAAAAGTGCATCCTTTACCATAGAAAATAACTCATAACCCTTGTGTTTCCTCAAGCATGATAGTTAAAACTATTATCCTGTAAAACATTGTTGGAGGGGGATATTGGGCAGCCCCCGTAATTTAAAAAACAATGACAAAGTGCCCTCTAGAGTGGCAAAAACAAGATCAAGTGACCTATTGACTGGCCTTCATATTGTAATGTGTCTTGATGTCTTCTAAGGAAGAAAATGTCATGTAGTGCTCTTTAAGTGCCCTTCCAGTTGAAAATGGGCCTTATGACGCCTTCTAAGCTGCTCCTATATGTCAGCCCCTTTCCATTGGAGAAAATGGGATGCAGTGCTGAACGGCGCGCTCCCACAGGTGAGAGAGCACGATAAAGTGCTCAGTGAGGTGTTAGTCTATGAAAAAGTGCCTCTCCACTGGATAAAATGTGAAAAAGTGCTGTAAAGATTGCCCCCCCCTCCACACACACACACACACACACACATGTGTGAGAATGCAGGGAAGTTTCCTAATGGTTGCTCCTCCAGCAGAGAAAATATGATTTGGGGCCATATAGGTGCAACTGTAATGAGATAATCTCGAGGATTCCTACAGATGCCTTCCTGTGGAAAAACACTCATGACATGCCCTCTAGATACCCTTCCAAGGGCAAAAAAAACCCAGTAAAGAAAATGAAATGCCCTAAGGTCTCCCCAACAGTGTGCCCTTCAGTGATGACAGTCCATACTGCCAAAATATACCTTTATAAGATTTTTAATTTTACTTCTTGAATCCTGCTTACATTCAAAACACATATTATAGCTTCTAACAACTTGTTCCTGCTTTTTTGTAAGAGGTGGGCCCCTGTTGTGCAATAAGTGACCCTTTATATATACATATATATTTTTTGCCCCTGCCTCTCAAACAGCCTGAGTCCGCCACTGCTTAGAACATTCATCAGAAAAATTTTAAAAGTTATATTTATATTCAAACTGCAGCTTAACTGCCTAGTTTTCTTGTTTTCATTTAGTAAACTGAACAAGTTTATGGCTGATACATGAGAACCTAAAAAGAAAAGGTTGCTTCCAACATATTCAGTGTAGTTCTAGTCCTCTTATTGTGCTGCTCATCTGAAGACCTGCTACCAGCGACAGAAACAAAAAGATGATTTGATTCTTATGAATTTATAAAAACTTTGATGGATACATTTTTTCTTATGATTGATGTTGCAGAAAGGGGCCGTAGGTTTGCTGCATCACAGTAAACAACAATGCCATCTGACTCTGCACTGGCTTAGAAATGGCACAGATGTGAAGAAACTAACACAACACACATGTGGGCAGCTTCAAATCACACAGCACACTTGTGTTTGCCAATACCAGCTGGTCTGTGAAGCTTGATACCAAAACAGAGATCTATTTAACACTGGTGGGTCCTGCCTTGTCTGTTCCATCTCTCAGTCACTGCTGCTCTTTTTCTCATTTTAATTACCCCTTTGTGAACTGAGAAGTTAGTATATTCAACACCAGAATTACATTTAAGACAAAAACAATGAATCTCATGTGCTCCAGCCCTACTATTTTATTCATCAGTCTAAATTACTGCTGTTTTAATGTGATTTTTTAAAAATAACACCACGACACTAACAGTTTGATAAATCAAAACAACACGAATGGTTTCAGTCCTGGCACAGGGGCAGCTGACCGAGCGTGCCATCATACGTACGCCCTTCATCTTTCAGTCATTGTTCACAGCACTGTGCCACATGGAGGGAAAAGATTTCAGGGATGAGCGGTTGTCCTGCACACCCCGGGGATCCCTGACTACTCCCCACAGCTCTGGAGGGACAATCAGCTGCCAATGGGGGGGTAGCAGAGAAGAAACACAAGCTTTGCCTTGGAAGCAAGAAAGAAACAGAAAGAGAGGGATGAGATGAGGAGGAGACATCACAGTTTAGTTGAAAAAAAAAAGGCTAATCAAACCCACTCTGAGGCAGAAAATAAAGGGGGGGGGCTGCTTTTGAGTGCTGCTCTAATGAGGTGTAATCCTTGTTACATGTGACAGCCTCTGACTGAGATTTCATCAAGCCTGCTATGTCTTCACACATAGGCTGAAGAGAAGATGTGGTGCAAGCATCTTAATGGGGAAAAAATGATGGCTTTCAAAGCTTCACACACACACACACACACACACACACACACACACACACACACACACACATACACACACACACACACACACACAGACACACACACACACACACATCATCCACTGCACCAACCACACCAGGTGTGCCTTCAGGTGTGTCCTCTGACCTGTGAGTCGAGTCCAGGTCAAACTGCAGCAGACTCGTTCAGAAAACGTTCACACACGTGTGTGTTGTGTTTGTCCTGTAAACTGTTGTGTCACACTAACAGTCAGCATTTGCAGCTGAAGACGATCAATCACTTCACTGTTTAGATCAATAACAAATCATTGAACGACTATTTAAAGCCAAGAAAATCAAAATCATCACAGAACCTCAACGTTCCCTCGTCTCCTTTAATGATGTCTGAATCTGAGCTGAAGTGAAGCTTCAGGTCATGTGACTCTGGTCAGTGGAGACAAGCTGTGTGTGTGTGTGTGTGTGTGTGCGCGCTCACCTGTGCATTCTCCATGTCTCACCTGGCTGCAGGTGTGTGCGACCTGCTTCGACCTGTCGGTCAGCCTGCTGCGGGTGCTGGAGATGACGGTCACTCTGGTTCCTGAGATCTTCCTCGACTGGTCGCGTCCGTCTGCAGAGCTGCTGCTCAGACGACTCGCTCAGGTGATACACACCTGCTCCTAGAGTGTGTGTGTGTGTGTGTGTGATTGTGTGTTTGTGTCAGTGTGTGTGTGTGTGTGTGTGTGTGTGTGTGTGTGTGTGTGTGTGTGTGTGTGTGTGTGTGTGTGT
>JAQMCX010000002.1:8759285-8794108 GCA_029814765.1 Acanthurus leucopareius
TATTCAGTGTTATCATCTTGTGGGGGTGAGGTCGATTGACAAAGACACATCGCGCCACCGCCGGGCTAAAACTCACACACACACACACACACACACACACACACACACACACACACACACATACACACACACACACACACACACATACACACACACACACACACACACACAAACACATACAGTACACTTGTAGCAGGATTAACCTTTTTGTTTGTCTTTGTTTGTTTCTGACATAAAACCTTGATCCAGCCTTTTTTTAATGTCAAACTAAAAAAAAAAAAAAAAAGCTTGTAGTGATACAAGGGAATTAGTGAAATCCAAAATCCACTTATGTTGCATTCAGAGCCAGTGGTTATGAATAAAACATCCATTATGACCATCTGCTTTCGACCCAGAGCAGTGGTGCTGTGGTACGGCTGCCAAGTGAAGATGAAATGTGATGTCCATCTCACAGGTTGAGGGATTTGATAAATTGGAGATATAAACTCAAGCTGGATTATGAAAGTTTTTCTAAACCTTTTTTGCTTCTACAACCTTTTTCCCAGGCTGGATCTGACATTAACCCAAGGATTAAGGTATTTAACTGTGTTCCCATTTCCTCACCTTACATCAAACAAAAGAACACAGGTTTAAAATATAGATGTGCCGTTGTCTAAATATGGATCTAGGTAGCATTTTTCTTTTGTTCTACTCACAAGAAGACATATGTTTGCATTGACTCTTCAGTCATTTCAGTATCTGTCAACTCCAGAACTTTTTAGCTCCTTTCATTCTCTAAAGAGAAGAAGAGAACTGTCTTTTTGCTTGTTTAATAGATTTGCTCTTTGAACCACAAAGCAATCCAGCAAATTGCAGACAAAATTGAAGTTAATAGTGCACCATGTAAGAAAGACGTCCTCTGGCAGCAGCCAAAGGTAACAATGGGGCTTCAATTAGATTACCACAGACCAACTGACACAGAGTGAGTCTGAGACTGTCAGCGCCTCTCGGGTCTCTTAGACGGTTGCTTTGCGTGGTTGGAAATCGATCTCAGCCATCAGCCCATCCAGGCTCCATCCTTTTGCCCAAATGTGGATTTCTTGACTGTAACTAGGTGACAGAAAACTGGCGGAAAATCAACACAGGGTCCTGTCTTCAGAGGGTTTGTTGAGACACACACAGGTTATTTGACAGACACAGTGCTGGGTTTTATTGTGACTGAACATTGAGATTTGACAAGAACTGAAAGGAGAAAGAGAGCTGATGTGCATCACATGCAAATGACTGCACTTGAACCAGGGATGCTGCAATCACATGGTCATTGTCTAAGACGCCATTAACAGCAGGACACCCAAACAATGTCTTCAGTATCTTCTATCTTTATGGTAATTATATTCTCTTAAAAGTAACACAGTGAAGTCTCCTGAAAAAGGTCATTAATAATTAAGTCTCATTCTCAGGTTTTCAGATACAGACTCTTTGGTTTGGTCAGAGCCACTAATGGGAGACTGAGAATAAATAATCCTCCTCCAGATGTTACACAGTGTTGCTTTAATGTCTTGAAAGTGAACAAGATATATTAAAAATTTGTTAGAATGCAAAATCTTTTGCAACACAGCTCTCTGAGTCCTTTACATATAGATATAAAGGACTTAAAGATTGTTGACTTTTGGGCTCTTTCCCTCACAGGAGTGGATTTTTTTAGGCACCTGTTGGCTGAGCTCTTCTGCCTTGTTGTTCTCAGGTTTGTTGATCTGATCGTTCAGTAATTTCTTTGCCTCACTGCAGTTCAGAGAAGCTGTTAGGGCAATTTACCAGTTTGGTTTCCTGAGCAGTAAATTCACAAGATAGAGAAGCAAGCAAGAGAAAAGTGAGAACTATGGTTCAAGTATGTGAACATTTTCCAGCCGGGTCTGTCTGAGAACGACAGATCGCACAACACAAATAAAGTGATGGATAAACACAGAGAAGAATGAATGTGGGTTGCCGTATCACTTAAAATTCTCCCGCCCTATCGAGGATTCATGTGTAAGGTCTGGGAAACTCCAATATAGAATGTAACTGTGGTTTATTTTTAAAAGGACACAACTTTACACAGTTGTGATGTCTCAGCACATAATGTTACCCATACAGTTATTGTACATGTGCTTTTTTACCCCACAGTCTGTTCTTATGGACACACAGTTTAATCTTCGAGACATCATTTTTATTTATTTATTTATTAATTTATTCACACTTTATTTTGTAATTTTAGGTGTCTTTTGTAGAAATAGGAGACCAAAAAGGAGCTAAATGTGAATAACTTTTGAACTTATATTCACATAAGGGCTTGAAATGAGATTTTAAATGAATGATATTGGTGTAAACTGGTGACAGTTTGCTTATGAACTCATGGCATCAACATTTAAAAGGCCCTAAGGTGAAAAATTGGAATTCTGGCCAAGATGTGTCCTGAGCATACTGGACATTTTACAGATGACAAAATTAACTATTTGTGCTCTAACCAAGACAAACAATGTAATTGCTGATTTCTAAACTGAACACAGGCAACACAGCGGATGGACAAGCAGTTTAATTGCAACCTTCCTTAAAAAGATGCCTGTAAGGTTTCAGTGAGCTGAGACGAACCAGTGCGGATCGTCACTCCTATATGAATTAATGTGTGTGATTCAGTCACAAGCCATTAATTCTCCCCTGGTTCCTTTGTAGATGTGCAAGTTCTTCTTCCTCGGTTCATCATATTTCTCTCCATAATCCAATATGAGGTGTGTGAGCTATTGTAAAATGGCCGGGGGCACTTCTAATAACCTTGGCAGCTTTATTACATTTATAGCCAACTTTCATCAAATGAGCGACATGCTTATTCCTTGATGTGATTAAGGTCTGCTGCTGGGACGGGGAGCCCAGTACATCAACAATTTCTCTGGAAATGTGAAAGATATTCTTTCATCATAATATGTTATTTTTTCTTTATTGTTTCTCTGTTGTTAAATGTTACGTGACTCATCTTTCTTCCCGTTAAAGTGCCTGCCTGTCTTTGTAAAATACGCCATTTTCACACTTTGGGACTCATAACAAACAAGCAGTTCTCACCACACTCCAGCAGATTTAGATGGCACTGCCAACTGGAGATGAGGAGGCATTTCATCTGAATATTTACAGTCATTTAAAGTCAGGCGCTGGTTTCTTCTTCTGCTGAGGAGAATAATAAGATATAGTTTAGCATTAGCATTCAGTTTATTAAACCAGTCCAATCAGTATGCAGGGGGGTTCTTGCAGGAGGGCAAACTGTCTCTTGGTGCATTTCTAGTACCCCTTTATTTCTATAGTTTTAAACTCACTGGCCTTGTGCAAATTATAACATCCCTCTGAACACCCCCTTAAGTTGCATCAGGAACCTTGACCCTTTGTTTCCTTGGAGCAGTAATGCTTGAATATAATGAGCTCTGTGAGTTTAGTGCAGGTGCTGTGATGGTTGCAGCAGCTCTGCACAGGCCAAGAGATGAGCAGCCACATTTTTTGTGCTCCTCGCAGAGCAGCAGCTTGTATTCAAACCTTATCCCTCCCTCCCTGATGCCTGACCCTGCACTAATACCCTGGTTTGGCAGCACAAAGCAGGAGCTGGTTGAGACCCCAGCCAGATGCATTTTGTTATTTTAGACAGAGGAAAGAGCACAATGTGCTTTCACGCCCTCAGCAGCCCAGCTCCGCTGATTTTGGGATCACTGAGGCATCTGCAATGGTTATAAACTGGTTGCAAAATGGTTGGAGTCAAACTGATGAGATTTTTTTTTTTCCTGCAGCGCAGCTGCTTTGCTTTTCTGCAAAGAATAAATGAAAAGACAAAATGCCTCTACATGCTATTTTTGTGTTTATCTTAGCTCTTATAGCCTCTATGGGAAAAAAGATTTTATTAGCCAAGATTGTCCAAAAGGGGGCAGTATGCCATTGAGTGTATTGAGCCAGGTCACTTATCAGAGTGTATGCACAGAGCACAGATGAAGAGCGTACTTACCCTCAAAACAACCAGCCAGATGAGGAGCAGACTCGCCTTACTGCCCATACATTTGCATTTCCATGAAGTGTTTGCACAGAGTCTATAGCAATAGATGAGAAAAACAAACAATATTAAACACACCATTTGAGAGTCCAATGTGTTGATTTTCTTGTAGGTTTTGCCTTTGTTATCTTTTGATGTTGCAAAAGACCCTGAGTGTGTTTTGCATATTCTTTGAAGATGCTTCTGAATCCTCCACAGTGACTGTTTTAATACACAAAACCTTCAATCACATTGATTTTCATATTTAAACAGCTGCTTTTAAAGTCATTCACTTCCTGCCTTCCATCCTAATCTGAATTTGTGAATAATGTGTTTATTTCCTGGATGTGTTGCAGATGCACTGCTCTGTTTCTGGGACTGAAGCTCAGTGTGTGTGTGTGTTTGTGTGTGTGAACATGATATCAAGTGTGAGGTGGGGTCATCACTCAGTTCCCCCTGACAGACTGAATCCCTGTGAAAGCACCGCTGCTGCCTTTCCCAACACAGATGCTATTGGTGCGACGACACGGGCTCCATCTCTGAGCTCACACACGCTGCATGAGATATCAGGTAGGGGTGCAGTTATGCAAGGACACGCGTGACAAGGAGACATATTTATCTCGGAGGTGAATCTCATCGTTATTCTTTCCTTTCTAGCCTCCCATGCTTGACTGGCTGGTGTGCTCTGAACTTTGATTGCGTGTGTATGCTCTCGCCTGTATAATATCAGAGGCCCTCTGGTGATTAAAGAAAACACACCTATAATTTCAATCATGATGTGAGTTGCCCTTTTTGAAATGTCACCATCAATATGACTGTCAATTGCCCTGAACAGAGGCGAGGGCAGCTGCCACACACACACATGCATGTTCTATCTTTATTCTTGAAGGTGCTCATTTAGTTTCTTGCATGATTCTTCTGTGCAAATGTGTTCACTGCTGGCTTGTCACTGCTGTGAGAGTGTCTGTTTCCTGTCAGTGTGTGTGTATGTGTAAGTGATGCTCCAGCGGTTATATAACCTTGCAGAAGTGATAGGAAGGAGGGACCTCCCCCCCTCCTCCCCCCCTGACAGTAAAATTTGGTGCGGCGGTGCTGTGAGAGCTGTGGGGAGACTCTTGCTGTTAATTGGACTGTGAAGGATTTCTGCTGCAGACTTAGCCCACTCTGCTAGTTACCCACCGACTGTAAATGGGTATTAGTTTACAGGATGTCCTCTGTTTCTTTCTCTAAATGTCACAATTCCACATTATAATTGTATTCAGCTTGTACTAAAAATTATTCAGTTTGCTTTTAGCATACAAGCCATCAGTGTTGTTTACTGTTTTTATGCTGCTGGCTGTGTAGATTTTTGGAATGCTGCTGTTATTTTAAAGGAATAATGTGACATTTTGGGAAAGTATCCTTTTTCTTACTGAGTGTTTGATGAGACAACATTCTCATGACCGAAAGGTAAAAATGGAACTAGAGCAAGCAGACGATTACCTTTGTTCAGCATTTAGTCTAGAAGGAAGTTAGGAACCTGTGTTGTGTTCTTATCATGCGTGCTATAGCTCTGGGGCACAGTGGACCCTGAGAACATAAGAATGACTCTGACTGAAACTGGGAAACTGCCTGGCTCTGTTCAGAGAAGAAAAGAGTACTAATTAACAGTGTTTTTTAAACCAAGGACCTATTTTTACATATTTTGGTGTGCAAATGACTGCTGTTTACAAAAAGGTTTGTAATCGTTGCAGCAGATGGCCCCATGGGGGAGCTGTGACGTGGCTGCCATGTAAATTTTTAGGGCAGGTCCACCTGTCTTTACTACATCAACTAATACTGCTTTTTTTGTCACATAAAGGTTGCAAAAGTATCATACAACATTATCAAGAAGAAAATGAAAATAAAAGGATTTTACATTTGATAATGATGTCAGATACTGAGAGCTACAGCCTGTGACTGGTAAGAAAGCTGATTTTGTGGACCTAGTGAAGACAGACGGAGTTGCCCCAAAGGATTACATTATGGACATGTTATGGCTCCCCCCTGAAATGATCCACTGTATGGATCCACACAAACGTATGTAAAAATAGGATCCAGGTTTAAAACTAGTTGTATTCTCCTTTAGCACAATATATCTTGTTTTTTCCATTTGTACTTTATATTTTTATATATTTTGCATATTTATATGTATTTATATAGTATATAGTATATTTATATGTATATTTTGTACTTTATATTGTTTTTCTTGGCACAGTGACTTCCTCCAGTCTCTGTGAGGTTGCCAGATAACCACTGGACACTCTTGGATGTGTTTCAGTAAAATTCACAGTCGTTGATACTCAGGTGTTGATGTCTTCAAATAAACCCAGGCTAGCTGTACCTCTAGTCTTTATTCTAAGCTAGGCTAACCGGCTACTTGCTCTAGCATTTTTATTTCCATAAAAACACAAGGTGATGATTTCATTATCTAACTTTTGCAAAGTAAGATTGACCTGTTTTGCAAAAAAATGTCCAACAAGTTCCTTAAGAAGAAAGCAAAATGTTTTTCTTAGATTTAATACTTGTTTAGTTTCAGGGGTCTTTGTGGAGCTGTTTCACCACCATCGGCAATTTGTTTTAATGGGCTGCAGCTGAGTCGCTCCTTCATGTCCTTTGTGCAATGCACCATGGGACAGCAAATCAACTGCACACTCAAGAAAATGTGAATTTAGAAGAAAAAGCGATATACTGAGTGTATACTCAGTGTTTCTGTGTGAGCACTCACATATGGTCTTGCTCTCTCTTCTTCACACGCACACACACTTTTTCAAGACAGCTGTTCAGATGAACGTCATCCAAACAAACGCTTTGCATCAAACACTGACGAAACAGAAACTGGTGATGATGCCAGATCATGGAAACCAGCTGTAAACTGGGATGAGAACGGTTGAATGAAGCTTCAAAGATTGTCGTTGGGAATGTGAAAAAAATCTGTTTTATTCTCTTAACCAGATGGATTAATGATTGGTGCTGGTTTCTGATCTTCATGTATATTTTGTCTCTACTAGATTCCCTGACCCTGGCATTGCAATTTGTTTCAGCTCTGTGAGTTGATTTATTGCAGAAAGGAGGCGCGAGCAGGAAAAAGCGCAGAAAAACCAGCTTAGTTTTAAATCACTTCACACCGCCAGGCATTTAGCCATTAACTGCTTCTCTTTTACCCACAAAGGGAAGGAGAGGTGCTCTATCACATAAAGCAGTAGCTGCTGCTAAATACTGGACAGCATGAATGGGGATATAAAAACTTTATTGGGCTCCTGCTGACCCTGTACAAGCTCTCAGCTTTTAGCTCTTTGGGTTTAGTTTTTCAATCACAGAAAGACGATCTTAAGGTATCAAAAGCTTAAAATCATTTGGTTTAGTTGAGCATGAAAACATTCAGGTCTTTTTGTCCATCTGTACTGTGATCATCTGGCTTACAGGTTGCTTATAGGGAAATTATGCCTTTGTTTGTCTCAGAGTGTACATATGAGGGAAATGTAGAGTTATTGATTTGCATTAGCTCTGCCTGCTGATGTGACGATCAATGGTTGAAAAGAGAAAAGTACAAACAGCGAACATGTTGTGGTTGAAGGAAAATGTTTGCTGGGGCTGCACAGTATAGGTTTCTTTTCAACATTGCTTCTTATGGCCAACTATTGTAGGATAACTTGTTCTGTGATCATATTTTTGCAGTAACAATAGTAACAAAAAAATGCAACAGGAGAACTTTGAACCATCTTGAAAGATCATACCGCCACTTACCGTAGATGTTGTGCTTGTTAGATCAGTTAAAAAAAAATTGCCTTGTATTTATCAGCAGTAATTTCATTAAAACTGTTAAATAATTGATAATATGAATTTCTTACCATCTGCCAATTATTTTTTTAGATATCGATAAATATCATGTGTCCTTAGAGTTCACATTAAGTCAGTAACAAGTCCCTTGACTTCATTGCCTCTTGACTTGTTTGATTGTGGAAAATAGTGGAGGCAAGCAAGCTCTCATTTCTATGGAAATTGTCAAGTGGCAGCTGCTGGTGGTGGGGTGGTAAGGAATAGCTCACTGGGTTAAAGACTGCTGGCATTAACGACACCACAGCAGGCCTGTGCTGCTCTGCATACTTGCCACTGATGAGTTTTTTCGCAGACGGTGATGACTTCCCCGGGCCTCTGCGAGCATGCGGTTGCCCATCAACTTCTAAAGTCATGCTGCTCCTGTAATGAGTGAAAACATAATGGCAAAATCCTGCTCGGAGCATCCTCTGGCTGTGATGGCTGCACCTGTGGGCATGTGCACAGAGAGCGAGGGGTGCTTCAGCTGGCGAGCAGGCTCTCCTCATTATTGAGATGTGAGCGCCACGAGGGTCGAATAACGCGGAGGGTTTGGAGTCACATTAATCATGCTGTCACACATGCACAGGTCCGCTCCAGAGATGGGAGTTCACGCCCTCACATGCTGATGCTCAGAGGATGGCAACTAGTGTCCTCACTGGCTAAAACCGCACATGGCACTTATATTTCTCTACTTTGTTGACTGATCACTTTTGATATTATCTGTTGGTGTGTGCTGTAATGGTAGCTCTGGCTCAGTGGTGCACCTGCATCTGATCTCTGTGTGGGAGGAATCCTGCTATTTCTCCTCAGTGAGCCATTGTTGGTGGTGCACTGGGCCTGCTGTGAGTCTCACCATGGTAATGTTCACATATCACACTGGCCGTGTATTCATTTCCGCCCATACTGCACATGGTGCTCAGGGGATAAATGCAACGATTTGCATGGATATAGCTTTGAGAGAACACAGCAGTGAAAGTCCCTCCCACCCACAATGGAAAGCAAACTTTAATCAGGGGTGGGAGGGAAATGTCTCCATGCCTCCTGGCATCACAGGGGCAGGAGGCTACAGGGTGGTGCAACACTTAAGAAAAGCCTTAACTGCTTGCTGAACAAATAGATGAGGCCAAAATCCTCTGGGAGGGACTTGCTTCTTCTTTTCTCCCTAGAAGTTGTTCTCAGCCTCAGTGATGATGCCACTTACTAAAGCAGTTTTATAAGCATCTAAGTCATTTTATTTCATTACAGATGAGCAGTGGAGCCGCTGAGTTTCAGTCAACAGAAACTAAATTGCTTCAGCCAGCGTTCTGAGGTGGAATGATTAGTGGGTGTGTCGCTGTTGCATGTAGAAACTGAAATGGAAAAGTTAGATGATGCCATTGCTGGGGATTCAGTGGATGAACAGATGATACATTTCTCTCAGGCTCTCTGCCTCTGAGGTAATTCAATTCATTTTCTTTTATTGATTGACACTGGACACCGTGACGTTTACGGTTCATGCAAGCAGGCAGCGATAATGAAGGAATTACTTGCAATTCAGCTCCTAAAAATAAATTGTACTTCTGTGGGAGCTGCCAAGAAGTCGAAAGTGTGTGTGTGTGTGTGTGTGTGTATGTTTTATTGTACCTCTGCCTTTCTGAGAACTGTTATTAAAGTGACACCATGTTTGCAAATAGAGGATCGTGTACTCAGCGCTCATTATTTTCAGGGTGTGTTTGAGGACTGGTTTGGTGTTTAGGTTTGCCATGTAAATGTGATGCTGATGGTTTTCCCATAGATCCAGTATTACACACGTTTGTGTGTGTGTGTGTGTGTGTGTGTGTGTGTGTCATTGTACATCTGTCTTTGTGAGGAACAATTTGAGCTTAAAACACTGACAGAAGGAAACATGTTGGCAGGCTGTCACTTCTTCAAAAGACTGTCTGAGGATTGGTTCATGATTTTTGATTTAAATGAAAATTAGAATCAAACTTGTTGTGACCGATTTATTTTGACCAATCAGAAACTAGCAGTGAGGAGTTATTTGATGATTCTTTGAGTTTATCCCTGTAAGAGAGCAGGAGTGTCCTCACAAGTATACGAGTCTGAGAAAACATGCGAGTTTGTTCAAAATAATCAATGTCTTTTTGAATTGTTTCTGGATAAAAAGCAGAAACCTGTCAACTTGATGTTGCTTCTGTTTGTTTTTCTGACATTTTTACTGGTTGAAGCCTTTGAAGATTTTAGGACTTTCATTCATTAAACCTCTAACGTGTCTATTTCTGTCAAAACTTTGGTCTGAAGGAAGAACAGCTCTCTTTTATTTTGCATCTAATTTTGCAGAAGAAAACATGGTTTCTGAGTGTCTTGACTTTTGTGCATAATCTTATTTTTAAGGGTGATCTCCAAAGTCTCCGGAGCTGTCAATAAAGGTGCCTGAACTTCACAACTCGTAAAGTCTGACCTCAGCTGCTTAAAGCTTAATGGAGAAGGACTGTAAATTTATTTCATATTGAAGGGAAGACAGCTCAACCTTTATGGCGTCTAAAAATAACCTAAAAATTTGAATGGACACTTTTTTCAATTTCTATGGCAACACTGGAAATGATAAGTAAAGGGTATTGTAATTTCTGGGAGTAAAGAAACTGTGAATGAGTTTTTATGGCTCTAGAGGGATCAGTCTTATATCTCAACTTTGACTTGAGGATGCAGATTTATAACAGAAATCCTGCATAATGAAGAAAAAGTTGCATTTTAAACAAATGGGCATTTAGCAGACAGGAAAAGTCTATGATTCAGTGTTTTCTGACCTCTAAAGATCCTGCTTTGTTTACTCTGTCTCTCTCTAGTCCACCAACTTTATTGAAGGGTAACACAAACTCCTAAACTGCAAGACCCTAATCCTTGAAATCAGATTCATAGCGATGCAACACTGTGTTTGTTCCCACTGTAACTGTATGTTCTTTCATGATAATTTTGTTTGTTGCAGACTCAAATTTATTTGTATATTCCAACATCACGATGTGTTAATAAGCTCTACAAAGACACACACAAACAATAGTTTGAATTCTTTATGCAACCAGCAATCAAATACAGTTCAATAAATCTGTTGAATTGCACTGATATGAGCTTCCAGTCTGATTGGTCTGCAATCACAACCGACATGGCAAATAGTCATTTTATGAACAGTGGGGGGGAGAGTGCCTGTTGTAAATTTTAGCTTGGTTTGATCTAAATGTCTTTTCTCATGTACAGGACTCAGTTTGCATGAAATTGTAAGGGCTGAGAGGGTAAACAGTCACAATCTGAGGAAAGCAGGCAACACTTTTGATTTATTTCTCTGAGAGTCAGTGGTGACAACTTCAGTATGTCATGATCATGTGGTTTGGTTTCTGAACTACTGCAGCTTCAACACTGTATCATGTATTTACTTACCATTCATAACGGCAGGATGAGAGTAACAGACTCTCATCACTCCCCTTCTTTTACAAGTGACCACAGAAATGACGGATGACAGCCAGCCTCGAACCTGCATGCAAACAACTCCAGTAGCACATGGAGACAAAAACATGCAGCAGGCAAGACAAACGCAACCTAAAGAGCTGCTGTTGGATGATTGCAACTAATTAGAGTTTTCTCTTTTGCTCAAGGGGCTGTCTTATGATTAAGAGAGCCCAATGAATATGCATAGGATGCGAGCACAGGGATGGCTGGATCTAGGTCAGGCTTCTGTTGGATGATGGGTTGCCTGTGATGTGAAGCAAGGAGACGCGCGAAAACACCACGCTATTCAGAGAAAACCTCAAGAGGCATGCAGATATGAGGGACCTGAGCTTTTCTAGATTATTTCTGTAACAAGTTTACAGGCTCTTGGCATTCAGATGGAGGCAGCTCATCCAGTTGAGGAGCCCTAAATGACTCCTCTAGGGATCGTTTCTGTCTATTACAGCTTGGCATTTAAACAGAGCAACTGGATGCATTGATTGGCTCCATCTACTCACTCTACAACGAGAATGTGAAACATATTTCTACAAGGATGGTGAAATGATGTCATATGTTGCAGGAGCCCAGAGATAGTCTAGTAAAGAGAATGCATGCAAACCCTTCAGGCATTTTGGAGAGAAATAAACAAGAAACAGTGAGATATAAAGACATCTTGGATTAGGTATCACTGTGACCCTTTCTTGGTCTCACAGACAAAACAAATGCATAGCCCTGATGCTTAAAAAGCCCTGAAACACCACAGCAACGTCAAAGAACAAGCAGCAACAAACTGTTGCACGTCACACATTCAGACACCCTGCAAAGACTACAGCTGTTGGCAAACTAGCATACATGTTCTAGGCCTAGGTAGAAAATAACTCTCCAGACACACAGGTAGTCTGGATTTGTAACTGGAAAAGTAACTGAAGGACCTGGGTGTGTAAATATACAAACCTTTGTTATGATATTGTAACTTTTATCTGCAAATTTCACACCACTCTCAACCACCACTTGCATGGGTTTGTAATACAAATGCTCCAAATTGAGAATTTGTCTAATAAAAAAAATGCGAATGAAACTGGCGTAGTCAGTCTTTTGGCTTTTGGTTTTGAAAAAGGAAAGAAGGAGAGCAATAGGGGAGAAGCCTTACTGGGGTAAAATCTTGGGTGCTACAGTGACACTCTCAAGTGTCTCAAATGAAACCTCAGGATTATACTAATAGTGTGTATTTGTAGGGGAGTGGCAGAGTGTTTTCTCTCACCAGCAAGCACTGCTGTAGATTCAACATGCTGAATCAGCTAAAAAGCCAGGGACAAGAGGACGGACTGGTGCCAAAGGTGCAGGACACACTGCAAAAACAAGGGCAGCAGATGCTCACTAGAGGTCCAACACTGTCTGAAGCCGACCGTCGCTTGGTGGTTCAGGACCTTTGCTGCTTTTAGATTATTATAAACAGAAATTACAACAGCTGGCAAATTTTCCACCCACAAATTACGTAGCTTACATTATCAGCATTAAAACAAGCTGAATACATTTTTAAAGGCTTGTATTAGATATGTGGTGGAAGAGAAAAGGCCTGATTGTTGCAGCCAGCCCACCACACAGCTGAGTCCTCCCTGCTGTCACAGATGCCTAACCAACAGATCTGTCAGAGGATATGAGAAAAGCCCCCATTATTATTTTCCTTTATTAAAACGTGCTAACCATTTTTTTTTTCCAATCACGCTTGGGAATTGTAAAAGCTTATGATTCCTGCATGCATGACAGCTCTCAATAAAAGAACTGATTTCTTTTTCTTTTTCTTTTTTTTTCCATTTTGAGGGAAAATTATTTAAATGAATTATCCAGTGTTATGTGTGAAGCATTTTTTTCGGTGAGCCTAAACTGTGATCCTGAGCTTTTCAGACCAGGCTTACATAACTGCAACTGTACCTGAGTGTCTGCAATTTTCAACCTACCACCAAAGGAGAATTTCTGTGATTCACACCACAAAAGCATTTTATGTGTGAATCCTCCATCACTTTTCAGCCAGAACATACAAGTGACAGTATGAAACATCTCTGCTGGATAAGAAATGCCTCCACTTTTCGGGTTTGTGAATCTCTTCCTCAGCATAATGAACCCCCTGACAGGGAAGTGGCAGACATTCATCGCAGTAAAACACGTCTGTTCGCTGTCACCACCACTGCAAACAGCCACGCTCCAGTGTTTAAGTGATGGTGCAGGAGCGGCTGCCGACATCACATTTCCTGGTGCTCAATCAGTGTAACGGATGGCCTCTGCAACAGACAGTGATGCTGATACACACATGCATGTATGAAATATACACACATTCCTGTCCTGTGATGCCCTCTCTAGTGGTTACACTTTGCCATTTCTCTGAGAAGATAAATGAACCCGCAGTTTTTCCTCCCTGCATGCTCAGTGAAGCTCCATCCACCTCACTTGAGTGCAGCTCAATTGGACAGAGCAATGGAGCAGCGATGGGCCGAACGCCACTTCTCTGCTAAGTTCAATTGTTCGTTTGTTCTCTGTGGTGTTATGTGTGACTACACACACTGCTCCCCTCATTAGGACTTGAACATCAATGGCAGCGGAGGGATTTAATGCTCCCATGTTTCTTCCCTTCAGAGAAACCACAGAGCTGACAAACTGATCGTATCATCTGAAATGAAGAATGACGAATGCGTTTCCGGCGGCAGAGCGCGGGAGGCATTGTTGATTTATGTCACCAAAGAATGAGAGTAGAACTGTTCAGCCATCATTTAAAAGATACTACATATAGTTCAGTGAGTGAGGTTCTGTTTGTGCAAAAAACATGTTTATGTGCACTGATTTTGGATAGTTGTTTTGCTGTTTTTAATCACTTTCTATTATTTTTTGTAATGCCTTTGCTGTCCATGGTGATCAGTTATTTTGTTTTGAGTTTTCTTTTTTGTTAATCAATCAGTAAGCAATACATGTGCTGCAGGGTCTGCGACCAATCACTGATGGTTGTTCACTGACTGAACCATAAGATGACAGGGACTTTTTTTTCACACCTAAAATTACCATGAAAGAACTGGACTAAGTTCCAACTTCCAAATTTAAACAGCATATGAGTTTTTTTTTTTAAGCATTAGTGGGTTTTGTTTTTAATGCTAAATGGTTTAGAAATGATTGGAGAAGGGCTGTGCTCAGTGGGATCATTCGGAGAAGAATGATGGGTGTTGATTGTGTGGAACCCCAGGGTGCAGACTCAGGGTGGGGGCAGGTTTCGATGAGTTTCCACCTTCATTATACAACAATAGCCCTACTACATATAGCAAAAGTTGCTTAAAGAGTTTAATGAGTTTAAAAAAATATAGTCAAAATACAGCAAACAAAAAAAAAAAAGTATATATGAACCAGCAACAAGATAAAAACGGCAGTTATCAACATATTTTGAGTATAAACAGAGCTTCTTATTGACAGATTTAAAAACACTGTCACTATTTCCCTTAAACACTTTTACTGCTGTGGTCTAATGCTAGCAGGCTGCAAATTTGTGCCTTTAATTACTAAATTCTGTCTTGGCTTTATAACCATATTGATTCTCAGTGGGAAAGGAGAAACATACTGAAATTAATCATTTGTTCAGTCAGTGGTTTTGAATGAGAAACACAACAACATCAGCCACAGATTATAACCACAGAGCCTTGAAAATGTCTGCTTTTCAAGTATGAGTTTGACAAAACAAACAAACAAATAAAAAAACAAACAAACAATATACCGTTTTAAGCAACAAACATCTAAAGAATTCACACCCAGTGTTTCTTTCATGGTACATTTACAGTATGTTGCTTCACAGATATTCATTTCAGAGTAGATACATGGAATCAAACTGCATAGAGAATAAATGACATTAGACAGTCTCATGTTTGGTTTTTATTGCAGCCTTTTCATAATAAGAACAAATAGTGCCAGCAGCATGTAGACACAGGCGTGCGTCTCTCTGCCTCTCACAGGTCGCTGTCCTGTATATCATAACCTTTAGATTCAGATCATTTTTTTATGTTTAATGTTACAGCATCACACCACAAATGAACTCAGTTAAAAAATACTGCATTTAAAATAATGCTCTAAACTGCATCTCTAGAATGCTTAATTCACAGTTATCACTCAACACTGCAGCTATATGCAGCTTTTCAGTCTCATTTTTATTATTTGTTTGAATATCTCTACTTTCATCATCAGCCCTGTTTCAAATAGCAACAGGCAGCCATATCCAGGGAAAAGCTCTGTTAAACCCACTGGATATTACCTGCCCAACCCTGTCTCTGAAGTTGGTGGAGACCAGAGTTAAGAGGCAGGGTAAATATTTGACTTTAATTTGTCAAGTGGCCAGAAAGAGGACACCAAATGAATGTTAATGTTGCCCTGTGCCTGCTGAATATACACTTGTTAAGCAATAGGCTAGCAAAGACTTTATAAAACAGACTATCAGACCAAAAATGGCAATTAAAAAGCACAAGAAAGCACACTGATGGGTTGAGATTATTTCAAAGATACCATGTCAAGTCAAGGAGAAGCAACATGTAACATTACTTTCCATAGACTGTGCAGAGGTGAATGCCTCAGTTTATGCACCAGCTTTGACAAAGAAGAGATGCAGAAAATACAGAATTTGGGGAAAATTTATTTGGATTGAAATCTATGCATTTTAATCCTGGGAAAATATATAGAAATATAATATATAACAAGCCAATGCTAGTGTGCCTTGGCGTAGCTATTATTTGTGAGCGAATCACGCAGTAAAGAATTAGTGTTGGGATCATAAATATGATTTACAAAACTCCGCACCAGTTTTAAAATGTACAATCATCTATAATGTCTAAGTACATTGTAACCATATTAAATCGGTAAAACAAAAAATGCCCACATGAAACTGCTGAACTGCAATACCAATATTTATCACTAGATGACAGTAGCAGCCGCGAAATGTCAGCAACTTGCGCAATTTTCCGTGACAACAAGTTCCACCAGAACACAGAGTGGGGTTTAAAAGTCCTGTATTCATTAAAAAAGTCAATTTTTGTAGTGGATGCAGGCGGGTAATTGACATTGTCGAATTATACATACAAGGTAACCTTTCATTTTGGTGCCATACTTTTATGTTCAACAGGTTATCAGCGTTAAAATATCAGGAAGCTTAACTAAGCTAATGTTGACTCCTACTTTTTCTTGACTTTTCTTCAGAACTACACTTGTTGTTTAATACGCTGCTTACTTTTAGAAAAGATAATGTGATGATCATTTTGTCAGCATGCATGATGAAAATAGCAAACAACCGTCCACATTTCTTTTTGTGAGAACTTCAAGTTTTCACATGTTGAAGACTGTGTGACTGGTTGCTTGTTTTAATGTTTTTTTCCTGCCCCCTGGTGGTCAAGAATTGATATAGGTTTCACTAGACGCTAGGGCAGTCACAGAAGCAAAGCACTGTTTCAGTCAAAAGTCATGAATCAAAAAGTTTGGAAAATTTAACTTTTGGACAGTCCGCTTCTTTTATTCTCTTTTTTAAAGGTAATTTTAGATGTATTTGTTTACTTATTTTGCTCTACTAGAAGATTTGTTTCCACTGCCATTACAGCACTATACTCCCTGAAACATTTAGTTGGGGAAGGTATAAAAATCACCATGTCCACATTCATATCCGCAAGCTCAAATCAATGTCACAAAGGCAATTTGTTCACAACTGCTATTGCAGAAGAGACAAAACTCCTGCTGAAGTACACTCTTCTACCTTTTAAAGCCCTGTGTCTCCAACCAGGTGGAAGTAAAGTGAGGCATTGATTGAGAGGGTGACCAGTGTCATTTGCTACTGGGAGTACCTGGCTCTGGCTCTGTGGTTCGTGTCTGATAGATTGGGTGTAAGAAGACAGACGATTTTGGAGGCAGAGTGTGTAAAATGTCAGTTTGTTTTTGCTGTAGATGTCAACATGGTGAAAAAGCAGAGGAACAGACGAGCTGGATGAGTTATATGAGAAATTTGCTCAGTCAGTGCTCTGAATTTGTGGATAACACAGAGCCTTTACTCATCTATAATTAATGTAAGTGAATTTGATTAAAGTTGAGTTTACTGTCAATAATGAGTCCAAGATATATGAAGTTCAGCTGCTCATCTGTCTTGCTGTGGACAGAGGTGTGGCTCAGTCCTGTGTTGGGTGTGTTTGATGTGCTGATGACCAGTTATTTTGTTTTGTTCACATGTAGCATCAGGGACTTATTGTTTAATATAAGAAATATAGCCCTGTCTTTGTGCTAAGCTTTTGGCTGCTGATAGTCATTATTTACTAACAACTAACTTTCTTCAAAGTGGTTGTATTTCAAAAAGTCTCATGTATTCTATAAAAATACTAGATATTTTTTTGTTATAAATGTATTCTTTATCTGAAAAGTAAAAACTGAGTAAAATATTTCCTAATTTCTCAAATATTGTGGAGCGCAGTAAAACCCATGACAAATCAATCAAACATTCACCACCAACATGTAACAATTCATTGTTGGCATTTGTCTTGAAAATGTGTTTTAGATCTTACTGCCTGTGGCACACTAATCCAACAAATCCAAACAAAACAGCGAAAAAAAAATGAACAGTTTAAACAGTTGTTTTCAAAGCTGACCTAAAAATAGAGAGTGAAGAGAATATCTACTGTATTTAAGAAACACTTCTTGCAGTATTGTGTTGTAAAGTGGAAAGATTTCTACAAACAGACAAGATATATCAGAGGAAAATCTGGAGCAAGCAGTAGTTATTAAGAAGACAACACAAGGGATCTTTTCATCTTTGTCTTGAGCTGGAAAATGAAGAGAGATCAGATTTTGAAATCTTCTCTTTAGAAGCTAAGACACAGCACAACAAGCTGTATTAAAAGGTTTAACTTCTCAAAAGACATCAGGCACTGTATCTCTCAAAAGGAGCAAATGATGGTTCCGTTAATTTTTTTTTTTGCGATTATAGCAATATATTGCAGAGCTATGCACATACTCTCAGGGTTTGAAAGCATGGCAAACTGACCAAACTTCATCAAACGCAAATGATCTCAATCTCATCAAACTAAACATCTCCAACATTCTGAAACAAGAAACAAACATCCATGTTTGTTTGATTGGTTACATTGAAAAAAAAGGGTAAAAAAAAGCACCTACTGAAAATACTGTTGCTCACGAAAATACTTAAATACATTTTATTTCTGGCTCTGCTCTTGTTGCTGTAGGCTCTTCATCACTGCAGAACGCCAGTGATGTTTGACTTTGTACCTCATCATTTGGCTTCCTCCTCCTGCTGATGCTAAAGCCTGCTGCTGATCCTGAGCAGGTTTGGATAGTACCACACACACACACACACACACATATAACACACCCCGCAGAGAGGGCTCATACAGCCGTAATTACAGTCCTGCCACAGCTACAGGAAGTGGGGCGGCTGTGGGTGGGAGTAGTGGAGAACTACACAGCAGGTGGCGAGGGACGGCACACTGAAGGGAGCTCAAAACCAACCAACCAAGGGCCACCACGGGGCCTAATTACTGAGTGAACACGACTAATGATGAAGCTGCGCTGTGGTGCCTCTGTGAACGAAACACTCTGACCTCGCTGCCCTATCAGCCCAAGTCTGGTTTGGAGGTGAAAAAGTGTAGATGTGCCGCTGTGCATAAACCTCCCACAATGCTGCTCAGTAATGACACCTGCAGGGTGAGGCATCGCCCGTAGCATGAGCTCCACACAGCTGCTGCACGATTTGTTGTGTGAACTCTGGAACATATGTAGGCGAAGCATATGTAGATTTCCATATGTCATAAATTGAAACACCTTCTTATATCTTTGTGTGAATCGGTGATTTGGAGAGGGTTTCCGTGTGAGAGCAGGTAGCCCATTTGCCACTGATAAGTGTGTGAATGGCTCCGGGGGACATGGAGAGAGATTTAGACTGATTTCTTAAAAAGCGTCTTGCAAGAGAGAAGCAATCACTCTGTGCAGTGATCCTCACCTTGGAGATTTCCTGCTAGTTGGTTGCTGTGACTGACGGGAGATAACCCCCTCCCCCCTCCTCCTTTCCCACACACACACACACACACCTAATGTCCACAAAATCTCCACAGCAGTTTACTTATCAATTATTTGTTTGACAGGTTGAATATGTCCACATTTCACCAGGTTGTTCAACCAAGGAAATGATGAAACAGATTTGAGGAACCCTCGAGTAACAGTCTCCCAGAGATGAATAGCTAAAAGAGGCAAATGTCGCTTTTTAAGTGGCAAAATAAATGAGGCTTTGACTGAAGCTGAGGAAGTTTGAAGAGCTGTCCAGATGCTGAAAAGGCATAAGGAAGACTTTCAATTAGTAATAATTTGAAGCAGGGATTTAAAATCTGCACAGAAATTTTTGCCCTGCTGGTTTATTAACCCAGAATACAAAGATACAGATGGCTCAATTATGTCAAAACATTTCACCGATGTTTATGTGTCCTTATAAAGGTGAGTAAATACAGCCCAAAGCAATTATCACGCCCCCTCAGTGCTTATTTATTTTCTGTTAGAGGCTCTTAAAAAACAATTTGGAGCAAAATAACGAACCGTCCAGCCGCAGATCAATAGAGTGAATTTGCAACGAGTGTCAGTTGCAGCCTCGCATGTATGAGAATGCAGACAGGAGGGGTGGAGTTCACAGCTTTTACTTTTCAAACGCCGCTCTGGCAGCAAAGCTCATTCTTTGCCTGGAAAACAGCGGAGTTGGCGCTGATGCGTCCTGGCATGTGATCCCACTTCAGTCAAATCAGTCGCCTCGCTTCCGTAGCTTCCTATTAAACTTTCCATGCTGTTCCCTGTCCAATGGACAGCACTTAGGAGGCTTGTCTGGACCGTAACCGCCCCTGCCCGCTCGCCCTCTGCGCTCCGGCTCTCCATCGTCGGTTCTCCAGGTCCGGAGGGACTCGCGCGGCTCGGGGAGCTGAGTCTCCTGCACGCATGGAGGTAGACGTTATGGACAAGGTGGAGGCCACGGCGACGGTCCGTGACTTCGACCCTATCAGTGGGAGCATCCCGGCCACCAAAGTGGAGATCACCGTTTCCTGCAGGTGAGTCCACTCCGGTGCTGATGCTGCTGTGTCTGCGTCAGGGCTTGGGGAGCTTCGCGCGCCTTGGGTGCGTTTTGCTGTGAGATAACAAGACACTATAAAAAGTAAGGTACTGTTGAATATTTTAGTGATTCAAAACATATTCTTAATTTCATCAAGTGTTATTTCCAAATGGAAAAAAGGGAAAATATGAAAAAATAATAAAAAAAAAACAAACAAACCAAAACTTAAGGCTACAAAATGTTAAATGAGAAACGCTTGTAGG
Organism: Acanthurus leucopareius; assembly: GCA_029814765.1. Classification (NCBI taxonomy): domain Eukaryota; kingdom Metazoa; phylum Chordata; class Actinopteri; order Acanthuriformes; family Acanthuridae; genus Acanthurus; species Acanthurus leucopareius. Next base: position 8,779,963 of record JAQMCX010000002.1, read on the forward strand.
TAAAATCCAGGCAGAGATCCTCGTTATGCCATAAAGATACAGAGATTTATAAGACGTTATTATTGTTGCGCACCTTAGATTTAGTGTTTTGTTAGAATTGTGGATTAAAAATACATTCAGCATCTAAGTAGCATCATCACCGGAATCCCCTCAGTCACAGTTAGTGCTGTAAAAACGTGCCATAAATCCGACAGTCCCTTAACTTTTAGTTTTTTTTGTTGTTGTCTTATTTTAAGATTTACGCTTTGATGTCCAATAAGATCGAACCCTAGGTTTGTCAGTGTCTCACGAGTCAAAAGCGCTGTGTTTGCGCGCGCCAAGTCGCGTGCCACAGTAGATATCGACCGTGGTAGAGTTTGTTGGCGTGCCTGAGAGGTTTCCCCTGAGGCATCGTGTCGTGTGAAGCTGTGTATCCGCTTGACAGACTCCAGCAACGACACTAATTTGTATCAAAAAAAGCTTAAGCCTTAAACTGAATCCCTGGTCCCCTCCCCCCAAAATACCACGAAGATGGTGAGTGCCTCGGCTGGCAAGGGTGGGGCAGCGCTGGTTGCAGGTAGAGTCACAGTATACAGTATGCTGCTGCAACGTATAGTGGCCCTGCATGGGTCGACAAATGCAGTTTTATGTACATAGAAATTGCTGTTAATGTGTGTTTCCAGGGCCTCCCGGGCTGTGCGTCATTTTGCCATAATCCACAGTGTTTAGTTCTCCCTAGCTCCTGGCTACATCAGTGTCATATGCATGTAAATGATGTGTTGCCATGTGCACTGCTGTTGAAACCGATCCCACAGGGATTTCATAAATGAATGCAAGTAAAGCCACAGGGCAGAGATTTATTAACCAAACTTCCTGCTGTCATTGTTGTTTTCTCTCCTCTCTCATCTGCTTTCCTCTCAAAACCCTCATTCGCACTGTCACTTACCCAGAGGGAAAACTGATTGATTGCATCTGGTGTTTAAAATGCTGCTTATGCTGCTTTTTTTTTTTTTTTTAATTAATTTTAAAATTCTGAAGTTGTTACACAAACCCTAAAAATACCAGTGCCATTTAGGCGAACTTATAACTCATTCTGAATATTAATTAATTAGTCACATTTCAAAACAAATCTGTTAACCTTTTTGGAGATGACAGGTTGAGAGGGTGGTGCAGCCAGAGTGGGCGGGGGTGCTGCTTAAAGAAGATGAACAGCATTAAACCCTACGCAGCTGTTTATGTAATCGAGTTAATTGTGTGTAAAAGTGAGACAGGAGTAAATGTAAAATCAGCATATGAACCTTAGGTTGTGTGTGAGTATATTGTGTCTTATCCGTTGTGGAGCCTGTGTGTGTGAGTAACAGCTGGACTCATATTGTTTCTCTCTTGGTAGACACTTGTTTTTTTCCTTTAGACCTTCATACTTTAAGCTGGAAACTGTGTTGATGCCCTCGGGCTCTGTCGATCTGCAGCTCCCTTGTCTGTCATTAATGTCTCTCCAAACAAAGACTTGCTCCAGGACACAGTTTGATAGAGAAGGAAAAAAAACACTCCCGTTTTCACTGGGCCTTGAATTGTGTCTGTTTTAAATGCAAAGTCTTCAGGTCCTGCCTGTTCGTCTCTGTGGCTTGTGGAGATTGCTACAGTGGCTCATGTCTGACCTCCGACGACTGTTTAAAAGATCAAATGCTAGACAAAAAGTTGCACATATTTTAGATAAACAGCCCTGCATGCAGCCACTCCTCACACTTATCCAAAAGTGTGTATTTGCTCCATCCAATAGCAGCAAACAGAAACAATGGGTGTTATGTGGGTGAGAGGCACAGGCTCCACAACACTGTGTAATTGATTTAGTAAGCCTCAGAGCTCTGAGGTTGCAGTGCACATGGAATTAAATTCCGGATTGCGGCTCTACCGGCATTTTCATAACCCTCTGCCAATATTGCAGCAAGCCCCCCGACAAAGTGGAGGGACTGGTGCAGACAATCCCCTTATCAGAACAAATGTATATCGCTGTGATAGCACGTTGTTTCCCGTCTATGCCTCTGATTGGTTTTGCTCACAGGTCAGCCAGTGAGCCGAGTCCAGGGCATCTGCTTCTTAGCTGCGAGGGTTACATTCCAACTCAGCAGTAAGATGACTCTTCAAACTCAAGTGGCCTCTATCTACTTTACTGAACGCATGCTGGTGAATACAGTTCAGTGGGTTTGGGCCAGTGGTCCCCTGATGCTTCTACGGGCTCAGTCCCACCTCTTAAGTGGCAGTAATGAGTGTGTTCATTAGGTAACAGTTAAGCAGCTCTGATTAATATTTCACAACACTGACACTACAGTGACAAAAACCACAAAGCTCCCCCAGGCACATGGATCTTCAACTAATGAATATATTTTCCCTGTTTCTTTGTGTTTCATCACAGCTCTGATTCATTTACAGGATGTAAGTGATGCTTTTTAAAAGCTCACTTCAATGTATGTGACCAGAATGAGGAAGCAGAGTTGATAAGCCTGACAACTCTGACAAAGGTTTATAACCCTTATCAAAACAGACCAAAGGGAAGGAATCTCTGGCTCCTGAACGATTATCTTTTGGCATCTTATTTGTTTGCAATTTACTATATAGAGGAGAGTAAAGGGAAAGAAAATAACAGAATGATCTGATGAAAAGCCCAGATTAGGACACTGTATCATTGTAAGTACATGACACGTACTAGTTCAATAAAACCAGCAAGTGTGAAGATGTAGCTTGAATTTTTATTTCACTCCCATTTGAAAGTAGATCAACAGAGTGCAAATTATAAACATTTATTGGTCCTTTGCAACATGTCAAAATATGCCGCTGGTATGCTGTTAAAAATGAAATCAGCTGACAAAGCCGCCCCCCCTTCCACTGAGCTCAGCCTCCCACCCGACAGCATGAACAGTCGAACTTTTATCAGCCCCCATTGGCCATTTCATCAAGACGATGGCTGCTGCATCTTGTCCATCGCCTCATGTTCTCTTCCGTTGCTCTGGAGCACATTGTAACCATTCATTTGCTTTGATAGATTGGTTAGAGTAGCATTGCATCCAATCAATGCATTCCATTGCTGGGGGGGGGATCTAACTCAACCAGGCCACTCTGCTCCCGAGGGATTCGTTACCTGGTGAAGCATGCAAGAGGTCACATGACTGCCAGCATCCTGTGAGAAATTCTTGCAGGAGAGGATCCGTGGCGGAAAAGGCCACTGATTGCTGTTCCCCAGGGGTCAATCTGAAAACTTATGGCATGCTTCTTCATCTGAACTCCTTCTAAAGCAATCATTGCAGCAGAGGGGGAGGCCTAATGAAATCATCAGGATGATTAGGATGTGTGGCATTGCTGCTCGATTCCGTCAAAAACAATTGCTTGAGCAGAGCCATTGGGATTCAAGCTGAGCAGAAACCTATTGTTTGTCCGAATGCATCGCTGTGGCCTGTAACTCTGCTGCTGTTGTGGTGTTAATAGCTGTTGTAGCTGTTGATCTCATACAGTCTCTGCTACCCATTCAATCAAACCCTGTGACCTGCTTTTCTTGTTGAAACCTTTTGTTTTGCCCAGGCAGTAAGCAAGCTTGAACTGAACTAGTTTGCATTGTGTAAGAGCATGAAATATTAATAGAAAATCCTCTGAGTGAGAGAGAATTTTCAATTGGCAGTGTTTTTTTTTACCGCGCCGTTCTTTTCATACCGTGTTCTGGGTTAAGACTGACCTGAGGCAAGCTTGCAGCTGCAGGATGGCTTGTGTGTGTGTGAGTGATGTGTCGCATCTGTTTTGGGGATCGCGGCAGAGAGACACGAGGGTGCAAAGAGGAGGCCGATTCTTACCCACCACCCCCCCCCGCCCCCAATTTTGGGGATGTTAAGATTGCAGCAGGCAAGTCTCACAGGTCGATGAAGCGGATAATTATGCATGAACCCCTGACACAGTGAAAATGAGTTTGGATCCCAGACACATGGCTTGTGGTGGTGTCAGTTTTATTAATATATTCTCAACTGGGATATGAAAACAGAGGGGGGATTCCAAGCCATGCCAGTGGTTTATGGCACTCTGCATGTTGCCTCTGTCATCCAAAAGTGTTGATTGGAATGACAGGAAAAGTCAAGAGAGTGGCATGGCAATAAGAAATCAAAGCAGTCCCTCTTGGCTCAGAAGTGTCAAGCTGCTTTTGTCACTATTTCCAGAGAACCTTAAGGGTCAGCAGAGTGTGTTAGTGGATTTCTGTGTCGGGGGATATTTGACCTAACATCACAGCTTGTCTGGGAAATGAGAAAGCTGGTGGTGGATTTGTACAATATGTGACAGGTTGCCCAGTGAAGACTTCACCACATTATGTTGCATATGTTGAGGGTCTCTCACGTGTTGACAGTCTCACCCGAAGGCCTTAAACAAGCTTCTCATTGTCAGGTTATTGTAATTTCTGCAGAGCTATCTGAGTAAGTAATTTTGCTCTTAGATACATTAAAGTGGATTTGTTATTGAGTAGCCCAAAGGGACATTTTTGCCTGCGTGGGTGAGAATGTGTATGCATGCTTCTGCTCTAAAGCTGTGTAAAGAGCTGAAACATCAGGCTTGATAACTACAAATATAATTAATATTCACTGTAGCAAAATGGATTATCAGTCAAAATGTATGACTTATGCGAGATAAACTTAACCACAAGCTACAAAACTGTACAATTATTTCGGGCTTCTGCAGAGTCTGAAAGATAGTTGAATTTCAAGTTTGTTTTGGGTCTTTTTATTTGTGTTAGATGCCTTCAAGTTGAACATGCTAGTCCTTTTCTATACAATTACATTATGAGCTTAATTTCGGTGGTGTTTCAGTTGTGCCGCTAGGTGAAAGAATTGTTGTTTTTTTCAAAGATACATAGTGATTCGGTGTTTTTTACATATCCCTGTTATGCAAGGAACCGTTGACTGTTTAATAATGGGTATTCACTTCCTTTGTACAAAAATGAAGCCAAAATATCCCTTATACGGGTGATCTTGTTTGCACTGGTGGCGCTGTTTGAAGCCAGAGCCTGCACAGTAGTGATTGGCAGATGGAGCTGCAGTATTGAGTATATGAAGACACAACTCATTCATAAGTTAGTGTTAACTGCCATTTAGGACATTACACGACCTTTTCAACATAAAAAATGGACACTTGGCCTATGTCCAATCTGCTAACATGGACGGGTGGGATTTATGACCAGTATTGCTGCTAGACACGAACAAAAAGGAACTACAACAAAGTAATTAAAAGGAAACAAAAATAAGCACTAAATAACATCAGCCTACATCATAATTCAAATTCTCAGAAAAATATATCACATATATCACATCTTTGGCTCATGTGGACGCAGAATTAACAAAAGAGAAAAAAAAGCTTGACTGCATCGTTGTTTTGCACAAATAAAAAAAAAACCAATGCAGGATCCTCTTTAGAGTCAAGGGCCTTAACAATGCTTACAAGATGGAAAAATCGAAGGAACTCAAAGTATAACAGAATATCTTTTATATCACAAGGCTGACACCCTTGTCAGGGTGTCGAGGTAAAATACAAATACAGAAACTTAAGTAGCACAAGATGTGACTTAAATGAGTTGTAAGAGTTAGGTGAATAGCAAGGCTACAAAAATCCCACTCATTACACCCCCATGACATTAGACCCCCTTTGCAGGCATTGAAAAATGAACACTTAAACGTACACCAATGTAAAAAGGTCTATATCTTAAATGACAGAAAACATCTTTAGTGAGAATTAATTTGATGTGTTCTAAAGCCCATGTCTGAAATCACTCCCTTCTTACTACAAAGTGTGCTGTATCTTAACCTTGCAAGTCAGGTGGACTGCTGGGATTAATGTTTAAATTTTAGCGTGTAAATCTGTCCAATGTACAGTGCTCTGAAAGATTCCACATTTGACAAACATTTAGTCAGTCTTACTGTTGCTAAGTGAAATTTAAGCTCAAACTCTGCATGATGTTCAAAGGAGCACTAGGTGTTGAGATTTGGGAAATGTGCATTTGCTTCTCAGCGAGTTGCTGCAACTTACAGTTAACCATGACACTCGTCTGTGCGCAAGTTTGCAAATGTCCAAGGTTCCAGAGAAACTTTGGACACTATAATGAATATTTACACTTAATCATTTAAATTGAGTGAGAGGGATGAAAGGAGAGGGAAGAGCAGGAGAAAGACACACAGCTAGAGACTTTTTTCCGAAACACTGAATAAATATTTTAATGAATTTTCTCCATGGAGGAATTTTTATAGCCTGTGATACCTCTACAGCCCACCAGGTGACTTCTGCAGCCGCTTCTACTGCAGTTTCATCTTGAGAAGTCAAATAAAATGGCAATTATCTGGTTATCTGTTGTGAAACACACCAGACTTATTTCCATCCCAGTTGCTACATTTCAAGTCAATTAGTGTGTGTTTTTGAGTGAATGGTTGTGTGTGTCATAAGATGGTCATACCTCTGAACACTTAAAGTGCTAGTTAGCGTTCGTCAGTTCGTGCTCATTACGGTTTAGCACCACCTACCTGCTGTGTGCTGCTTTCACCTGTCGAAGCTCAACATGAGTCAACCGCCAATTAAACAGCTCAGTTTTTCTCTTTCCACCATATATGGTATGCCCGCAGCTATCTCATTCCTCACTAACATCAATTAGAGTTATCTTCGGGAAGAGTTTTTGTATGCTTAATTATCACGATAACTACTGAGATCAACCCTGCTCTCTTGGCTCCACCCTTGACTGAATCCATGCAGAGCTTCCTTCCTGTGTCTCGATTTAATGATCGGTTACAGTCATTTGAAAGCCAAAGTATGTAAAAGCTTGGAAAAGCTTTACTATGCCTGATTTGTTTCCTAGTGTACAATTGAACATGCTCTCCGTCACCAGTGTGTGAAGTACATGGTAGTTTGTGCCTGTGAAGATATTCTAGCTTAAAAATTTTCAGATGGAATGGAGAGATGAAGGGAAATTGGCGTGAATTCACAGTAGGCTGAGTGCAAAGTGCTTCGCCAGGGTTACAACAGCCATATCATATCAGTGTGTGCATCTCCCTCAGCTCCTCGCAAAAGAAAAAGAAGAAAAAAAAAACCTTTCTTTGCACAAACCCTGAGCTGCTGCAGCACGCAATTAACAGTGATATTATTCCCTGGTTGGACAACAGTCACACATCAAAAGCAAGTCTGAAACAGGGCGTCACGGTGTATGTGCATTCTCATTTTTTATACTGGCAGAGGAGAGGTTTTTATGACTGAGATTCTGTCAAATGCCGGTGAAATGGCCACCCAGGGAGTGCTCTGCTGCAGGTATTGTCAACCGTAGAGATCCCGGGCTGAACAGAAAACTGAATAATTAAGCAGATGGAGGAGAAGAAGACACCTGGAGTGAAGGTCAGCAGATGGGTCTGTCGCTAATAAAGGGACCAGACTGTGCGTTGAATTTAATGAAAGGGGAGTTTTTGTTATTCAGAAAAAAGTAACATTACTCTGAATTATCATCCCTCATCATCAGGGGGATTCAATTATGCAATGTGAGCAGAGACCATTTCCAATAATGAAATGCAGGAGTGCATGAGGTTCTATCAGTAGTTGCTTTAATTTGTTTGTTTTAAATTCAGAGAGGGTGTTTCTTTCCTAACATGCTTACGTTTTTATGAACTATAAAAATACCCTCAAGAATAACTGAATGTCTTAATCTAAATGGGATTCCTTTGCTTTGTCGAGGGTCAGCAGACCTCTGCAGCAGCATACACCTCCCCTGCTTGGTTATCTGACCCTTTGAACCGTGAGACTCTGCTTAAGGTTTTATTAGACAAATGGTAGACCCCCTGACCTGGCGGCGTGTGAGTGGAAATAAAATGTCAGACCTGACTCAAAAAAAGAGATGTCCATAGGGCAGCAGAGAGAGTGGAGTGTCACCATCCTTCACCATGTCCTCCTAACCATCTCCCATTGTCTCGAATGTAATAGAGATTATATTTTCTTTCCTCTAACCCACTGAGAGACTTGACTTTCAAGCTTGCATTTGTCGTGTCCTTTTAAGAACCAATGAGGCAGCAGCTCGTACTGGAATTGGCCAGCCGGAGATTCAAGAATATTAAAAGCACTTTCCACTGAATTAGATGCTATTTCTCCAAGGTGCCAATTATGGATTCAGCAACTCTAAGAAATTGGAGTAGAATTAAGGGACTGCTGACAATAAGGCACTGCGAGTACAAGAATTACTGTGGTTTAATAATCAGTCACATGGACGAAGGAGCTGCTAAAATATCTCCAGGGATCTGACCAAGATGGAGCGTATGCTCCTAATATATTCTGTCAAATTAAAGTTCAGCAGCCAGACATGTTTTAGAGGTCAAACCTCCTCTTCACTTTTCACTGTAGTGGGAACACTTATCAATATTTTAGCCAAACTAAATACTTTTCTGACACATTTACTCAACCAGAGAGAGTTTGCACATTTGATTTCAGAGTGCATGCATTGGTTGTTTGATACAAATACAACGTCTGCAGATGTATCTGGTGCTGCCTTATTAATTAAAGTGTGCATAACCAGTAACTACAAGCTTAATTCACTGATAAATAAACAAACATTACTTTGTCATGGATGATTAGGCATAGAAAGAAGTCATTAAAACGATATTTCTCTTTCTCAAGGGAGAATGAATTTCATTTCTTGTGCTTTTGTTTGCCTTACGTGGAATAATGCACTCCACATTCTAGCTTCACATGTGATAAAATATTAAATCCTACTGTGACAACGAAGATATTGCGCTCAGTTTTAACTAAGGTGGTTGAGATCAAATGGAATAGGAGAAGTTCTCAATTTTCACTCATGTATATCAAGTAAGATGGTCATAGTGATCTCAGTCCTGCGCTATGTAACAAGGCTGATACATGAAATGTGGTGTGGATGAAAAGTAGCTGGATCTAATTACTTTTGTCCTACTTTCAATGAACTTCATCTTCATCAGCAAACTTTCTCCACATCAGCTCTTTGGGTAATGATCTCTTATCCCACTGAGAATTGAAGAGAGAAGGAGTTAACTTTTGAAATAGGCAGCGTTACTTCAGCGAAAGCAGACGGATTATCTGAGATGTTAATACCCATCCTGCGGCAACATTGTGTCTTCTTGGCCATGTGCACAATAATATGGTGGATTAATTTCTGTTGGTTTTGTAAATCTGTATACTAATCATTTCTCCTTGGAATAGAAATTTTCCACAAGAGCAAAGTAAGGTCAAGCAACTCCAATGAAGGCTTGTTTTCTACAGTACTGTGTTAAAGTAAAAAAGGATGCCATGTTTACCTGATCTCCAAGCGTCACTTTCCCTTCTACACTGAGGTGATGGACAAGCTAATTGACGGAGGGTAATGGATGCCAGACAGTAACAGGTGGATACATAAAGGCAGTTAGTCATGGATGGCTTTGTTATTTCCATTTATAATTAGACCGACAATGTTCCAACTGTAGTCAGGTCAGTCCAAGGCTAATACCCAACGAGGCTGCATCTATTATCCCCCCCACGTATCCCTGTTACAGAAGATTTTGCATCCAGGAATGCAGACTGACGTGTACATGAATGATGTGCTGTTGCTTGGATTCAGTCCTGAAATCTCATCTATATTCATTGAAATCCTGCTGTCCCCTAAAGGGACGAGGATGGCTCTGAACTGCAGGTTATTTATTGACAGCACTCACAATCAGAAACCAGAAACAAGACGTATTTATAGGTTTCCGCATCGCATTGATATGCTAATGAGATGAGGGAGACCGTATGGAAAATATGTCTCATCTAAAGTGCTCAATGAATTGACTGATGGTATTACCATCTTTTTAATTTAAAGGTAATATCTGTTTAATTGGATCCTGTACAGTGTTGAAACAAACTGCTAAGAATGACCTGAGTGGTAGAGGAACTCTCTCAGTTTTTTCCTGCTAGAAAAACCACAAAATCCAGACTGGAAGATGTGAAAAATAATGAATGAATGAACGAATGATATAATGCTGACTTCGGTTCTCATCCTGAATGAGTCAACGGGCCAATAAGAGTGCCTGGCTGCTTTAAGAGGCGTTGGATGGTGATCAGTGTCAGGGAACTGGAGAGCTCCTCCACAGCGAGTAAGGCTGTGCTTTATTTCAGGCTTTGGAGGATTTAGGTTGTTGGAAACGCTGTTGTAGGTATCCTGACATGTAACCACAGCCTGTTTTCTTTGATTGTGGTTCAGAGTGAGGGAGACTGACTGGAAGCTGGTTTGAATAAGAATGCTGCTGTACACTTGCTGTGACTCCATGATGTGTCTGTGGATGCTACATACGATTTTGGGCCTAACTTCAAGCAAAAAGATACAAACTGATGGATCTGCTCGGTAAAATGACGGCGTCATGTTGCTGTGAGTAGTGACGTTTGAATCCTCATAGGGAGTCTGTGTTGTGGCTTGTTGCTCTCTGCCCTGAGGCCAGAGTCACAGGAGCAGAAACAGCCAGATTCCTTAACTTCACGCTGGAGTACTGTGAGCTGCAATAGAGCTGAAGAGCTGTTAAATGTTTCTCACACTCTCTTCTGTATTGAAATAGACATTTTAAGGAAGCCACCATTTAGTCTAATAGAAGTTGCTCACCTGGTGGTGCTCCAAAATATTCTTCAGACTTTCATATTTTCTGACACATAAAGCACATTGTATGTTTGAGAGTTTAAAAAAAAACTTTGACTCTTTTTCAATTAAAGAAGTTACCTTTTGTTGTTGTCAATATGTTCATTGAGTTAAGGTTGCAGATCAATGGTTGGAGAATGTGCATATGAATTTGCAAAAAAATAAAGTACGGTTTTGAGACTCTGTCATTGTGGGCGAAGTGACTCATAACACTCATAGAAAAAGTCATTTCTGTACAATAGTCTTCATTTATTACCTCTGTCTCTGTGACCACTTCAGCAACGCTGTGGCAGCCTGGTGTTTTCTCCTCTAGTCTTGTTGAAATGCTCTCATCCTTTGCTGTATGACATGTAAGGGGTAGTTCAAGTAGCATCCATCAGTAAACTCAGTGAATAAAAACCAACTTAATGCTGTGTCTGTTGTTTCTGTTCATGTAAGGTGGATATTTGTTAATAAGTTACCCACAGAAGATGTTGTTCAGTGTTTTTGCTTTCTTCACAGCATTTCTCAAATAACTATTCAACAGATCTGAATTAAATGTAGAGGAAAAAAGGAAGTGGTTCAGTGAACAAATGCATAAAGGTTTACTCTTTGGAATTCTTTAAAGATAAGATTTACAACTACAAAACTTCCTTGAATGAAAATATCTGCTATTGTACATGCTATGATGGTCTGTCTGTCTGTATTGGTTTTTTTTTTCCAGACTGAAAAGATAAGAAAAAGAAAAGATACTTTAGTCTTTCATATGAATGGATGGAGGATTGTCCAGCTTTAGCAAAGATATGCGTTTTGAGTGCCTGACGTCTATGCTTTCACTCACACCTCTGTGTCCTCTGTGTCCTCTGTGTCCTCTGTGTCCTCTGTGTCCTCTCACCGAGCTTTCATGTGCTTATTGTACTGCTCACTTGGAAATGAAATCTCAAGGACAGTATGGTTCTGTGAAATTAAGTGTGGGTGTGAATTACCATACAATTATCTTGTAGCTTATGGGAATTTTTGAAGAAACTGTATAAGAAGAAGCATTCACATGTGTAGAAAACAAGATGTCATATTCCAACTGCAACCGTTTTAAACATTCAGCTAAATTAATCAGACTGACATAAACACATGATGGACTCCAGTGAGACCTTGATGTTTTTTCTCTTACAGGAATCTCTTGGACAGAGACACTTTCTCCAAATCCGACCCATGTAAGTTCTCAGATTTTTACGATGCTAATTGCATCTCAGATTTTCCTGCTCAGAGTTTGCTTCATTGACACCTCCTCTCTTTTTTCGAAGCTTTACTTTTTGCTTTTTCTTGAGCTCAACTTTGATTCAGTTTACTCTGCTATTTCAAAGTGTTCCTTCAATAACTGCATATCATTTGCACAGTAATGTGACAACCTTTCCTAACTGAGAGCTACAGAAAGTACCTTAATGCATGCAGGGTATAAACTCCAGCCTTTGAATACAAATAGGTATTTTTTGGTGAGACACATGGGGAACTGCTATAAAGGCATTTTCTTTGATAGTCCCCAAAGGATAAAGCATGGAGGAGAAATTTAACATAATAGGGAGGAGGTTCAACCCCTTTGTGCACATGCACGACTGAGAAAACAATCACACTTGCCCTGTTTTCTATTTGCCAGGAGATGAACCTTTATGATGACAAGTCACGTTATATTTGCCAGCCAAAGCTTTATCTGAAGTCGCAGAATTAAATCAGAATCAGGAGAATCCCAATACTTAAGAATCTGTGCTTTGATTGCACTGCATATATTTTGCTCCTGGATCCCTGGATTCAGCATTTGAGCTATTGTCCTTTGCATGTGGACATCCCTGAATTTGATGCAGCGCAGCATAATAGGGCCTGGCATCTCATTGTGCTGTCAAGGCATGCCAGGATAATTAATGATGAATGTCAGCAAAGAAAGAACAAAACAAACACCATTTGAAGAAGCAGGATGCTTGATTGGGATTGTTTAGTGACAGTGTATTCCTCTGCTCTCTCCCCTCTCTTCTCTCCTCAGTGGTGGTGTTGTACACGCAGGGCGTGGAGTCCAAACAATGGCGAGAGGTAAGAGATCACAGCCGTGTTTCTGTCAACACAACTCAATCTGCCTGTCTACTCTCCATGACAGCCTGCTCTCTGCCCCCCTCTCGCTCAACGTAAATGCTGTGAGTGCCAATCATTTGCAATTGATTGACCCCACGAATATCCAAACGCTGGTCAGCACTGTGTTAGCTGTGACTGATTGGCTGATTAAGGTGACAGCTACTTGTATCGATAAAGATTTGCCTCAATATCAGAGTCCCCTTTAGCTGTTGACCAGTGGACTTTAATTAGACCAGAGAGGCAGATGAAGCAGAGGGAGGCAGATCTTGAGACATGACAGAGGGTCCTTCTGGGATTATTATTTGTCACTGTAATCTCAATGGATGGAAATGCAAAGACGTAGCAAAAAAAATACATCTGAAGGAAGAATACTTGATAATTAAAGTTTTTCTTTTCTACAATTGGATATTCTTTCTGTCTGAGGCAGCCCAGCCATTCTTTGTGAAGATGAGACACTTTTTCAAGAGCTAAAAGCCAGCCAAGTCAGAGATATACAACACAATCAATACTGTATGTACATGCTGCCTAACAGGAAGACAGATACTTTTCACTCTCAAATCCGTTTTTATTGAATAGGAGAGCTATGTTTATTGACTCCACAGAGACCCCGGTGTCATGCAGGTGCACACAGTGGTGTGACACAACAGATTTGAAAGTGGGAAACACTTGTCCACAAGATTAAAGGTTTTAATTATAATCTGTGTTGAGGCGTGTGTGGGCTTTTAAAAGAGAGGGAGGTTGAGAGGGTTCGAGCATCACAGCACAGGTTGATTTTATGGATTTTAAAATAGATGAGAGGCACAGAAACTCACCTTTTTTACTGTACAAAGCAACTCACGTTTGCACATGTTTAACCTACCATACTTCAGATGACACACTGACATTATATAACAGTAACTCTAGCCTTAACTTTAAGTTTATTCAGATCTTAACCCTTAAACTAAGTCTTAAAGGAATAGTTCAACACTTTGGCAACCAAGCTTATTCACTGTCTTGCCAGATGTTAGAGATGGATATTGTAAATATGAAGCTACAGCCACAACTTCAGGAGATGATTAGCTTAGCATCAGTCTAACAGCAGGGCTAAAACAGCTAGTCAGTGACAACATTATCTGTAGTGTTGTCAATCTCTTCATCCAATAAAAAGAATACATGCTAATTTTCTTTAATATTCAATAATTTATGTTCTTGCTTAAGAAGTCCTCACTCTCAAGGTTTAAAACTCTAAGCTTGAAAGAGAGCAGCACACACACACATACACACACACACACACACCCACGTGCGGGCACACACACATACACATATACACACACACACACACGCACACATGCACACACACAAACACACACACACACACACACACACACACACACACACACACACACACACACACACACACACACACAC
>JAQMCX010000002.1:8794208-8876406 GCA_029814765.1 Acanthurus leucopareius
CAAAAACACACACAAAAACACAAACACACACACACACACACACACTCACACACTCACACACACAAACACACACACACACACACACACACACACACACACACACACACACACACACACACATTTGTTTAAATGTGTTTAGAGTCAGCTGTATGTCTGTATGTCTGCTGCTTGTGATGTGTGATTGTCATTTCTACCAACTTGTCCCAGAAGGGATAATTATTATGAATCATTGACCAAATCATGGATTAGTTGGATGTTTGATCAATTGTTTAGTTGATTTGCTGTTTAAATGAGTGAGCTGAGCTTTTCAGAGAAATGGCAACTGGTTGAGAAATTGTTTCTCTGTGTTCCTTTCCTTTCTGCAGTGGCAATCACTCAGAGTAAATAATCCCTGAGCTCGGCGGCTGGTATAACTTATCACATGCCTATCAAGAATGGTCAGCTCACGCCTTGACTCACAGCGAAGCTTAGCAAACCTTGGTGCTGGTACTAACACAGTGATATTCCTTTAAAAAAGCCTGAGAGAAGTTTTACTGCTTAACATGCAAATGAAGACAAACATCAAGCACAGGATTCGGGTTGAAAGAGCCTCCTACACCTGTCACCTCTGGTTACACTGCCCCACCTCGAGCTTACAAGCCGTGGGTGCAGCCTGAACGTCTCTGCCTGAAAGAGATACCCGCCTGTGTTTTTAGTGCAGACGACAGCTGGCTTTGTAAGCAGCAGAGTCAAGCTGTGCAGTATTGATAAAGCCCAGTGCCTCTTTTTCCCCTCTGTCATGTAATGTGTTTTGTTCCCCAGGGACTAGATATGGTCGGTCGGAGCACCTTTTTGCCGTGCCACCAACCATCTTCTGTACTGTGAGACAAACTCCCCACGTCGGCCAATTTTCTATCAAGAGAAGAGCATGAAAACAAATGCTTGTGGATAAATTGGCTTTTGATGTCAGGAGGATACCTTCATCAGCTCCTCGTGACACCCTTGCCTTCTTGTCTAATTTTTTTGTCAGCATGTGGAGTTGAATGTATGAAATCGTGGCCTCAGCCAAGCACCTTGTCACCACATGACTTTAATATCTTAATCTCAAAGTCCCTCGTCTGTAATTATTTCTAGTGCATGTCAGGTTTTCCTCTTTCTACTGCTTTCACCTAACTGAGCAGCTGACACAATATAACCTCCCTGTATTCCAGCAAAGCCTGGCCTTTTCACTTCTAGCCAAATTCATAGACTTGAATCTTTATACCAGTGATGTGAAGTGACTTTTAGGCGAGCCGAGCTGACTCAATGTGCGACTCAACTGACTAAAACATAA
Organism: Acanthurus leucopareius; assembly: GCA_029814765.1. NCBI lineage: Eukaryota > Metazoa > Chordata > Actinopteri > Acanthuriformes > Acanthuridae > Acanthurus > Acanthurus leucopareius. The sequence continues at coordinate 8,795,521 of JAQMCX010000002.1, forward strand.
CATTGCACCATTTTGTGCTGCCTGTCTTTCCTTTTCTGAAAGTTTCTTGCATTTGGCTGAACTCTGGATATCTTCAGCTTTCTGCACTCCTTCCTGACTTAAGTAATAACAATTTTATTGCTTCGAACCAACAGTAAAGATATCAGACATGCATTATAGGGGAAAAAAATCTAAAAATTTGACTTTTATGGAACTTCTAAATATTTACATTTGGGTGACAGTGACACGCTCCAGGGAAAATGCAGAAACCTGTATTTTCCTGTCATAATCTGTGTCTTACAGCTTCTTAAACTTGCTGCAGATCTTGCATAGAGAACCTTCACTTCGATTTACAGAAGGGAAGATATGTTATTATAATAACTACTAAGTAGAACAAAATTAAAAGATCTACGTATTATATTGAACACTCAGCTGTATAAATTGAATAAAATGAACTTAGCACACCCTGTCAACCAAGCTAATTTCTCATACGTGCTAATCTGAGAATGACTGCTGTACCCTCCATGTGTTAAATTAGCATTGTCAGTCTTTATCAAATCTAGCATGGCGGGGGTTGATGGATCTGGCTCTCCTTGCGAATGAAGAAGAAGTAAAAGCTGATCACTCACGTTTGATCAAGGTGATTAAGAAACAATAACAATTCAAGATGATCACAGTGTGATTTGCTTGCATCAGTGTTCCTGGATTATTCACAATGTGCAAATGTTCAAGAAATGCTGTTCTCCTCTCTGCTTCAGTGACGTCAGCTTTGTCAGCAGGACACTGTGATGCCCATGAAAGTAATGACGAGAGCATTGTCCAGCAGTTAGTTCCAGAAACAAAAGTTTATGGCAATATCAGATGCTGTCATGATTTTAGATGTGAGGAGAGATTTAGCTTCCACCTCTGTACCAGCTAATTAATTTCTGATTGTTAAAATAATGTTTCTTTACTTGTCCTCACAAAACACCACTGGTATATATTAATGCTTTTTTTAATTTGAATCTCAGTTTATCCTGAAGAAGTGCATGCTGCAAGCACACAGATATTAATTTTAGTGATTTACAACATTGGCTTTACTGACTGAGTACTTTCCAAGATAGGAACAATGTGTGCAGAGAGAGGTTTTTTATTTCCCTGCTGGCTGTAATTTACTGTTTAGAATTTTGTTTTTCTTATGTTTATGTCTCCCAAAGTGTCAGACTTGGACAATACTGACTTGAATCCATGTAAAATTTGTCACCAGACAAATATTTTTATATTCCTCCGCTGAAGGAATAGATATCTGTGCATTTCCCTAAAATTTGAAATTCAAACATACCTGAACTATTTGGTATGTTGCTGATTCAAAAGCCAGTTGTAGGTAAAGAGACTTGAAACCTCCATCAAAGAGCCGACCACTCTGCACAGAAAGTGAGAGTTTGCATTTGCAAAAACAACTAAAGCTGTCTCACTCACCGCCAGATACAAGCTAATCAGCAAACAAACAACATGAATTAAAGATGCTCACTACATTTACCACTCAAATACATCTGCTTGCTACAAATTTTGGTACTTAAAGGACTCTTCAGATGAGTCTGGTTCTGATGGGGCACAAACAATAAATCCTTTACAACAATGCTAGCCATCTCCATGCACACTGCTCTTTAACTGGTTAGTCTAACCCAAGCAGTGGAGGTGGGCAGGGCACAAGGCCTGTAAAAGATCAATGTGGTTAGAGAGGATCTCTAAGTCTTGTGAGAGACTAATTGAATATGCCATTGGCCCCCGGCTGCCAAGTTCAGCTCCTATCACTGAAATAGGCTCCTGTTTGCTGGAGCTTTCACCTCCTTTGCATCTGCATCTGGGAGCTTCACTCTCTCTGACAGGGATCAAGATCAAGAGGTAGAGGAGAGGCGGTGCCACACAGCAGTTAAACTTTCACAGGCTTAAACTCACTTTTATGATTGATGGCAGGTTACACTTTGGTTACACGGCAGATCCATTCTCCTCAAGCTGTCATAAACACATTACAGCTCTACTGTTTTTGCATTAGTACAGGCTTCTATATTCTGAAGTATTCTGCAGCTGTAACGTTACTCCTGTGTAGCTCCTCTGTTGTAAGTCCCACTTTGAGTTTTACCCCCACTGGATGTAATCACAAAGGTGTGAGCCTGTAATCCTGCTGTTTCATCATCTTATTAGGTCTAACACTGCTGTTATTAATTCACTGTGTCAGTTTATGGTAACACTGGGGATCTTTTATTTATGCAGCTCAACATCACTTCTCTGACTTCTGAATTATTCATTCTGGATACAATTAATGTGTGTATGCAGCAGATGCAGCACTTTCTCTATCTGTTGATTTGTTTATCAGCACATGAACTCTTCAGAGGGTCTTGCTCTGTAACACTAACAAATCCTTTTTTTTTCTGTCTGTGCTGGCGTGTTCCCATTTTATTCTTGTTCTTAACTCCAGAGATAGTTTGCCATCCTCCCATCATTTGTGACACTTCTCCAGTGTCCAGGCAAAATGTGAAAGCCACTCTTTCATTCTGCCTTTGTCTTGTCGTCCCTCAGCCTTTTGTTTTGAAGTGGCTCTGAGAGCAACAGTGATTTTAATGTGGTATTAATTAAATGAGTGTAATTGGGCTCAATAAAGTGCTTTCCTCAGGCTCATCCTGGCATGATGAGAAGAGGTGAAGAGGAGCTAACACTGACTTCTGTTGATCAAATCTGAGCTCATCCAAAGCCATGAGTTCACAGGTTTGCTGGGAGCAGACTGAGGGACTGGGGTGAGGTAACAGAGGAGCAGATGTAGTCTCTGTGTGACTGCATGATGTACTGTTTCAAAGCTCCATGCTCACATCTTCCACCATCTGTCTTTTTCTTCTCTCCTGGTTCGGATCTAGTTTGGGAGAACAGAGGTGATAGACAACACGCTAAACCCAGACTTTGTCAGGAAGTACATCCTGGACTACTTCTTTGAGGAGAAGCAGAACCTGCGCTTTGACGTGTGAGTTATTCCATTTGATCTGGTCCTCTGAGGACACACACTCAGGTGCCTCCCTCTTACAACCCAGTCCTCCAATTCCTCCTTTTGTTTTCATCACAACCTTAAAATCTTCTCCCTCATGCACTCTCCCTCTTCCCCCATCTCTCTCCTCACCTCCTCCCCCCATTTCCTGTCTCTCCTGTCTCTCACTGAGATGATCCTCTCCTCTTTTTTCTCCCCTCCTCACCAGCTTGGCTCTCTCCTGAGAAATTATTCATTGGTGCAGTGTCTCAATAGTCATTCGTTGAAGGGGGATTGGTATAAGGGTGATAAATATTTCATATAAAGTTTTATCCTTAATCTCCCTGCTGCTAAGCAAGGCAAATGTCTGAAAGCAAGTCCCATAAAACTCACAAAGACCCGAGTCCCCTCTCCGTCACACATAGCTGGCTTCCTCCTCATGAAAAGGCCAGGCTAGTGAGAGGGGCAGGAAGGTGCGGTTTCATTTTGAGATCTTAAAGAACAGAGACAGGATGAATTTCCTCCTCTCTCCCCCCTCTTTAAGGAGAACAGATACTTTTTTCTCCCCCTCCCTTCAAGCTTAGAGTCCCTGGTGAACTATCCAGGACGAACTGCAGGTCTCTGAAGATTTTTAGACATTTTAATGAATTCATTTGCCGCGTTTTCATGATACGACTCCGGAACAGGCGAAGGGGGGAGCGCATCCCCTCACAATTAGTGTTACTCATTTACATCTCTCTTTATCACAGAGGTGGGAGTCAGAGCATACTGAGGTTTAATTACTTTTACATTAAGTTTGAATGGCAGATGCTCACAAACTTTTCTCTGCATTGGTAGATCGCTTCAACACCATCCCCCAGGCATAGTGTGGAAATTGCATTCATAAACTATAGAATGACTTCCTTAATTAACTGTCACATTATTGCTTACACTTTTTTCGTTGGCCATCCCCTTTTGCTTCCTTAGTGGCCCAAGTGTGTGATTGACAGGCAGAAAATGTCCACACTGCAGCCAGTACCTTTTTAATAGAGTCTGTATTACTTTGTTAGTCTCTCATAATGTTTTTTCCTTCATCTTTGCGCCTGTAATTTGTGGCCTTTTTCTGATTTCAGGTATGATATTGATTCTAAAAGTCCTGATCTGGCAAAGCATGTAAGTAAAGATGGAGTTAGACTTCACATTTGATCCTAAAATTAGTTTATGTTGTTATATGTGCATGTTTTTAACATTCAGGTTTTATGCAAACCAAAGTTTATTGCATCTAAATGCTCAAATATATTTCAAAAGAATGAGTGATATATGCTTCATCTGCCAAAATTTTGTTTATTTTTCTTTACTTTCTATCTGCTTCAGTTTGTAAAATTAGGTATTTAATTGCTCCAGAGCCTTTATAATAAGAGTTTAACTTGCAGCTGACATTACCTCATTATCTTTTATTTTAAGATGAGAAATGAAGCATTGCACACCTTTATCAAAGCCTTTTCAACACATTTTCCTGTATGCTCTGCACTGCTGTTTGCAGTTTGTTTTTGTATTTCCAAGACAGGATACAGATTTTTAAATCAATATACATTTGGTCTTGGCTGAAGAAACAACATGTATTATTGTAGAACATACATTCAGAAAACAACTCATTCAGGTGGATGTATGTTTATGTTGAAAGCTCTGATAAATTAGCTCTTACTCATAATATGTAGAAACATAAAGAATATATTTGCTGCACTTGGTTTGCATAATACCAGAATATTCATCATTACTTATGCTTCTGTCGCTGTGATGCTTTAATTGTTGTATTTTGCATTGTCTGCATGCTCTGGAAAGAAGCTTTTTCTTGTGCGAAACTCTGTGCCTTTGTTGCTTTCTTTCTTTTGTGCTCTATCACTTTCCTTATTCTCCCTCTGAGACTCTGTAACTACCCTCTGCTGTTGCCATTCTGCCTCTCTGCTCTTTCACATATCTACTCTTCTTTCTTTCACTTGGTTGATGACAGTTTTGTATTTGAGTTGTGTGCCTTCTGTTCCATGATATGCTCTGTTGTGTCACTGCTGCTGCCTGGTCTCTCTCTTCCTCCTCCTCCTTCTCCACCCTGGAAGCCAACCGACTTTAACGTACGTGTCTGCCACAGACGTCTTAATTCATAACCGTACAATACTTGTAGCGATGCTTAACTCCTTACCGACTCTCCTTGTTACCCCCCGTGGTCCACCTGAATGCCCCCATCCTTTGCCCCAAACCTACGTCTCTCTCCATCCCACTTTATGCTCCCCTCATGGCAGGACTTCCTGGGGCAGGTCTACTGTACCCTGGGAGAGATCGTTGGCTCACCTGCCAGTCGCCTGGAGAAACCTTTAGGGTGAGTTTTTATTTTGCTGTTTTCACTCTTGGATTTTGCACAATCATGCAACAATAAAAAGAACCACTCTGAGCGAGGGAGAGGTATTTCCTTTGCTTATCCCCTCAAGGAGACAAATAGAAAAAATGAACTTTGTAAACACAAGTTCTCAGATATTATCAGATGATGAAAACTCAGTGCCAACTCACTGCCCATTCAAATGTGACATGTTACTCCTGCTGGATTTCCCACGTTTGAGCAAAGACGAGGGGGTGATGAATGTGTCTACCTTCTAGAGCCATCTGTGTTGAACATTACGCTGCAAGATTAGACCCGTGTGCTTGGATGGGAATGGGTAATTGAACACGACCGGGGGCTTCCTCAATGCAATTACTGTCATTAGGGAGGCGATCTAGCACGAAGAGTGGATTGAAGTCGGCGTGAGACACATGGCGCTATCAGCTCTGCTTTAACCTAAATTGGGAAACATGAAGCCCTGAAGCCAACGGCACCCGCTGATGTATATGAGGCTTTTTGAGTTATTTGTGTCTTTTTGGTGAGTGTGAAGGAGGGTCTGACAAACTACGAAGCTTGTGTTTGTGTGTGAGACTGTGAAGTATGTGAAGTAAGAGGCGGCATTGGCCCCTGCAGTGGAGGGTTTGTGTGAACAACAAGGCTTTGGTGTCGACCATGAACTCTGCCAGGGACTGGTGTCGGTGGATTACAGAGCTTGGTGCCCTTCAGTGCTGAATAAGAGGATGAGCAGGATCAAGAGACAGTGTTCACCAGTATGCTGTAAACTAGGCTTTGCTCCCCACATCAGAGACAGGCGGGAGGCTCAGGAGCCCCCCAGACATGATGGACAAAAGTATTGATTCTGCAGCTTCAGCGGGGCACCTTGATCCCCACTGAGACTCTGTGCTGATGCAACACCTTATTTAGCTGCAGCAGAGGGTAATGATGATGATATGGTTGTTGGACCACAGTTTACTGAAGGACTGAACAAATGAGGCCTTATAAAAACGTTCACTTGTGTTGCTATGAGCTCTCCCAACAGCTTTATGTCAGGGGGGTAGCAGCTCAGCAAACACAGGGAAAGAATTGCTTTCTTTTGAGTCTTTGTTCCTGATGACATTCAGTCAAGGGTGCAGTTTTATTCAGCCCTGTCCTTTTTTGAATAGCTAAACAGTAACCATGGGTAATGGAGTGTTCCTCCCCTCCTGTGACAGATGATAGCTCAGAAGTTGTTTAATGGCTATGTGCTCCATTTCCTTGTCATGCGCCCCCAAAGTGACAGTGCCTCTCTGGACGGGAGCTTTAAGGGACGTCTACCGCAGGGACTGAGGAAATCTGTTAGCCATGCTTAAACGAGCCTTCCCAAGCCACATTGCATCCAATAACCTGCTTAAGAAGCACATCAGCACCCCTTTCCTTATTTTCCACACTTCATCTCTCATTTATTCCCCCTCCTTCCACCCACTAGATTCTCTTTCTCCCAGTTTGACCCCCCTTTCTTCCTCCCTCTTGTTCTGCCTTCCTTTTGCATCCTCCACCATCCAATAAACACACAAGTGTGTACTACTGGTGTGGATGTTTTACTAACTTATTCAGACCATAGGATAAACATAACTGCAACAAACCCCCCAAACTCTAACCCATAAATATACCCGTTTATAATTTTAACTGTCACCTTAAAGCCAAGGCTTAACCCCCCCTCCCTTTTTTTAACCATATTTGGACCAAATGTTTGTTTTCAAACATTTTATGAGCCCAAACATATTACAGTACATTCCCCTACAAAATACAGTTACACAATATACTACAGATGTGTTCTTCTTTTTCAGAGGGCATTTCAGCTTTATTGATAGACTACAAAACAGTTTGAACATATCAAACATGAAGGAAGGGAGGGAGGGATTTAGGTTGCTGGCTGCAATTAAACTGGGGACATTACAGTTATATTGTATATGTTTAACCATTGATCTAGGAGGATACCACAGGTATGAAATTATTATATTGCACAGAAATCCTTGGGAGGGGGTTGGGCTTGCAAAGCACGGACAGTGGAGCGCAGCGCCCATGTACTCGTCTCAACTTTGTGATGTTTAAGGAAAGATCTTGGTTTTAGTTGAATATTGAAAGTAGTGGTGATGGTGGTCATGGCAGAAACAATACATCCCCCCATTTAGAGAAATGCTGTGTGCATTCATGCACAAGACACAGCCGCGTGACTTCATTGATTATTTAAATCTCTCGACATGTGGACAGGATTGGTCAGGATTTAATGTTTATAAATGTGCACTGTTTTCCTGCTCACCCATAAGGTCACACACACAGTCCAGGCTCATGCAGTAAAACCATTTGGAGTAAAGCAGCTGTCCTCCTGTTAAAACTGAGCTCCATCACAGCTTAAAGTTAATTTTATTTTCTTTGCAGAGTTTTCCCTGCCCTGCACAGTTTGTTATAACAATTTTAGTTGTGTTGCTTAAATATCCCGTGGTGTTTACTGCAGTGGCAATACTTTGCTCTTGGAATCATGAAATATTACTGAAAGCAGCCTCTCTAATCACTGAAGTAAATCATTAAAGAAAACACATTAATAAAACATGCAATAAAGAAATCACTTGGAAAGCTCAAGCTGCTTCCTATTGTTCATAAACTGATAACGCCTCAATGGGCTGGTGGCACGAAGTTCCATGAGTGGCAGTCTCTAAATCGAAGAAAATAATTTGTTTTGGTGGTTTGATGATTAACATGTACATGAGGAATGAATGATATCAAAGTTGACTCCTGCATTTTTACTAGAAAAGTAAGCCAATTGCATGAATTTGGATCACTAAAGACTTGACCATACATCCATAATTCACCATACATATGATAACATGTTTCTGTCCAGAATGGATATTTTGTAGTGGTATTGCTTCATATAGAAAATAACAGGCCAGCTGAGATGTATGGCTTCTCCTACATGCCTTTATTAAGACAGAAACATGGAAGGAATGTAAACTATGAAGCCATGAACTGACAAAGTGGTACAAATCCTTTTCTGTTTATAATCCGTTTTTAATGAGGGACATATATCAGAGTTATTGGTAGCTGAGGAAATGTAAAGCGAAATGACTGACTGATGCAGGTGAACAACATCTTTTACTGAAAAACACGTTAACATCTCATGGCTGTGATTATGGGCATAGCCCGTGGAAAAGAATTGTGATAGGTGTATATAGGTAACATGATAATAGAGTTCATTATACAAATGGTAACCTGTTCGGACGTTACGGTAAATTATACTACATACTAGAGCATAAGAATGCAGCACAACATTAGCATGTTAAACCCATTAGCTTACTGGGACTGTGCTCTCCTGCTCTATGCTTGAAGCAGGAAATGAACCATAAACAAACCACAATGACTGTCGTGGGGGTTTCGGTTGCACCCATGGGAGCCAAGGGAGAAAATGAATTCACAGTTATGTAGAAAATTTTACATAATGAGCGTGAATGTTGAATTGAACAAAATGAGATCTGTAGCTCCCATTAAAAGCTAATCTGAAGTGTATCAAACAAATTTGAACAGAATTTTGACTCTGACAAGATGACTTGTGGAAACACTCAGAAAACAGTCAGCATTATCTGGAAAAACACTGCATTTTTTTAAGAGCCATGTGAACCATGTTCATTAAAAAACATAATCTTGTCTTTTTAATTGTTTCTACAACACTATGAGTCCAGTGGTCACGGAGCAGGAAGAACAGTAAGCACCTTCAAGTGCGTCAAGAGGTCAACTAATGTCAAGATCGAAACCTGGCACAAGAAGTCTATTACAGGTTTATACGCAAGTCGATCTATTTAGTGAGCTGGCTACCTTTTTATAGATATTGATATACTGATTGTAATATATAATATTACTGTATAATTATAGGGTAATTTAAAGGGTGATGCAAGGAAATAAAAGTAGATACTTTATAATAATGTATTTAAGATAAAGTAAAGTTTGTGCCTTGTGATATTATTTCCTGGTTGTGGAGGTCCATTGGAGCTTTGATGTAACATTGATTTTATGCCACTGGTTCTGTTATCAGTGTGACAGTGAATGTACTGTATTTTTTAAGCCTTTGCCATAAACTGTTGAGGTGTGTCTTTAAAGCAGAGCAGAGCCTGCAACACAGGGGTACTTTAAATGCAGAAACATCAAAGTCAAAGGCCAGGCAGAAATTTAAGTGAGCCCGAAGGTGGAACTCAAAAATTAAACAATAAAAATGGTGAAGATGAAAGTGTAGTTAAACTCATACATTTTTCTTGAATTTTTTAAATGTTTTGATAAAACATTATTTGATTAAAATGTGACAGACTAATAAAGAAGCTTGATTTGATTAGCATCGGTTTTATTATAGCTTTTCTGTTAATCTCATTTTTTCCTCTGGTGTGGGATTTTATGGCTTCATATGTTTAGAGGCCAAAGTGTCACGAGCCACATTAATGTCCTGCCTGCTTTCTGAAGATAATAATGAAACCTGTTTTTAATAATTGTTATCAAGAAAGCGCCAACATCAATCAGTGACAAAGGTCTTAAGAGAAAAGTGAACAAAAAGCCCTGTGTTCATTAGAAAAACTTAGTGTGTCACATTTAGCTGTGTGACGAGGCCTCAGGGAACAGGAAGTCAGAGCAATCAACACGGACTTTTTCAAGATTAAGCTTTGATTGACACAGTGGCAGGTGCTCATGTCAAACGGTAACTGCTCACTTCATTGCAGAAATTGATTGATAAACAGTGAACAGAGTGATGAATGATAATAATGTTTTTAAAATTAAGCTGGAACTGTTTGAATTATCGTTTTCATCTCTCCACCAAAACAAATTGGAATAAAGGCCTTTAAAAAACAGTTTTCTGTTCTAAAAAATAAGATTGTATCAATTTAAATCAATTTACTATAAACTTTAATTTTTTATTATTTTGTTTTAATCTCCGACACTAGACACCACTTCAACGCTGTATCTGCCATCATAATCCTCTAAGGATATAACATCTCTCTTTGTTATTTTATAATTGAGTTAAATTTTAACTATTTAATGCAATACCAGGACAATATAATCTAATGCAACAAAACAGGCCAATAAATACTACACTGGTAAAAGCTATGATGTTTGGCAATTTATGGTCTGAAGAGGTGAAACAACATCATGAATGACTATCAGAAAATTCCACACAGGATGTATCAGGATGTGATTTTACTGAAAAACTGAAGCCTGAGATCAACTGTTCAACTGGCTCCGCCCCCATTAGTTACTGTTGCCATGCCAGTAAAGCTTTCTGCAGTTTTTTATAATGATGAGGGATTTATCATTGAAATTAACTTTTTTTTTTAAAAGAATGACGTTCAATTTTTAATAAAGGTTGGACATTTTTTAGCCGATTTTGTAGTTTTTGCCACTTGAAACAAAATAATGTAATAAGTTCATGAAAATGTTGAACCTTTAACCTTTAAAAGAATGTTTTGTTATGACTACATGCAAATGTAGTGACCTTACATTTGAAATACACTGTGTCCACACTGTCTTGTGTTTTTGTTTATGGAAATGCTGAACAAAAACACAAGACACCATTCCCAACTCTCTTGACTCACCAACCTGTACGAATTCATGCTACAAGATGTCAAACTGCTGTGTTAGGTGGTAGAGCTGTGTGACTCACCAAAAGTTTGCTCGGAGAAAACTGAAGCAGAGGGCATCACTTGTCTCATCTCGACATCAGAGACTCGCAGCTCCTTCAAAGTTGTTGGTTAACTGGTTGGCTGATAGACTCGGGGCCACACAGCGGCAGCTCTGCAGAGATGAAAAAAAAAAAACTTGTCCTGCAGGTTTAAATAATGAGTAGGTGTGTGAGTTCATTATTATTATTTTTTTGGTAGAGCTTAAAATCTTAATTCCTCCTGATACTGTAAATGCAGAGGGGGAGGCAGATGCTGTGTACTATTGGTCATGCAGGCCTATGTTTGCCTGTGTTGCCCAACTGGAAGGTGAAGCATTTTAGACAGCTTACAGTAATCAGCATCCTCTGCCTCGGGACATCACACACAATTAGAGCATTCTGCTGCCTCGCTAAATGCCAATTTGGGCTCCAAGGCTGAGCACTAACAAGAGGTCCCTCTCTAATAATGTGTATTCCTGCTTAGGTGTGGAAAACCCAGCAGTGCTGATTGTACAAGAACCCATTTTGTCCAATGAAACAGGGATTTATAAGGGACCATTTTGGTTCCATAAGAGGCTAAAAGCTTCCCCTCTAAGCAGCACAGCTCTGTTTTTTCACCTGGTCCTCCCACGTTCAGTGAAACTGCCCTGGTTATGACTCCTCAAGGACTTAAGTGTCGCATGAAGTCAAGAAATCTTCTCATTTTGTTCTGCTGTGAAAAGAAACATCTCTTTTAATAATATACAGTGGGTGCTTAAGGTCCAGGTTTTTAAAGCTCTGTTGATATAAATGCACTAGCTCTTTGTCTTCACACTAATAACACAGGTCTCTGATGCAAAGGCAGGCAAGGACAACAAAAGTTTCATTCTGTGGATAAGCTAAGCTGATTTTTTTGCTCTCAGAGTAGACAGTATTCATTTCTGTCTCGACCGCTGTCATCTGATGGGGACTCACCTTTCCAGCACAGTACCCAAAAGTCTCTGAACGAACGTTCTGCTGCCACAGTTTAAAACTCTCATGTTGTTAATTTATTCAGCGTCTGAAAACGATCTGTCACCATGCAGACTGCAATCTACAGTCAGCAGTAACCATCGCAGTGGAGGTCAGAGCGACCCAGTGCAGCACAGTATGAATCCCATTATTTGCCAGCCAGCGCCAGGTGAGGGGGGGCGAAAGGTTCGACGACCTCTTGATGCAGCAGGGAAAAGGGAGAGGAGATTCAGTTGTGATTGGATGTCGACCACCCAGAGTCGGAAATGCAACTTAACATCATATGTGGAATAACAAAAAGAAATGGGCATCTCTTTTGGCCTCTGATAGAGAGGGAGACTCTGTTCTTGCAGGGGGGAAATTGAAATGTGCTCGTTTCGTCCTTCTTTGGTTGGCAGGAGAGAAACAGGGAAGGAAGTGAAAACTCTCAGCACTTTCAGTATTTCTTCCCCTGTAGATTGAGAGAAAAAGTTTGTTCCTGATTGACAGCTTCTCCTAATCCTCTCTTTCTATGTCAAAACAAACAATTTTTAGCTTGCAGGTGGTTGATGAATGCCTCATTTATTTAGAATCAAAATAAATCAAACATTGTTATAGTGATTAAAGCCTCTGCTGTAATTATGTAATCAAACCCTCAACAACGGTCTCATTACATCAGTACATGCTCATACAATGGAAAACATTTAGATTTTAAAGGTATTTCGAATTTCGTGTTCGTGATTATCAAACTGAAGTCTCCTAAAGAAACTATTTTTTTTGTGTTCGTTCAGATGCATCAGTGGGAGACCTGAGGTATCCGGTGAAAAGCACCTCACAGGTTACACAACATGTCTGCAACAAAGGAAAAAAAGGGGATGGCATGTTGGTAGGAATGTGGTTTCATGCCTTGCACCTGGTTTCCACTGGTAAAGAAAGTAAACACATTCTTTACTCTTGGTTGTTTTGTGTATCCATCTGACATTTTCTGCACCCCTTTTTTTGCCCTATTTACTTGCTTTGTGCTCATTCTAACAAAGCTTCAAAGAGCTTAGCGCCGCTCGCCTGTAGCTACCTGCTTGAAACACAAACACCAGCTTCTCTCACAGCAGCAGCAGTACAGCTGTAGGGAGCAGCTCTCATTTTCCTCTCAGAGAACTACATTTAGGTATTCTGATGTCCTTTTGAATCAGCCAGTGCACTTTTCATCCTTTTTTTAATCCTCGTGAGGTGATGGATTATGAATGCTTATCTGTGTATGAAGATCAAGGGGATTAGGGGTATAATCCCATTTGAACCCACATTGAGTTTTGTCAGCCTTGTCTAATTCTGTTAAACTCTGATCTGCCCACTGCCCCAAACATTTACAGTGGCACACTCCCAGATTATCTGTCCATCCTCCCTCTTAGTTGGTCTCTAACTCAACTCAAACCAGTTCATTTACCCATGTCCCCCTTGTTAACCAGAGAGATTTGTTGAATCTGCTAAACTGAGCAGCTTCTGCTCATTGAAATAATTGTTTTATATGCTGAAAATGATCCTAATTCTTGTCCTCTGCGCTCCACCTTTCCAGATAACATGTTTTAATTTGCTTATCCCTAGGTGTGAAATTGCAAAGTAACAATCTTTCTAGCATGATAACACTGCAGTCAGTTTAGTCTCATAGAAATAAATATAGACCCACTCTGCAACAGCTGCAATGTGAAAAAAAATCCATTTCTTCTTCCTGGGCTCTCACTCATATTGTTGAGCAGATAACCCTCCCCCACTCTCATATGCATGACACGTTGCAGCGTTGTTAAATATCAAGACCATTCCTCATCCTAATGACCTAATGTGAACGGCATCAACAATTGCTTCCTTCTCCCTTTTCGGACTTTAATCTCACCAACCTCCATCCGCCCCACCTCTGCACTGATAGGTAATGGAGGATACAGGCATTGTGAATCACTATTTCATGACAGCAAATGCCTTTAGATGAGAAATTATAGAGGCCATACGTTGAACCTGAGTATCAGTAATACAATATGCCATGCACAATGATCTTTGGTGCTTGGTTGTTTTTGAGGAATAAATGACTTGAATGTGTTCTCCTTTGGAAAAGAGATAGACTCAGTAATCTCATCGGCATGCTGCTGAACTGCAGAATCAGAAACTTTGGCCAAGTAATTGTAATGATGCTGAAATATGCTGCTTGATCTCTTTCCATTCAGTTGATCAAACAGGGGATCTGTCAAGGCAGCTGTGGCTAACTCTCTATTTCAGTGTGAGCTCAGGGCATGACAGCACATCTTCCTTCCCTTTTCTTTCTCGGTGTGGAAAGCCACTGTACTACCAGACCTGGTTTCGTTTCTGTCTCTACTTGTTTGTTTTCCTTTATAAGTTTTGTTTGATCGTCTGTCTCTGTTGAAGGGGAGGAACAGCAGAGGAGGTAGCCTCACTGACACGATGATGACATGACTGTAAATATGATCTCCACTGAGGTTTTAACAGAAAACACTGATACACATCATGGACTGGCATCGGGCTGGTGTGGACCATATGGCGCAGTGTCTGTTGAGTGCCAAGGGAAGTGTAAGTGACTGTATGAATTATGGGGAATTGTGAAAGGTGTTACTCATTATAGCTACTTAGCATGTGGTTAGTGCAGTCGCTACTCACTTGCATTGCTGAGAAGTTGGAGACCTTGATGCCTTTATTATATCACATTAATCATTCGGTGGAAGCTCAGAAGCCATTGATGATAAAAGGGTGTCATCTGTCTTCCCTGAATAAGACCAGCTCATCAAAACTATTCAAGTAGCTGCACTTCACTCACTGAATGTCATTATTGCTTCTACAAAGTGCTCTGTTCTTCACTGTTGTTTCTCTTGAATACAAGAACCGGGCAAAAAGTTCAGAGACTGCACCCATTAAAAGCAAAAACTGTACCTTTTTCAAATGTGGCTGCCACCCCCTTCAATGTAGGCCCTTGTGCTGTGATACAACACTCTCAGCATTACTGCCATGCCAGGAACGCTTTCTGGAAGTCCCGTTATGGAAGCATGCGACACACTGTCTTTAATATGAAGGGCCACAGTGTTCACAGTATAAAAAAGGTAGACCTTCAGCTTTAACTTCATTTTAAGGAACAGAAAGAAGTCATCAAATCCAATGAGTGAGGGGGTTGGAAATGAATGGGCACTGTGTCATTTTGGAGAGCCCAGTTTCCATCGTGCCATAGTTCAGGTTGTTAGTGCCAACTGTTCTCCCTCAGACGTCTCAGAACGTCACAGTGGTAGTCTGGCTTAACAGTTTTGACATGGGGCATGAAGTCCTTGATGGAGATCCTTACAGACCCCAACAAGGTCCTTGTTTTGATGTGGCAGCCAGGAAACTAGTGCCAAAGCAAGTCAAAAAATTGTATTTAACTTAGGTGTTGATGATGATCAAGTAAGCGTTATGCCTGCGCCTGCTGCATGTGCATTACTGTGCAGCTCTTGGCCAGTACAAAAAAGAAACAATCTCTGAAGTTTCTGGTTGCATCTTGTAACCAGTTGCATTAAATAAAAAAAGTATTGTAATTGCACAAGTACTGAAGTTTGTATTTTTCAGATAAACTTAAGGCTGTTGCTGCCCTGTGTTTGAAAACCTTGCTCAGGCCTGTGTGGAGTCAGGATGCTCCTACAGCCTTAAACTGATGTTGAATATTTGATTGTGACCTTTTTAAACAGTCATACAAAATATGTTTGAAAGATTTTTTTTATTTACCTTTGGCCCTAAAAGTCATTTCCCTCATGGGTATAATGACATCATGCAGAGAAAGTTAATTTTCAGTCTGGAAAAACATGTTTGACATAATTAAATAGAGGCTGTTATATCTTTAGTGCAGTGTGAAAATGTTGGATAAAAAGTACTTTTGCCTTTGCTCTTCTTGGAGCTTTTTAAGTCATGTGGATTAAAGTGTAGTGAAGCTTGGCAGTAAGCCATTGTTAAAATTATTTGCTAAAGGTGTCAATTGAAGAAAGTTCAAGGTGTATCCAAAATGAAAAGTGGTTCTCTTTTTTCATGAGAAATTTCAAGTGAAAGGCCCACTGGATATTTTATGTCACTGAAAACAGAGGCTGTACATTTAAATAGCACTTATTCAACCGTACTTGGCCCTTCCAGAACAAAAAACCCAACAGATCTTGTGACAGTGAATGATGTTAATGATTTTAGCCATATCTACTAGTGTGAATTAGTATGTGGTGAGCACCTTTTATCAGGTGATTTAAAAAAAACTTTTTTTTAATATCTTTTTATGTTGCTGTGTTTTAAAAGTAGTTATGTTCAGAGAAGCATTATTCTATTTCACTCCTACCATTACTGAATTAATCTTATCTTATATTCTTATTGCAGTCATATGTTGAAAGTGTCTCCTCATCGATATTAATTAGTAACTGCAATGCACAGACAGTTGACGAACGGGCCTTTCCAGATGTTCCATTCATAGTTTCATGGTGTTTTCCTGTAAATTAAGAGCAAATAACCCATTTAAGATCTTTTGCTCCTGTCTTGCCCCCCTAAGTTGTGCTATGATATTACAGGTGCAGACTTGAAGTGAAAGAGAGCATTGCAAATGAGTATTGAAAAACACCTCAGAATTCATTATTGGAATATGAAAATCCAGAGAAAATTTATTGAAAATCCCTCAAGGCATATAGAAGTATGTTAATACCTACAACTGTCAAGTCAGTCATGTTATTAAAAGAACAGTGTTCATTATTCCTATTTGTGAAGAAATGAGAACAGAACAGAAGATAATACTCTGAATAAACCAGAATAGAAAAGAGCAAAATAAAAAAATCTCGTGGTGAAACACTTAACAGCAGTGACTGCCTATACAAGGCTGTTGCTATAATGTTTTGAAGATCAGCGTCTGTCAAACTTAGTAAACATGACCAAAGTGATAATTAGGAATTTCTTTTTAATAAATTTCTAAAGTTTCAAGAAGAAAAATATTAATATAATTGTTTTAAGTCTGAATTATATTGCTGCAACTTTCACATCCAGTGACACTGCTAAGAGGAGACATCAGAGCAACAAGTTATTTGACATTGCCAATTGTGATGATACTGCTTGTCCTGTCCAACCTTAGATGCATGTCTCCATCCGATAGAATGTGCAGATGTGACCTGAAAGACTAATACTGTCACGTCATTTTGTCACCTGAATTGGTTAGCTGAGGATTGCCTGTCTATTAAACACCACAACGGTATTTAACTGTAGTAATTGTTGTAATTGAATATTCAAACGTTTGAGTAGCAGGAGAATCAGTGCAGACAAATATGACACACATTTACATGACGAACTGATTAAAACACATCGGCTCCCCGCAGCAGCCAGACTGCTGGCCTTGTTCATAGCAGATACTACGGCAAGTGCATTACATGTAATTTCATCATCAAAGCATTTTCCCTCTGAGAAGTGAATGAGTGCTGATCGAATGAGGCCTGCTGAAGCTGGACTCTTCATATCACCAGCAGTCACATTTCAGCACAGAAGCTTTGAGAACTTGCAGAAAAACTGTCAGTCTGGGGAAATAAAAATGAACTCATGTGTCATGGATAAATGACAGGAACTGTATTTATCCATTCAGTGCTGGCTTGCTCTTTAAGTTAACTAGTCATTGCAGAGAAAAGGCTGCACTCAATAATGCATGCCTAATTTAAAAGACCAGCGCCCTTTTGGTACCTGCTCTCGTCTCTGCAGCAGAGATTAGAGCTGGGTGGTTCAACCTAACTTGTCTGCAGCTGATATTTTACCAACCACTGGATCTCATTTCCCAGTCTGAAAGGAGTGGTGGTCATTATCGGGACCCGAGGGAGATAACCTGACCTCGGAGCGTGCAGCACCGACTTCGTTAGTGAGGGGTTTACTGGCACTTACAGTGCTCGAACTGCATGGTGGTGACTTGCAGTGAAACATAAATAATTCAAGGACAGTTAATTCACCTTGAGATTGGTCTCCATGGAGCCAAAAGATAAAGAATGAAGTGTGCTTGCCCTCTCAGAATGTGATGGCTTCATTTTACATTTTGTCTCATTAAAGGGTGAGACTGTGACAGTTCTCCTGCACACGCTGGTGAGCTTGCTGCATTTTAAGTCGCATGCTTGTGGTCAGTGGATTTATATTAAGGTATTGATCAAAGTTGACATATCAGGGGCTTCGGTTTCTTTTATAGAGCATTACACTGCACATATTGTAGGTCTTTGGAAACTGAGAGAGGCCAGTAAAGGTTAATGGAAGCACCCTGTACCATATCTCTTAAAATCACTACAAACACTTACTGCACAACCAGATAAGACAGTGGAAAACCACACTCTATCTCAGAATAGCTCCCATGGCATACACACCACTGTACGCCATTTGATTTGGCCATTGAAGATTTATGCTTTTGATTATCCTTGTAAATAATGCAAGCTTCTGCTGCTGTAGTCAAAGACTGCCTCCCATGTAGCAGTACGGAGTCCAGTATTACTGTCAGATCAGCTGTCACAGTTCGATGAGGATCTGCAGCAAGTCTGACCTTCTAATGATTGTCCTCCAGCTGAGGTCTCAGCAGGACTCGTTTGTAATTTCCCTCTTTATCCCGAAAGATGACAGGAGGGTCCGCAGCTGGAGTGCTACTATGTGATAGGAAAGTAGATATGCTGTCTTGCTCTGAGTTGAGTGGAATGGGCGATGAGTTCTCCTCACATTTTCAGAGATTTTCTTTTTTTTTAGACAGCTGGCAAGGCTTGAAATCAGAAAAATCGCATGTGGTACCTACTGCAAATAACATTAAGACAAACCCTGAGCAATGTTGTTCTTGTTTTTGTTAGTGCCATTTGCTTGGCAAGCTGCTAAAGAGGTGATGCATGGAAACACAGACAAACAGGGAACTTCTCGTTCGCTACAACTTGTCTTGATCATCTGCTACAGTGGGAATTGGCTGTAAACAACTGCAGACCTGCAGAGCATAAAAGTCTCAGTGCCATTCTGGCAAACAGGGATCAGAGGAGTTTTCGGTCCCAGCAGTTTTATTCCACATTGTGCTTAAAACACCTTTAAAAACCTGCTTTTGGTAAGAGTGGTGAAATAAAATAATGTGCCCATTAGAGCTGTCAAACAGTCACTTTAATGTCATTTTGCATTTCTGTAATGCATTTTTAGATTGAGGCTAGAGTTTATTATAAAAATATGCCTGTTTTATCAATCTGGAGTGAAAAGTGGTACTGCAGCCCTCAGCCATTTTTGTTGCTCTCTGGTGGAAATGACATACAGGAGGTGAGGAATTAAAACTGTGGAGTCCAAGCGAATGCCTGCTCCTCAGGTGGACTCACTGCACTCACTAACACTGGTTAAAGCTGCTGCTAAAATGACTCCCACACAGTTTTCACCTCCATCAGCCATTGAGAAAATTCAATCAGTGGTGTCATCAGCTTACCGACTCCATCACAGTTTGAGTGAATGATATTTATTTGTTTCCACAGAGGCATACCTGGGAAGAAATGTGGGACCATTGTCTTGTCGGCTGAGGAGCTGGGAAACTGCAGAGTAAGTCTTAACTGTTTTAACCAGCATGTTTGCTTAAAAGGTAGCTCTCATTACGAATACTTTGAAATGGTCACTGATCTTATTTTTAATCGGCCCTTTAACAATTGTACTGCAGAGTTTAATTGGACACATAAAAGCTGTAGAGTTGTATGTGACAGCAGCAGGTAAATGGTGCATGGTGTCTAAGTCGCATATTGCATGTGTAGCAGCAATCACAAGCCTGCTAATGTGAAGTGGGATGTTTAATAGCCTAGATTTATTCTATCATAACTGTCCCCCGTTAAACCAGCAGGATTCACCGTGTCACTATGCAATTGCATTTGTCATTTGGAAATTGTGTACATAGTGAATATGCTACGAGTGCAAATGGCTGTTTAATGAGCCCACTTTTATTCCAATCACTAAAACAGGCATTTTGTCCTATGTGTGGTGGGTTAATCTATGAGTCTGCATTAATAATCTGTGCTCACTAATGCCCATTGGCTTTCTCTCTGCACTGCTAAATGAAGATAGTAAATAATCACATTATACTGCTGCCAGTGGGCCCAGGGAAAGTAGAGAAAGACTTATTGGCCAGAACAACTGGCCTCCCTCAGAGGCTGTAAAGCAAGCCATGAGCTGCAACCATTCTATAAATGTTTTATGATATCCTAATGAATGTAAACATCAAATGACACAAAGCTCTGTAACTTCCATCTGGTTTAGCAGTAGTTGTTTCTGACTTTGAGGCTTTTCTAACGGCTTCATTAATTTCCTGACAAGTAAACGGCCCCAGATAAGAGTGAGACAGATAAACCATGCTGATAATAAAACTGCGGTGATAACCATAACTGATTTGGTCCTCGCAGGATTGAAGTACCAGTGCGCAAAGTCATTGAAGGGCTGCTGTGAGTCATCAGGTGCACTGGGTCTGCGATGATAGGAGTTAGCATAATCACTGCAAAGCACCACTTCAAGAAGCGATTTTGTAATAAAAATGCAAATGATCATCACTGGTACAAAGAATTGTTTCCTTTCTGCTGGACTCATTTAGAGAAACACGGGCTTGACATGTCACTCCTGACCTGCTCTGTTTGCACAGAAAGTGACACTGGATGGAAATGCATCAGCTCTGAGTGAGGAACAGGGAACAGAGAAAAGGCATATTACATATATTTGAATAGCCTGAAGACCCTACTGTCAGTACAAGTCCCACACCTGTGGATTATAGCAGTTTGGAATTGCTACCATCCATCTGGATTGTGTTTATTCTATAATCCACCTGTGACCAATAAATGGAGGCAGCAGAGTTTCTGCATCGCCTGAGGTAAACACAGTCACTCTTGTCTGGGGAAACTGAAACCAGCAGTGGGAATCAACCGGGGAAGTTTCTGCAGGGAATGTTAACCAAGAGGCGGGTTGGCTCTCACCTTCGTGGAGGATTTGCCAGGTATCATTAAAAAGAGCAACAGCCTCTGCATGGATCAAAGGCTTCCTCTTGGCTGTCGTTATCTCTGGCACATATGACATGCTGAGCAGCGGCTGGCTCCCCGTCAGATCCTCCTCGCGGTCCAGCTGCAGCTTCGGCTGATTTAAATCGAAATAAACCGCACAACACTTTAATATGACAGCAGTAAACCACAGAGAGGTTTTCTATTTGCTTAAACCTTAGCATATCCATTCCTGTACTCTCTTATAAGCTCAATTACCTTTGACTTTTGAATTGTACGATGTTTTGTACCTCAAGCAAATATTCTTTTGTAGTTGAAAAATGGAAATGAGCCTTGTCTGCATTTTAATTATTTCTTTATTATTGTCTTTCATTGTGTTTGTAAAATTGTTCCTCACATCGACAAAAACCTTTAACCAAAGGCTTCCGCTCACTGAGCACCTGAGTAAATGGAGAGATGTGTGAAGCATGTGGAGGAATTACATTTATTTCTTATTCATATAATCCCCTGGCTTGTGATTCTTCAGGCGATTTATCACAGTTAGCAGTCTTGAGGACGTCATAAGCTGATGCAACATGAATTTAAGTACTGTCTCATTTTAAAGACCAGTCCCACTTTCAGAAAGTGACAGTGTGCATTGCTCTGCCACTTGCCCCATGCAGCGATATCTTGCTGTAGCAGAGAAATTGAAGGAAAGATGCAGACTGCACTCAGTATTCCCCTGCTGCTCTTAAACCTCAGCGGCTGAAATGAATGTTCTGCCTTTTTTCCTCACTTAATGAGAGAACACTGCTCGACACCAAAATGGGTATGTGTTATCTGTGCCTCATAAAGGCTTAAGTAACCATGTTGCCATGCTAGCGTACTTTTAGAGGCCGTATCAGGGCTGAGCAGGACAGTTTTTTGGGGGCTTCCTATTTGTAAGGGTTTGGATAACTGACCTGAGCTAACTCCTCCAACATAATGTGTTACTGTTTTTTTTTGAATTCACAAAACAAGCCACGATTGTAACTTGGAAGATTAGATGTTCTTGTGAACAGCCATCGAGGGAGAGCTTCAGGTACGAACTAGCAGATGGCTCTTTAACTTGGCTGATCCATATCCAGCCACACTAATTGGAAAAAGACAATTGTGTAATTTTGGAAGTAGTAAAAATACAGATAATAACTGAAAACGACAGGAGAGAATAAGAATACAGCAGATATCTAACAACCCTTTATCACTTAGCCACCGCTGACTGTTTTAATCAGCTCTTTACTTTGTCTTTGTCTCATCATTTCCACACTGTTGATTGGAAACATAAACCATCACTGGAAACAACAGCCATGATCACGTTTGCTCAGTTTCCAGGAGAGTTCTTTTACTTTATATTTATGTAGTGGAAATCATCATTCTCCCAGCAGTTGTCTCAGAAATAGCAGCTGCTCTGTGTCTTGTACTGTATGAGTCCGAGGGATAAAGTGATGTGATGGGGGTTAGTGAGAGGGCTGGTCAGAAACAGAGCGCTCCACACTGATGTGGGTCAAAAGCAATCGATAGAGGCCCTGCCTAGCACCATGCTGATTCAGATCTAATAGCTGCACTTGAAAACCTAAAAGCCCTGGAGAGCAGCAGGGTGAGAGCAGCTCTTCTTTTTAATAGCTGAGGACTTTGAATGTCTTCTGGTATCACATCTCAGTCTTTACGGTCTCACTCTTTGTGATTAGACACTTTACATGCATATGCAGTATGTTGCTGGTCTGATGGGTTTTAACAAAAGACTCAAACAGTCTTGAGATAAAGGCTGTCAGTTGTGGAGAGCAGTTTGCAGAGTTTCTTCTGGTGCTGATATTTACCTGTCCAGTCTGTGCCCACAGTGCAGGCTCATTATTATACAAGGCAGACTGAAACCTTGACCCTAGAGAGAATATCTGCAACCAACAGCATTATGGGGCATGTTCATTGTCCTTGTAATGGCAGCACACATTGAAATGCTGCCTAAATGAGTATAATTATGGTAATACCAGCCTTTCTAATGTATCATTAGCTGCACTCACACCCTCCACATCCTTTTTGTACACAGCCCTCCCTCCTCCATGTGCAGGGCTTCAGAACCCATTTCTGTGCCTCTGCATGGTCCCTCATACTGTTACTATGATTGAATTCACAACAACAAGGTATTTTCAATTTGATATCCCTTTTCCCATACACTGTTGTTATGCAGGAGTTGCATAATAAAGAAATGGTAATGAATGCATTTGCAGGTTTTGAAAACTGGAGCCCACTGGCTGGTTTCACTCTGCTCCTATTAGGATTCAGTCGGCACTTTGCTTTTATTTGGTGCTTCAGTGCTTTTATATCTTGGCACACAGCATGTATAAACAAACAACAGGAGGCAAACAGAGGCAGGAGCATGGATTTACAATGTCCTTTCCTTTTTTGTCTTCGAATTTCTCTGATTGTCTGTTTTTTACTGCTGTCTGCAGGATTACGCCACCATGCAGTTCTGTGCCAACAAACTGGATAAGAAGGACTTCTTTGGGAAGTCTGACCCCTTCATGGTCTTTTACAGAAGCAACGAGGACGGCACGTGAGTTCTTCTCCTTCTCAGCGGGCTTTTTTTAATTGAGCTTCTCAAACACAGGTAGGAGGCTGTGGACATCAGAAAGAATCAGAGAACCAAGATCAAGAGAATTAGATTAACTCAGCGGTGTAGAGGTGAATTCATACACACACAGAGCGAGGCATAGGGGCAAGGTTTTTCATTGGGGTTTTTTTTGTCTTTGAGATGTGTTTTTTGAAAATTTTAAATCCCCGTTGACCTGCGTCTCCAGATTTACCATCTGCCACAAGACCGAAGTGGTGAAGAACACGCTGAACCCTGTGTGGCAGCCCTTCTCCATCCCCGTCAGAGCACTCTGCAACGGAGACTATGACAGGTAGGATGAATGATGATGGACAATAAGGTGTTCTGCACACTCGTAAATACTCCTACTCACAGTGATTTTCCAGAGGAAGTCAAATCTACGCAGAGTTTATTCTGAAATGGGTTGTGTGTATCAAATTTAGACACCATTGATTTTCTACCGTTATTTCATCTGCTGCAGAAAAAGAGAAGCAGGCCTATCTCTGTATACATGCTACCTTGCCTGGCTGTTCATTGATTTGCCCACAGCTGGGTTGAGAAATTTTCTGAGCATTTTGAGTTTGTGATTGGCTGCTCCAGTGGCGTCTCCTATCTAATCTGAATCTCCTCAGAGCAAAGGGCCTTGTGGGACACCTGAAGAGCATGAGGAGTTTTGGCAGGAGAATAAAAAAGCAAGAGGAGAGAGGAAAAAAGTGAGAGAGGGGGGAGGAGGAGTGGCTTTACTCGTCATTCTATAGATGTTGACAGGTGGCTGGATCAACAGAGGAGCCATGCTATCTGTGCGTGTGTGTGTGCGTGTGTGTGTGCTTAAGCATGAAGACAGACAGCCATGGGAGAGAGCAGAAGTCGTCAAAGAACATGTCAAACTTCGCCCTCTCCTCCACACTGGGTGTCAACAGAGGCTCCGCACTTCCATCCCTCCTCTGCTCACCTGCCTGGGGAAGCTAATTGGGTCAGACAGATGGAGCAAAGGCATGAAATACGCCTGATTCCCTTTGAGGATTTTGATGGCAAGAGAAATTTATGGCAATTTAGGATCTCCCTAGCGTACTGTTTGAAATATCTACAGTTTGCTGTGCTTGTTTTTTTTGTTTTGAAGATTCTCACAGCAGAGTCAGTGCAATTTTCCTTCCTTTAATTTAATCCTTCTTAGCAAATCAATTTAAAAGTATGTTAAACACACAATGGCTTAATTGCAGTAAGCCATGGTTTTCATGTATAGCATTTGCAGACTTTTTTTTAAATGCACAAGTCTTTCTTCCTTATAGACAATGCTGCTTTTACAGGATAGCCACTTTGCCTTTTCTTGTGTTCTTTGAAATGTTTTCACGTCAAATCAATTGAATTTATGTAGCACACAAATTTGCCTCAAAGGGCTTTAAATCTGCACAGCATACAACATCCTCTATCTACCTCCTCAGATGAGGAAAAAGGGAAAAATCTCAGTTAAAGCAACACGAATCCATCTCTGAGGCTGGACAGACATGCAATAGATTTTATGTGCACAGAGTAGACAGAAATAAATTATTTGGTAGATAGACTGGAAGACCTCTATCACAAAGATGAGGAAATGCATACAAAAAGAGGCAAAACTCAAGGATTCACACAGAGTCTTGAGTCGTGTTTACTTCCTCTCCTCAGTCACGTCTCCCGGCCCCATGTGAATCTGTCAAATCTCTTGTAATCATCTGGCTTTAATAGCGATCAGAAAGTGAAATCTCTCCCATTTCCACTCAGTCATGCGGTTGATGCAGGAGCTGAAATATCATTGATCTGGACTAATTCTCTCTGTATCTCACGCCATAGATTTGAAGGTGTTTTGGTGCTGATTGCGACCCTAATGATTAGACAACTTTGGAAAAAATTGACGTTTACTGACACAACACTGGGGATTCATCTGCCACATCGGCCCTGAGTGTCAAAACACATTAGTATTTTTTTCTATTAGTCAAGAGTAACTAAAGATTTTGACTCTGATTTGACTCCAAATCTGAAACCGGTTGTTTCAGTATTTACAGTGAGAAGAGAACCGGTTTCAGCACAGACTCACTGTACAATCTTGCCTTATCTCTCTCTCTCTGCACGACATGGATCATGGAGGGGAAATATGTTAGATGCAGACAGAATGAGTTCAGGTCAGGATAACGGGGCAGCCCTTCATCACCTTGCCTCCTCCTGGACCCACTGACACATGATTGACAGAGGCTGATGGGGGGATGCAAGAGACTGATCTTTTCCATCAGATCAAGAAGAAGAGAGGAAGCACTTCCCTCATTCTCAGTGAATTCTCTCAGGCTTATTTATTTGCTCTCTCGCTTTCCAGCTTATTTTGGGAACTTGCAAAATATGCTCTCTCCCGAGAGGTTAGGCTTCTATCTTTGGCCCATGCAGGGAAATACTTTAAACAAACTTTAGCAACTCCATCAACCTTCCCTCTCTTGTGTGAGAAACACAAACTCACAAGTAAACACTTCATTAAAATCATTGATGGCAGTTTAACAGCCAACTCCAGAATTATTTGGTTTTGCTTTTTTTGGGTTGCAGGAATGACAGAAACCAAATAAACTTTGTGGATTTGAACAGTTTTGGTCTCTGTCTCTGTGAAATGATTTGTCATTAGCTAAAGTACAGCATTTCAACTGACTGAGCAGACTCAGTGTGCAGTGCAGTCTGGTTTCAGAGAGGTAGCTAATTTTGTCACTCTAATTAGATCAGGAGATTTTTGCATATTTTGCATGTAAAACACAACAGGATCTCTTTAATTGATTTATTATAGCCTTCAATCACAATTAATGATCTGGAAAAGCTTTTTTTTTTGCTGTCATTTTTTAAAAATACTGTCTGAAGTTTCCCCTTCCAGCACATTTAGACAGTGGCTCTCATGTCACAGAAATGTGCTCACACAAACAAACATGTTTTACTTTTCCTCTCGTGTTTTACAGGACAATCAAAGTGGAGGTGTATGATTGGGACAGAGACGGGAGGTAATAGATACACACACACACACACACACACACACAGACAGCAGTTAGTGTGCATTCATAACTTATGTAATTAATTTAAATCTACATCTTGCCTGTTGTCTTTGTCCTTAAATCCTCCATAAATCACTTTTTCATCACACTCACAATCTTTTCCCCCCAATTGCTGGTGATTTTTTCATTAACAGTTGATTATTAGATTTCATCTGTGTATCAGTGCCTTTGGTGCATCTTTATCTTCTACCTCTGGCAGCTGTAGCTGAATGAACAGAGTTTGATGCAGTTTTTGTCTCAATTCTCCAGCCATGATTTCATCGGTGAATTCACCACCAGCTACAAAGAGCTCTGTCGAGGTCAGAGCCAGTTAAACATCTATGAGGTGAGTGCAGTCGATACTGTTTAAACGTCTCAGTTTTTCCCCCTGAGCAACGTTATTTTAAAATGCAGATTATAGTTACACATTTCACTCTGACCAATAGCTTTGTTTGTAGTCTTTTTTAAGATCACATTGCAGTATTTAGAAAATGGTTGGTTGGTTAAATACTGCAGTTTTTTTGTACCACAATACCATATTTTATCTCTTAGCTATGTCAAAGAAGAGAGGCCACAATAAAAATCTCCGATCTATCTAATTCTTAAAATCTGATTCTGCTTTATAAGATTTCTGTGCTTCCTCACCTATTACTTAGTGTGTTTGAGGTAAAGTGAAGCCAGTACACTGTGTCAAGACAGACCTGTGAGCAACTTATTAATGAAGTGTTGCGGCACCTTTGGCACAGGTTATTCTGCCACGGCACAAAAACAAGCCTAAGCTCCATGTCTGGGTACCGGTGTGAGAAAACCTATTTGATTTAGGAGCGAATCACTGCGCCTTTTGCCTCAGCAAGGTCTGGTTCTACAAAGTTTGATGACTTTCGGAGGCTATACTAGTTTGAGCAAGATTTGTGGCTATCTGAGATTAACAGCTCGCCTCCTCTGTCTCTCCTCCCCCCTACAAGGCATAAAGCATCTGAGAGGTTAAGTGATGCAGCAGGTCGGGTGAGGAAAGGCATTTCTGTGGTTAGAATACAAATAGGAATGCGCCAGAACTATACTGCTGATTAGAGGGTTATTATTATTTTTTTTTTGGATGGTCCTTGGAGGATCAGAACGGGTATTACTGTTAGGCACTGGGAGGCTCCTATCGGTCCCTGCTCATTAAAACATATGCCATGTTACATTAGCCTCTGAATTAGTCATGGAGGTGGCTTAAGCAAGGAACAGGGCCAGTGAGGAGAGAGAGAGGGAGAGTGAGAGAGGATGGTGGGTAGATGGAGATAGGTAAGGAGAGACAGAATTAGTGAGTGGCATGCAGAGTTGCCCTTTCACACTGCTGACACGACAGAAGAAGGTGCATCCATTACCCTTCAGCAAACCTTCCTGTATTTTAATAAGAAATTGAAACATGGCAGTATCTCTGTGCACTCTCTGCCAGGTCATTGCCCTTGAATCATTTTCAAGATGTCTTCAGAAACTATGAAGCCACCTTTTCACTGTTGACAAATAACAAGTTTGAATAGGTCACTGGCCTGCAGTGTTCGACTAATTGCAGATCCCCGTTTGCTCACCCTGACGTGCACGAGGCCCGCAAACATTTGCTCTGTGCTCTGATGCTAACAGAGGTTGGTGTAACTGAGCCTGTGTGACATAATTTGAACCTGGCAGTTGAGTGAGCAATGGCCATCGTGTTATGAGGCCTCATCTGTGGTGTAAGATTTTGGGTGTAGTATTAGAAAGCACAGAGGCAGAGTGAAGGAATAAAGCCTGCAGAGAGGAGTGGGATATCCTTTTACGTTGTTCTACAGCACAGTTTCCTTCAGGCTTGTGCTTGGTATTTTTGTGCAGACTCAGAATAAGCAGTAAATGGATTTAACCTTGATGGCTCTCAGATGCACACATGATTTTGGCTGCAAGCTCTAAATGTAGCATTTCTTTAAAGCTGGAAGCACTGTTATCGCTCATCATCAGCCTTATATTTGTGTGTTTGGCCACTCTGTGCATTATTCTTCACCGGTGAATTCGTACACTATGTAACAATACATAGTTGGGATGGAGACGTGTGTGCCACCATCCTAAAGCCTGGTAATATCTATGCAAAACATATATAGCTCCGTGTAGATGCTCATAAAATCCTCTCGAATAATCTGTATCTGGCTGCGAGGTTTGATCAATGCTATCTCATTCTCACCTACTGCAGTTATTGGATTCAGTCCCTATGCTCCATTACCCTCATGGACATGGAGTAGGAGGACAAAGATGTTTTTATTACTCGCCCAAGGGGGGATAAAAAGAATTGTGTTGCAAGTTTACATTATCATTATCCTTCTTTTCCATTCTGCCTTCATACCAGGTGGTGAATGCCAAGAAGAAAATAAAGAAAAAGAGATATATCAACTCTGGGACGGTGAGTCTGAGTTCTGAGATAAGAGCAACCCTCCTGGTGCATTTGCACCCCTGTCCTTTACTTTTGCATTCATCAGGAAGTTTCCTCCAGGTAGATTGCATGAGGCACTTCAGCTCTGCTAAATGTTTCTGTTCCCTTCCCAGTCTCAGAGCTTATTATCAAGACAATGAATTTAAGTAGATGTAAAAATATTCCCTGGACCTCAAACAGGGTGAAAAAACCAAATCCATAGTGGTCTCTTGTCTGTGTCCTGTAAGTTAAGAGCAATGTTGAGTGTTTGTAAATGAGCCGCAGCTTTGTTGCTGCATGAGTACTCTGGCCTGACTCTGTCATTGAAATCTGCGGCTAGTTATCATTCACACCGCTCATCCATCACTGCACAGGCACACTGACGTCCTCTCAGTGATTGTAATACTAATGCTCTGCCTGGGCGTCACAATCGCTCTGTGTTGATAACTCATTTTGTGGGTGGTTGGCTCAGAGGTCAGTGTTAATGTGTAGATCGGTACATTTTGTTTTCCTTAATTACCGAGCACGAGATAATCTGTCCTGTTTTTTACCCCCTCAGGTGTCCTTGTTGTCGTTCATTGTAGAATCGGAGCACACCTTCCTGGATTACATCAAAGGAGGGTGAGTCCAGTGTTTGTTGTTAAACGACCCAAAGTGTATCTATATTACCCCTGTGACATTCTCATCGGGGCAATAACACAGAAATACAGACAACATGTAATTTTGGTTGCCCTCCACTCAAACATGTGATTGTTACTTCTCTTGGATGTTTGAGCTTCACTGTGCAGAATGATGATTTGAAGTCTGTTCTCGCGTTGATCTGCTGAAGGTGGAACGTTTCTCTGTCCTCACCTTAATCTTACTTTAAGGCTTGTTGCACCGGCAGGATTTGGGACAGGCAAAGTAGTTTGGAAGTCAATCGTAGTTCAGTATGTAACTTACTGAAGTGGGATGTGGAGACTTGAAACCTGTGGTGCTCGTACACTGAGACGGGGACACAGAAAGTTCAGCTGTTGAAAAGGAAGACATTTGCTTATTTAATTTTGATTTTGAAAGATCAATAATTAAATGTGGGTACTTTTTTGTAAAGAAAAGTGACAAAATATTGTTCCAAGCATGTTGTCGTGAGGGGATTTTTTTATTACTTTAATCTCATTTAGCATTCGTATGTCAGCTTTATAAACACACAGCTGTGACATTGTGTGAGGAAAATCTACAGCAAACTCCACATTGTTTGGTTTACTGTAAAGTATAATTACTTGTGGTCTTTGTATGTGATCCGTTGAAAACATATCATGTCAAACATTTGAGCACCATTCAAATTGCAATAGACAAGAGTGAGCTGACAACATGCTCCAGTGTGTGCAGCATGGAAGGTTCTCCAGGGTCATCCTTTCATCCTTTATTCATGTCATGTTGACGTGTTGTGTTGTGAATCTCTAACTTATGAATATCTTTAATGTGAACACACTGTACAAGTCTTCAATAAGATTAAAAAACTCTGAAAGTGTGAAATATTCCTCAAAGCACTTAATGACAAAATAGTGCCTACATGTGTACAACATAGATGTGTAATAAATGTGATTAAGGCAATTACAACAGGTACGTTTTAGATATGGATATGGTGTTAAGTCATTATGCTCAGTTTTTTTATTTTCATGAGAACCCTTCAATCACAGTCATTCTAACAATGGGAGCGCGTGCAAGTTTTAAGCGTGGATAATTTCTTTCCCATTTCTACCATCCATCACCTATGACTTAAGCACAGCATTAGAACCTACAAGTGAGATGATTTATTCTAGTGGTTGAAAGTATGGACCACCCAACTTAAATGCCCCTCTCTGAATGAATTTTTCTTGTCTGTGTCTCACCTTCCTACTGCGGTTTTACAAAAAGAGGAAAAAAGAACATTAAAGGTTATGTAATCCATCCTGCCTTCTGTCAATATACTATAGGAAGCCAGTGTGGTGGACCAAAAAAAATTTTTCAAGCAGCTTTAACACTAAAGAAACTGCACACCTGGAGGCTGTTAGAGGAACAACAACCACAGTCTTCTGCAGTTTTACTTCATACGGATGCAATATTAGAATATCAGTCAACAGTGGGAGTCACATAGTTTTGCTGAAACTTCCCACTGCAATACAGACAACATTAGTGAGTATTATAGGCATGGTAAACATCTCAGCACTGTGACTAATACATGGAAATAAGGCAGGAAATCAGCAGTGTGAGATTTAATACAGCAGATTTAAATGCATTACTTTGGCTCCCCTGCCGCCCATTGCAGCACAAGCACCCATCCACATTTTCCTGCCTGTTATTGACTGCAGTTACTGACTGGCCTGGATTTTTCCACATGTGAGTGTAGTGTGATCCCGGAGGACAAGATCTTGTCCACAAGCACAACTGTAGTGTGAATGAATATGAATGACCATGATGAAATATGGAGAAGAAGTGAGAGCTTAATTAAGGGCGGACAACCTGTCACATGTGGAAATGTTTCTCAGTGGATCAGTGGCTGCCCTGGTTTGGGTTTTCTGCTGCTTTGCTACTGATGGCTGAATGTCCCAGATCTGTCCTTTTGCTCTCTCTCCAGCTCCCACAAATGAACACACATACTGTTTCCTAACATGCACACACTCAAAGTAACTGTGTATTCATGCTTACTTTTATTATACTGTTTGCCTCTGATTTAATTTGTCCTTGAGACGCTGTGGGAAAATGGAGGGAGAATGAGGTAGGTTCAAAGAAGACAGGACTGCATTTGGATACATATTTTAGTCATTCAGGCTTCGTGTTCTTTTGTTGGTGCATTTTAGCATCATTTTATATTCACGAAAACCCAGAAAAACACTTATCTGAGTTCAGAGTAACCTAAATATGAGCACTGGGATTTGCTGATTCTGGGGCATGCACTCAGTATTCCAGCCACTGTTCGGCATGCTGCAAACATACTTCTGACATTTAGGATGAAGGAAGCTGAGAGACAGAAATCACTGATAACCTGCTATTTATATGTAGGATTCAAGAGATATAGTGAAATAACAAATGCCGGCGCTATATACGATAAACAAATAGTACAAATAACCCTGAATATGTCTTATCAGAGACTTTAAAGGAAAGGACACAAACCACTGAAAATTCACTTTCACTTGAATGACTCCTTTATACCAACATCCCGTCCCTTCACCCCAAAAGCCGTCGCTTTGCATTAGCTGAAACAGTAAACATATTGAGCCCGCTGTGTTGACACTCTTGATTGAGCAGTAAAAGGAGTCTTTGTGCTGAAACCTTGTGCATGCATAATGGAAGTGTAACTTGTGGGGTTCAAAAGTTGTTTTGAACCTTCTTTTAATGCAAAGTCAACCAAATTTCTTTTAGATTGAGAAAAGGTCTTGTTAGTCCAAATAACTGCTCAGGGGTGTTTCCAAGATGGCTGCTGAGTGGCAGATTTGACCAGAAGGACTTTGATGTTAATACCACCTATCATTTTATCAGATTTAGCTTTCATATAGTAAATGATTGTCCTCAACAGATAAATACATCCAGATAACATGTTTCCCAAATACAGAGAGGGAGATACCACCACTATGTTACTGATTAAAGATGTTGCCAAAAATTCTTGCCTATTTTTCTGACATATTTCTTTACACAGAGCAGGCAGGTGCTGAGAACAATTTGCTTGACTGTAATATGCAGAATACTACAAATCCCACACTGACTGAAAGAAACATTTCATAGAAATAGACCTGTTTAAACAAGTCTTACTGCTGCCCTGCCATGTGTTTCCACTGAATTTAATGTTTCACTAGAAAACACTCCTGCTGCTGGTACGGAACAGAAGGTTGGCCTTGGGTGAACATGGGCAGGAAGAGTTAAGTTTTCCCAAATGGGAGAGAAATAACAGAAAAAATTCTCTTACAACAAATGTTCATCTTTGCAAAGGAAGATTTAGCTGACATCCAGCTGAAGGAAATTTCTCACAATATGTAACACTTTCAGTGAAATATCCAAGAAGAACTGTATATTTGTTATAGATTTTGTTAAGATGTGTACTCACATTGCTTCTAAAAATGTTCTTACTTGGAGAAATCTATAATGTTATTAAAGGTTATGCTGCATTTCATTTTGTCGCTAGACACACAGTGAAGGAGGACGCTGGCTAACATGACAAAATATAACATGAAACTTAAATAAATGACCTCATCTTTACACATTTCTGCCCAAGTCATTCAGATAGATTTTTATCTGCAATGGTGGCTGTTTAACAAAGACAACAACAAGTCTTATGATCCCATGTTCTTCACAACATCATTAAACTACATCTTTCCTTTTCATGTTTTGATAAGGAGACCCCCAGAGGCAAAAAAATTACATATGGGGCATTTAAATCGATTGTTACGGTCATTAAAGTCATTTGTTGCTTTATCTCAGTGCTGTAAAATCAGGTAGGAATTGAACTCTTTATGAAGCCATCAGTTTGAAGCTCGAAACAGCTTTTTATCCATCTTGTTGAATGAAAAGTGGTTATCTTCACATGAAACTGTTTCAGACCCAAATGAGAGAGAGATTACCCCATTAATTAATGTGACCCAGCACGGGGAGTGGAGCATTATGTAGAGTGGTGCTCAGAGATGTTAAAAGCTCATTAGCTCTTTTGTACGGTTCCAGTGTCGTGCTACTGTTCGGCTCATTGCGAAGCCTATTACTTTAAAAACACTCGTCTTTGTGGCATTTTTGGAAAAAAAAAATATGAAATCCCTAAAAGAAAATTGCTTCAGCATCAGTGTTGTGATATTTTTTCTCTTGAGATCTTTTAAATCTTCATGAAAGACTGGCTGCAACCTCTGTGCCTTCTGTTGTCATTGTCTCTGTAATGTTCTCTTTGAAAAGTGCTCTCTGCAATGGAAATTCTCATAAGGAGATAAGAATTGTCTTGAAGATAGCATCAAAACATGACAGTTATGGGCTTTGCAGAAATGGTCAATAATAATCCCATCTCCAAGTCTCTCTGCGCTGTAAGTCAAGGCTCTTTCTACCTTTGTGCTTTTATATTTTGACTGCGGCGCCTTTTCTGTATTTTTCACTTTTTTTTTTGTGCCAGATTGTTTTGCTTGTGTTTTTGTGGCCATTAGTCTGTGCTGTCAAAATTAATTACAGGATGATTAACTGATGTAAATATTCAACATGTAGGTGATTTAAAGCAACATTAACTTTGACTCATCATTATAATTGAATCCACCTACGCCCACAGCACACAGACTTATTAGATCTCACCTCATGGATTTAAAAATTTACTCACACATTCATTAGTAATTTCAGTTATTTATATATTATTGTTAATTTTTGATACAACTCCTACCTTCTCATAGTGAGCTAACACGTCCACAAGTGTCTGTAAAGAGGAATGGCAATGTTATCCTCCCTGCTGTGTTTCTGTCTGTGTTGCATCCTTTTTTGCTCCTATCTTAATATTTTCCAGTGAAGTTGTTTCGCTGTCCTTGATATTGTAGCCTGGTTGAGGAAAACATTATGAAAATGTTTGCTGATGTTGAAGCGATTACATAAATCAAAATCACAGTACATGAACAACATGAACAACTAAACTGTATATAGACCTTTATATAAGTTGTTGGTCATTAATAATTTTTATGTATGCAGTTTTTTTTCACATAGTTGTGTACATGATAGTCCTGACCGTCCTTTATTCTTTACAATTCTTCACCTTTATTCGGTCAGCTTTTGTTGTCCTTGTTCTCAGCCGTGTGTCTGTTCCTGCGCTGGTGCATTGACAGCAATGAAAAACTGTCTGAATCAATGTCCTTGTATGTGTTTACTGTTGTATTGTATTGTGTTTCTGGTATCACCTACTTTTGCATAGATCATCATTCAATCATATATGTATGGAGAGAGAATATGACAGCTGATTCAAAGCAAACATGTGCATGTTTACATTCTAGAAACCAGCAAAAACAAAACAAAAAAAAGGATGGGGTTTAAGAGAACAAAGCAGAAAAACATTACACATTCAAAATGGAGCTTTTTTAATGCAGCGTTCCTTATTAATTCAAATCCCAAATCAATTCTTTTTAAACTATTAATGTAGGATAAAAAAAGACACTTTGTTCTTGCTACTTGCTGCAGTTTATTAGGGGCAGCAACGTAAAAGTTACACAGTCTAATGCAGCAGCCTGGAAACAAATCCTATCATCATGTCAGCTGTGTTATTTGGATGTTGATTTAAGTTTATTGCTATTATATCATTGAGTGTTATGTATTACACAGAGAGGGGTCTCTGTATTTGTTTATTTTTATCCTATCCTGATTGATATAAACAGGTGGGACATAATATTAGAGACTCCTGTCAGTATGATGTAAAGTAATGAAGCAGCATGACAAAGTATGCCATTCAGAATGACTATAAAGATAAATGAATGACTCTCCAAACTCAGTCGAAACTCACACTGAGCAATATAAACATCATAAAGTGAAGAATGGCAACAATGTGTGTTTAGTTTTAAATAAATGCTTGTTTGGAAGCTTTCTTAAAAGATGAGCTTGGATGTATTACACTGTAACCTTAATTGTTAAAACTTAAGTATATACACCAAATTGTTAAGATTTTACACTTACGTTTCTCCACAATGCAAATATTACTGTATGTTTTGTTGTTTCTGTCTTGATTTTCTGTATCTATCGGTTTCACAGAATGTATCTTTGAACGTAATCTGTGAATTGTGTTTCTTGTGTGTGCTCACTGATTTAAATCACCCGTTTTAAAAACCAAACTGTATGTATGTCAGAGTCCAGGGACTTTTTTTTCATAAAGGAGACTGACAGCAAAGGAGCTAAAACCTTCATGTAATTGAAAATGCAAAGATTATGTCTGATTCATGAATGTGTGGTTTCAGCTCCCTTCTATGATGTCTATTTATGAGCCAGCACCTTGACAGATCACCATCTCTGAGCCATTACATTATAGATATACAAGCCTATTAACTATTTTAAGATACAGTGTTATTTATGCACTGCTGTTATCCAATAGATCTCTATTATATATTGGAGCTGTGGTAGCTGAAAGATTTGTGACACTCCTGCAAATACATAATTTCACTGCGTCAAATCTCAACACTCATAAATAACCTGATTCATCAACTAAGAAAAGAGAAAAAAAATAAGAAGATATGGCACTCAACAGACTCTCTGCTCGGAGCAGATTGCATGACAGACTGATGAAGAAAATAAACAAGATTACTAGTGCTGGCAGTGGAGGGATGTAATAATGAGCGTGCTGCTTATCCATGATGGGTAAGATTAACTGTATCCGTGGAAAATGAAACACCAGACTTGCTGTGTTTAACTGAAGAGAGTTCAGAAAGAGAAGCTGCTGTTTTGGTCAATTAAACTGGAAATCCTTTAGGCAACTTTGAAGTCTTATCAGCCTTGAGAGCTTAATCTATACTGAACATTTATCAAGTTAGGCCAGTTAATAGCTGCTACTGTCTCAAAGGGCTTCACAACACCCATTTTTGAAAAATAAGCCACACCTCCATAACCTTAACCCATCAACCGAGGATGAGAAAAACTCACAGAACCTCATTAGAAACAAAAGCGCTCGCTCCACTGGGACGGTCAAACATGCAGGAGGTGCAGAGAGTGAGCCAATGAAGATTAAATGTGTGTTTCAGCTAATTATAAGATGCCCTAATTGGTGAGATAGCATTCGAGGAAACAAGCAGGTCACATAATCGACAAGATAGGAAAATAAGCTGTCAGTCTCAGAGAAAAATAATACAAATATTTCAAGCTTGGAATAAAAAAAAGTAATAAAAAAAACATATTTTTCACTGTTGTGAATCCTTTCCTTGTGTCCTGATCTCAAATTGCCATCTTTTAAAATGATCTTACAAAGGTTGGAAATTGATGTGCAGTTTGAAAGTTTACAACATTCTCAGATGCTTCTGGTCAAACACTAGTTGCAAGATATTTTTGAATGAGCTTCAGATGTAATTCTGCTTTTGTCAGATTTTATGCATTCATGTCTGCAAGGACAAAATTTGCAATTTATGAGTTCTGGCACAAAGCACAGTCAGTGTTTGTCCAATGGATCGCTTAGTTTTGATTTGGTATCTGCGCTGCTGTAGCTGGGTTAAAAGGATGACTTTTCTTCAGCGTCACACAACAAGTATAAATAGCAACTGCAAAAAGAGATGATGAGAGCTATGAGCAGAAGCCTGCGTTGGTCTGATCTAAATTTGATATTTTAGATTTCTTCTATTGATTTCCTTTGCTGTACTGCTCACTTTCTAACAGGTGATAACTAACATGATACATTTTAGATGACTTTTTTGAAGCAGAGGGCAGAAAAGCAATTTCACCGCCAGACACGCCCTGACTGGCTTCACAGCGGATTGGTTTTTCATAAATTTTCATTAACATTCAATTGGAGCAGAGATATAGTCAAACAGAGGTAATTAAAGTCCAAAAGCCACATACTGCGCTGATTCTGAGAGGCTAATGAAAGATTTATATTCTTTTCATCGCATGTTGAAATGTTTCTTTTTAAATTAAATCTGCAGTGAGATCGGCCGTGTAATGGCTTGCGCAGAGCCACTACTGTGTGGAGATCTTATTAAGGTTTAATAGTTTCATCCCCGAATATCCTGTTGTCCTGAAATAGGAGAAAGGTTCTTTTTCTTTTTTTTTTTCATTTGATTTAGGTTTGCTCAGTGGTCAGCGTGCTGTTTTCTTTCTCTTTGTCTTTCACTGCTCTTTCACATTCACAGATTCTTTAAACAAAGGGAGGTATTTCTCAGCTGTGACAGTCACCCCAGGGCCAGCTTATATTTCACTGCATGCTCAGTGGTTTGTTATCTGTTCACCTTGCAAAAATGCAGGAAGAGGTGAACAGATGTCACAAGATTTCAGTCGCTATGTTCAGACTGCAAGATTTTGTGCTGTTCTGTGTTTCATTCTGACATGGGACCGCCGTTGGTTCTGTCCATGTTTGAGATAACAGGGAAAACACTTCACTCTAAATGTATGCTTGTTTTTGGGAATTGCGGCCACTAGGAACTATTATGATGCTACCCTGCAATCACAATCTTGCCACTGTCGACCTCCCTGACCTTTCTTTTATTTGTGAACTTTTGCTGCTGTACTAAATATTCAAGGGTGTAAATTCCACTGAGGATGGGGGGGAACATGTCCCTCTCACTTTTCACAATCCCACTCTCATCCCTCTAACCTTTATAGTTTCAGGTTGATTTTTCAAACCTCAGTAGAACCTCTTTGAACATTATTCTCTTTCTATTCTCACCACAGTTCAGAAAAAAGATGATGCAGAATCGTTGATATTTTCATCTGAGTAGCCTTCAGTTATTCTCATGCACGCAAGCAACTAAGCTTAAGCTTACATAGCAGCAAGTGCTTGATGGACTCTTTTTGCCTGCAGTCAAGCTGCCCTACTTTAGTGGTTGTTGGTGGTTTCTGGGGCTGAATGCAGCCTTACAGGTCCAGTGTGTAAAGTTTAGGGGAACTGTTAGCAGAATATTTAGCAGATAGTGAATGAAATAATAGTATATTAGTATAATAATAGGTGTGTTTTGATCAGTGTTTAATTGCACTAAAACTGGAGTTGTTATGTTTATGTTACCTCTATATCTACAGAGAGCTGGTCCTATTTCGTGAAGTCATGTGTACAGTGCACAGTAGCTCTCAATAGACTAACCAAACACTCTCCTTCACATTTTTCACGTTTTGTGTCCACTGCTTGTTCTATTACATTCTTGAAGGGGAATGAAGAGTGGAGAGATACACAGGTGTTTGCAAACTGTGACCTCAACGCCCAATGCTGCTAAATACTACAAACTGGTCTTTTAAAGCAAATACCAGTTTCATTGCAAGGAGCTAAAAGAAGTACCTTCAATTTCTAAACCTGGTGTTTTAGTTTTTCAAATTAAATAACATCTTTAATCTGTATTTTGTTTGAGGCTCTTAGTTGATATTCTACAAAAGAGAAGCCAGAACTGAACATTAGTCAAAGATAAGGCAGCAGAGCACTGTGTGCTTTGTTGTCAGAAGATCACAAAGTATCAGATTTCCATCAAGGAAACTAAAAATGGCTTAAAGTAAGGTTAGTGATTTAATATGAAAGTAGTTTGAATAACACCTCTATGTAAACCACTTTAATACATATTGAATTATATATAATTATTAAATTTTCAGACTGTATATAGTAAAAAATAGACCACTGAAGGTTGCGAGAATAAAGAAAAAAAGTTTATATACTTCATTTCAAACATACAGCTTTGCGTATATCTGGCTGCATTTCATTACACAAGGAAAGCCAGTCGGCTCATTGATGTAGTCTGTGATGGCTAACTTCCAGCACATAGTGATGACATTGATGCAGTGTGGCTGTGCTCTTTGTTTTACATTACATACAATATCCCAACCAACCCAGAATGCCAAGACTGCGGGGAATTCACATTACAAAGATCCCTGACATATGGTGTTTGTGTAACTGGAAGGGGAACGTCTGTGTGACATTGATACCTTTGTACCTATTTTAAACTGATGCAATGATTCAAGGTGAGTATGTTGAGTGTTGAGGAGCTGTCATTTCAGCTGGAAACAAAACTGGGAGAACAGGAGATGCTGAGCGAGTCAGTGAGGATAAAAAAGGACAGGGTGAGGCCCATAGGGAACTATTGGGTTGCCTTTTCTGAAGGGTTTTACTGAATCAGGTGGGAAGGAGCCATTTAAAGGCTGGTGTCAGATTTATGAATCTCTGATGAAACGTACGAGATAGTGGTTGTACATTAATTTGTCCATGGCGCAGTACATCACTCAGTAAGGAGTCTACAATATGAAAGATAAATGACAGATCACTTGTTCTCAAGGACTATAGATGCAGAGATTGCAGGGATAATAATAGTAACCCCAGAGCAACCACAAGCGTTGTTTTTTGTAAGAAGACGTATTAAACAGACACCACTGCAGCATCAGTCAACATCAATCCGTATGGATTTTTTTGTCTCAAAATAATTTGTGAGCCCAGCTCTTAAACAAATCCCCACTGTGCATCACAAGCGAAATAAAGAAAAGGAAAACAAGCACTGCAAGCCAGTCAACTGAACAGAGACAAATGTGCGATGGGAGATGTAACTCTTCCTGAAGACAGACAAGCAGCCGCAAATACTGACTCCCAGAGGAGTGTGTGTGTCCATGGTCTGTTGGCCTGTTTGTTTCACACTACTTTTCTCTAATGGAGAGAGACACCACTGATTTCTGAACCTGTTTATTCAGTGAATCAATCAGTGCAGAGAGCCAAAAGCGGCCATAGTTGAAGAAGAAAGCGAAGCCAGGGAGGATATACATTGAAACCAATGACTGTGTGACACCCAACAGACATTATTATCATTTAATGTGGCCACACCCTTTAACCTGCATAACTTGAAGCTGTAATATCATTTGAATTAGGAGTCATGCAAAAATTCACCCCTCCAAAGTTATCATAAAGTTATTTTATTTATTTAATAGTTGGCCATTTTGTTCTGTGGCTCAGTGAGGACCACCAGGCTCTTAGAATCAGCCTCAAGTGGCCATTCAAGGAACTGCAGTTTTTTTTAGCACACCTCTCAACATCTTTTGACCCTTGGGAAAATGCTCAAACCCAACAGAGACTTGTTAGGCCATTTTGAGTTTCTTTTCAAGGTTTTGGCTATCATTACAGGCTCACTAAAAAAAAATATATATACAGCAGTTTTTTTTTTTTTTTAGCAATTCATGAGTCTGCATTTTTAGTCTGATTCAGTAAATGAAAGCCCATAAATGTACTATTTATTATAAGGGATGTGACCAATATAAACAAACAAAATAAAGGTCCATTGTTTTTGTTCAACCTGGTCAAAGTCAAAAGATAGTACACAACCTGTGAAGTAAAACAGATAGAGAGAGGAGAAGTGGAAATTGGATACCCTAACCCTGATGGATTCTCACAATTGCTGTTGACTGATGGTTTCAGCACAACTATTTACAGTCAATACAGTGTTTGTTGTGCATATTTGTATATCTTTTTATATTCTAAATGTTTTAAAATATAGAATTGTAAACTGATTTTGGCCATTAATGCTTTAAAGTTCTTTTTGTTCAGTGCTATGTCCCTCTATAAACAGATAAAAAAGTAATTGATCATGTTGTCAGTACTTTCACTAACTGCAGAGTTTAGCAGCTAAGGGATGAACTTCCAGGTAATGCTCCAATGATCTAATTGGCAGTTTGACTGACAGTTCCCATGTGACCATCTCTGCTGCCCTGCACTCTGCCTTGAGTCTAACTTACCACCATGCCTTTCCAGCCAAACGTCCAAAACTGACCGCAGAAATCAGCAGAGACTTTCAGATTGAGGCAGCGGGCCATTGTAGCAATTCCCCTTTGTCAGCTGAGCGGCCCAGCTCAATGCTGATTAATGAGCTGGGGTCAGAGTCTCCCCAGGAGGAAGTCGCCATTATCTCCAATACTGTGCTTGTGGGAATTTCTGAATGGACGCAGTCAGGAAAGGCAATCAGTGTTAATCACAATGAAAAAGCACACACTTTGATCTGAGCTCCGCTTCCCTTCGCTCTTCGTTTGTCTCTGTGGGGAAACGCATAAACCCAGCAGAGACTAGTTAGGCCATGTTTAGTTTCCTTTCAAGGTTTTGGCTATCATTATGAGCTCATGAATAAAAAATACGCAGCAGTTTTGGGGCATTTTGTGAGACTGATTTTTATAGATCTGTGCAGTGAAAGGAAGACCTCAAATGTTCTCATTGTTCATAAAACAGATGATCAAGTGAAACAAAGACAATAATTGTGATGAAGTTGATGGTGGTAAAGATTATGACAATGATGATCGCATAATAGAGGATTGTGTTAATATTTATATATCTAAAAAACAATGTAAGCAGTCAGAACAACTTGTGAGAAATTGTGATTACTGTGTTTTTTTTCATAGCTCTTGTGTCTGTTTCTCCTGTGTGATGTTCATCAAATCATGAAGTCTGCTGCAGCATGTTTTTGTGGAGACCATGTGAAATATTTCTTCACCTTCTTTTAGTTCTTTGCCAATTGTGTTTGTGGTTTTGAATTTGCAGCTGTGCTGATAAATCTTTAAATACAATGTTTCTTTAAAGATGAAAAAAAAGTGGTTTTGACTCCATTTAACCAAATACTAAGGTATTCTCTCTCTGTGCCAAAAAAAAAATAATTAAAGACTGAATACCTGATTCAATCTCTTGTTGCGCAGATACAAGAGGTGTATTATCAGCCCTGTTTTGGTTTCGTTTTGTCACACATCCTCTTAGATGTGAAGTAGAGCAGAGAGCACAGTCAAACCTGGGAGAGCCTCATTAAACTGCAGCGCTGAGTTTTCCTGCCTCTCTTTTGTTAACAGCATCTTTTCCCCCATTCATGTGTTTCAGGACTCAGATTCACTTCACAGTGGCCATTGATTTCACTGCATCAAATGGTGAGTGTTTTGACTGCCTTTGCCCTGTTCCGCTTCCATTTCCGTCCTCAGATGCATGACTGTGGCATTTTCCATGAATCAAAGGAGGGGCTGGAGTTTTCTGCCTGCTTATAATACTCCATCTTTTTATGACTGTTTTTTTTAAGTGTTCATACGGTAAACTAAGTGAAGTACATACTTTTTTTTTCAAAGTAGTCAGAAAAAGAGGACACTTTCTATTATCTGCTTTCAGTAAAGATATGCTTATGCATACTGTACTTAATATATATATATTTAAAAGTTTGTGCATTAAAGGGAACAACACTAATTATACATTATGCCCAACTTTACCTGCTGCCACATTACAGTAACATGATAAACAAATGGGTGCATCAGTTATAAGAATCAGTGTACTCTAAGTGCTTTAAGTATATTTAGATGCTAATACTTTTGTATTTGTATCTTTGTACTGGTAGTTTTTGAGTGTGGAACTTTTTGCATTAGTATTGCTATGCTGTAGTGTTTGGATTGAAGTTCTGAATTCTTCCTCTCCCTCTGTCATCATTAGCTTCTATATGCATTTTAATATGTCAGCGTAATCATTTTGAAAGTCTCTCATTCTCGCTGCTCCAACAGAACCGTGTGTAACATTTTGACTGTTACTGATTCAGAAGTGTTTACGCTGTCACTATGACTTCAAAAGCATAAAAAGAAAAAATATTAACATTGAATCCTGATCAAAAAGTCACATATGGCTCCACCTCTCATTCAGAACCACCAATTTAGTCTTTTCCTCCTGGTCTTTCTCTGGTTGCATCTGTCATTTCGGTCTTGGTCTGATGGTTTGCATCACTGACTCTGACTTCTCTTGTCTTGGAAGGGAATCCATCTCAGTCCACTTCACTGCAC
Source organism: Acanthurus leucopareius (assembly GCA_029814765.1). Lineage (NCBI taxonomy): Eukaryota > Metazoa > Chordata > Actinopteri > Acanthuriformes > Acanthuridae > Acanthurus > Acanthurus leucopareius. The sequence continues at coordinate 8,838,931 of JAQMCX010000002.1, forward strand.
TACATGAACCCGTACCAGATGAATGCCTATGCCATGGCCCTGAAGGCGGTGGGAGAGATCATCCAGGACTATGACAGTGATAAGATGTTCCCTGCCCTGGGATTCGGTGCTAAGCTGCCCCCTGATGGGAGGGTCTCCCATGAATTCCCTCTGGTGAGTCAACTTTGGGTTATTTCAGACACTCAGGTTCTAATTCATCATCAGTTTAAGTTATTTTTAGTAAACTCAATCCAACCTTGTGTTAAAATTATATTTTCCTCCCCAGTGGAGCTTATCACTGAGTGTGGAGCTTATCACTGAGCATGAGCACCTATTTGTGCTTTTTATTCTTTCTCCAACATGTGTGGATAAGCATGTTGTCTTGAGCAGTATGGATGTGTGCATTTTGAGATGAATGCTGCGACACCTCTGACATGCATAATTCAGAGAGAATTTCATTTACCTTTTATAGTGCAAATTAGGTTCTGTAAGGCTGAAGGATTCTTAAATCAATTTGCCTTCTCTCAGCCAGCTAATGTGCTCTGGCTGCTGCATAGTACAGCCTAATGAGGAGTCTGTCTACAGGGTAACGTCTGCATCACTCCATGTTTCCATTAAAATTTGCAAATTAAGATTCATCTCACCATATAATTGAAGCCTCACTCTTTCATGGTCTACTCTTGTAAGTAAGTTTAAAAGTAAAGTTGCAGTCCCTTCTGGAATATTTGTCATATGTGTTTGGTTGGAAATGTGCCCTGCAGCTAAGGAAGCTAGCCTTTGAAGCAAAGTTTGACAGGCATGTCTGTGGGAGCAAAGAATGCCTTCAAATTGTCATTTTGAGGACTTGGCTTGCAAGATAATAGCCTGATCAAGCTGCGTGATCACAGCCGTGTGTGGTCAGTTATTGAGAACACATCCAGCTGCTACATCACATCTGCACTGGATGTGGAATGAGCACCTAGTCACTACTAATTAGATAGATATCTCTTTCATTCCTTTTCATCCAGTGGAGAAACCTGAAGTGTGTTTATCCTAGTGTAGCTTTGACTGAAAGCAGTCCAAGTTGTATTATTAGCAAACTTTATTGTTAACCAACAAAATCTATGTGTATGTTTCTGTATTGAAAGAGTTAAAATTAATATTCTCATTTAGGAAATTACTGTAAGCAAGTTTTTTCCTAACATCTAATGTTCATTGACACGTCACACCCTATCGTATTACAAAAAATACAATACTATAACTTAAAACTCTGAAATATGGTTGTAGTTTCTGTACCATTCATGTTTTGTTTTTCTTTTTTCTTTTTTTTAGAACGGCAACATTGAGAATCCATATTGTAACGGCATGGAGGGGATTCTCGAAGCTTACCATCAAAGCCTTAAGACGGTTCAGCTGTATGGACCCACCAACTTCGCTCCTGTTGTAAATCATGTGGCAAGGTACAAGCACAAACATCACAGGGCAAGGCCGTCCTTTATGTGAAAGTCAATCTGAAAATAATCTCGAGCAGGGAGACACGCTGTCAGAGATATTGAGACAGTGACTGATGGTTTCTCTATGAATTGAACAGAATTAATGAAGGGAGAATAAACAATCAGCTGCCAGTCTGAGATGAATGGAAATTGCATGAGGCAATGCAATAAAGGTGCTACATTACTTTGAAGATTCTAGTTTGGTGAGAGGTTTAAGGCAAAGTTTGGATTAGCAAGTTTAGTAAATGAGCTTTAATATGACTGTGGCACCACATGCTTTATTCACCATAGCAAAATTCCTGTGATTGCAAATGGAAAAAGTGCACAAGTGTTATGTCTACACATGGGACCCTGCCTTTTTAAATGCACAGCACACACAGTTTGTTGAAAACAGTCTCCTCAGCACTGAAACAGTTGTGAAACTGTAATAAGGCTCAGGTGCACACTGAGGGACTCAAGCTGGGACTGAGTTCCCAGTAATGATGACTCATGACTCAGCTTGGACTTGAATATTAATGACTCACAAGTGGAGTCTGGTGCACGAACTGTCTACCTCAACTTGAATTTAAGAGTAGTTTTCATCATGTGCTCTTGTGTCTGGTTTGTTAACAATTGCTCCATCAGTTAACACTGTATTTTAAGTCAATCAGTCATTTTTAAGCTCTTTATAAACATTAATACATGTTTAATAAACACTTCACAGCTTTACTTTCTTGTAGTTGTAAGCAGATAAAAAGAGATATTTATAGAGAACTTATTACTCAACCTGGCACTCAATCTGCAGTTCTTGAGAACATTAATGAGGGTCTTACATGAAGACATATCTCTAAATTATTAAACAGTGACTCTGTTTTCATTCATTAGATGTTTATATACTAGTCTTCACTTATTTTTTGTCATAATCTATTTTTTGAATGTGTATATTTGTGCTTAATTTAGGGTGGTTAAGTGTTTTAGGTCATAAAAAGTTCTTTTGCGATATGGGCACTGCTGCATTTCATTTTTGTCAATAAAGGAATGACATTTAATAAAGAGAAGTCACAATCTAACTTATGTTGATTTTATTATAATAAGTGTAAGTTGAAGAACTCTGTTCTCATGTTTGTTGGGTTCATCAAAATCAGACTTCTCCAAACTTTATGTTGCTTGTTGTTTGTTTATTTGATGGTTTCATTCCCCTTTTTTTTCATTGACTTAAGCCACAACAGATCGAGAAAAAAATCTTTTCACAAAATCAGAGGATTCACACAGACGTCCTCTGCAGTCCTGTTCACCACCCACACAGACACGCGCTAATAAAGAAGTCCCCTGCAGACCTCTTTGCCTGGTTTAAAGTAAAGAAAAAAAGATTAATAAATAAAAATTTCATAATGATTTTATGTCCAATAAAAAAATAGCACATTTTGGCTCTGAATAGTCTGGGTCAAAAGCTATTGCAGACTTTATGCATTTATGAAACTACACCACTTTCTACAGTCTCTCCTTGCCTTAAGGGTGCAGTATAACTAAAAGTGCAATAAAACTCAAATACTAAAAATTATTCTCGGGGATGCTGCAGACCATTAGAGTGTCTTAACTATTCAGAACAAGTAAAATAGGTCATATAGTATAGCTGTGATGACTTACTCTTTATATGACAAGAAACAGATCTTAACTTAAGATGTTGAGTCTCTTTATCTCTGTGGGTTTTGCTTCGCAGCACAAGCAGAGAGCTGTTTCCTTAAAAGCAGAGGATGTTCTTAAATGGATAAAATGTGTTGTTTGCAAAATAAATATTTGATATTAGATTTACGGAATGATGTCACATAGTTATTGTGGTAGTTATACATTTTCACCTATGCCGGATTCTAATGGAGCCTATTAAATGACATTGTAGTTATTACTCAGCTAATGTGGTCAAATGCCTCCAGTGAGTGTGATCCACGTTGTTGTTGGGCAGATGAGGAAGACAAATGTGTCTTTGATTTCCTGAACACCCGTCATGGCTCTTGCCTTTTTCACAAGCTGGGCACGCTCTGTGATTATAATATCCGTGTCTCACAGTCAAATTTACAAAGCAAAAGCAAGAGTAATCGCTGGCCTCTGACCTGTCCTTGACTCTGATGGTGATCTGCCACGTTTCCCCCCCGCCTGCTCATCAAATCTGGTCAGTTCAGTGCATGGCAATCAATAATGTTCTGAAAGAATAAGACTGCAGCACTTGCATAAACAGTTAAATAAATTATTCATAGCCAGCAGCCAGCGATGGGCGATTGAAACTAGGCCACACTCGCTGTGGTGTCTCTGATGGGTTTCGTAATAGTGTCTGGATAGACCTCTGAGACCTGAAGAGCTATACAACATATTTTGCTTCTTTATATGTCTATATTAAGCTTTGGTGTGACACACTGGGTGGAGGGGGAGTTTGTGTCTGAAGATCTTTTTTTTAATGTCTTTTCATAATCTTTGACACGGTGGGTGCTGCTCTGCTGCTCTTAGATTTTCTTTCTGCATGAGTTTTCTGTGAATCCATGAGCATGTAGTCTGCCTCTGTGTTTTTTTTTAATCTGTGTGCAACTCTGTGCTGGTGATTTCTCTGTTTCAGGTATGCAGCAGCTGTGCAGGATGGATCTCAGTACTTTGTCCTGCTCATCATCACCGATGGCGTCATATCAGACATGGCTCAGACCAAGGAGGCCATAGTGAATGTAAGTGCTGCTCTGACACACCTGGAGGATGCTCACCTCTCTCTCTCTCTCTTTCCTCCCCTCGGCTCTGCAGGGCTCCAGCATTGCAGGTGCTTTTAGCTTACTGTGGCACTTCTCTCAGTCTTTCTGTTACTGTGAGGGGTTTATAAGCCAGTGGCACTGGATCCAAGGATTTATGAAATGTTTTCTGCTCCACTTGTCTCACCCCCTGTGCTTGGTCTCTCTGTCCAATTTTTTTCCTTTTTATTGAGACCCTCAGGAGGCTGAGGGGCTCAGCTGAGATTCACTCTTAGGTCAACAGGTTCACTTTATTAGAGGCAAGACCCAGTGCACTATCTGAGGCACCTTATTGGTCATATTTAAACCGGCAATTGACAAGTTTTTTGCTTTGAAGAAACAGTTCTGGGTTATTGAAGTGGGGTTGTATGAGGCACTTATTCATTGTCAGTGTGTTACCTACAGTAAATGGTCTCCAGCATGCCAGCAGTTTGGAGAAACAGCAGGAATACCCCAGTAGGAAGCAAGGGTATAAACTGCAGTGGATGGAAACAGCAACAAAACACATTTTAGCCACCTTAAAAAAGACCTTTCAAAGAAAACCAAATAGTCCTCTATATTTAGAATAATTTCAGCACTTTATCTTGGCAGCAGACAGCCTTTTCCAGCAGGAAACTAAAGACAGTATTTCATTCTCTCTAAAGCAACCAGGCTCCTTTAAAAGGAGCAATAATTGTACCTTGCAAGTCACGGCATTTGCAGGTCTAACCGATGCCTTTGTTGGTCAGTTTCTTTTTGTTATTGATTAACCTCATTCAAATCAAACTAACCCTTTAAAACACCAAAGTCAACCAATAACACAAACACACTGTCTAATTGAGGCAGTGGTAGACCAGCAACTCAAGTGTTCTGCCAGGTTAAATTGCTGTTTTGTCAAAGAAATCTGGTGGCTCTAAAGAGCATAGACGGATATAAAGGTTTCAGTGTTTTTGCTGAAAAGGACTGTCTCAAGGTAAAGCCCTGAAAAAAAAAAACATAGCATTTACTTAAATTGATACCGATTACTTTGAGGTATGCTTTTTTTTGTGGCTAAAAATTCATTTTGCTGCTGCCTTTATTCATAACACGCCATCACTTCACCTCCTACAAACCCACCATCGAAGCACTGAACCTTTCCTTTAACTTATCATCATGAAGTTAATGCTGATTGCACATTGCAATGATTATAGATTAATGTGCTTTAGATCGGTTCCATATAAGCCTCGCATTCACTCTGTAATTTTGTCTGACACTGGGTACGATCGCTGGGGAAATGAAGGCCTGATCTGCTTCTGTCTGCTTTCATGTCTCCATTAGAGACTTAATGAATGAATAAACTCACGTTTTTCTCAAAATGTTTTCTTCTACCGCTCCTCCTTATGACAACTCATTTGTTCATGCAGAGAAATACTCAAACTGTCTGTATGAAATTCTACAAAATTTACTTTACCCCTTTAGCAAAAATGCTTTGTTTTCTCTTGCTTCCAAAGTAATGTTTATCATTTCTTTATGTACATTTAGAAAAAAAAACAGTGTGTCCAATATTGTTTGCTAGACTCTGGGGAAAATGGAAAGACATCATGTGCTTGTTTCATGTTTGGTGTATTTTATAGCTGGAACATGGCTGCAATGGTAAGACGCTCAGTGAGTCATCGTTGCCTGGGTAGACGCTCACAGCGACACGGTGCTCTGACCCCCAGCAGACTGGGTTTAAAGGGAATTTGCGACTGTTAATCAAACCATTCGAACAGCCACACCTTCCTTTTAAGATCTTGTCTGCTGCTCTGCACTGCTGAAGCTGCCACCTCTCACCTCTCAGTTTGGACCTGGCTGCTCTCTCCTCTGCCCACAGAGCGAAGGACTGAATGACCTGCCTCACTTGGCATTTAGCCTTCCCTCTGAGATGAATCATAACGAAAGAGTTGCATGCAGCGCTCATCTCTGCTCTGCTGGTTTCTTTGTGCTCTCCGTTGTTGAGGTTTATTTTAAGAGATACTCTGAAAGACTGTAAACATCAGATATTTGTTGGTAATATTTCTAGTGATGCTCGTGAGCAAATCATGGAGTGATGTCTATTTATCTGCTTTGATTCTTCCCAGAAACCAGAACAGCTTAACCCTCATTGACTAATGTGTCAACCCATTTACCAAAAACCACGATCTCCCTTTGAAGTTTTTCCTATAACTCAAATTTCATTTCAGGATTTTAAATTATAAATTAGTGCCTCTCTCTAACCTGAGGCTGGCTCGACCACTAATTCTATTATCTAAGAGTGTTTTAAAATTAATGAACACTTAAACAACTCAGTTTTTCCCCCTCAATCTCTTCATTCACAGTCATAACTAACTTTTGCTGTACAGCCAAATGTTAACACTAAAGGGAAGTTAACAATGACCAGATACTTGTGGCTTGATTTTTGGAAAATGTGTGAAATAATGCAGAAAACATCCAATTTTATTTTCATTTTTACTTAAATGACTCTTGTAAAAAAAACACATTAGTGAGTCTGCATCACTCAGAAATATGTCAGATTATAAAAAAGCTTAAGTCGCACTAACTTCTAAACTTCGTAGAATACAGCAGAGATTAAATGTAATATCCATAAGCATGATTTCATTAGTGTATAATTACCTAAAAGTAAGAATAGTTGTGTTTACATTAACTTAGAATGATCCCTTTATATCTAGCCTTTATGCTTTTGCAAAGTTACAGTCACATACTCACCTCCCACTGCCCTATATTCATATTTTGAGTGTACTTTATTTGCCAAAAAAGAGGCAAAATAAGGTAAACAAGGTTAAAGGAAAACTGGATTTTTTTTTTTTTTTTAAAGCAGTCTGCATCACAAGCATTCTGGATGCTAAAGTTGAAGTATTTGCTCTAGAAACGTTAACCAAAGAGACAGAATTTATTCAAACTTTGATCCTCTTGCCTCTTAATTAATGTGACGTATGGGGCAAAAATAACTCTTTCAAAATACTTTAGAAATCAACAAAATGCTCATTATAAGAACGGGCCTGTGCTATCAGTATGTTTATTATGAGATAGTGTGTGTTTAAACTGAGAAAGCAAGACCCCTCAGTGACTTCACAGAACAGTCAAAGTAAGAAACGCTGTAGACTCAATAATTCAGCTTCTGGTCACAGAATCTGATCTGGCATTTCTATGTATGTGCGTGTGGGGTGAGGTGCTGCTGGAAAGGGGCAAACAGAATGCATGTATTTTGTGTGAGATCAAGAGGTCATTAGGAATGTGCCTGACAGGGAGAAAGATAAAAAAAGGGTAACATGGAGGGGGTGCTCCTGTGTGTGACAGGCCTCTCCTCATGGGAGGTTTTTCCAGGAAAGATGACCTACTTTTAGTCCTGTAAATGTATTTCTACCACAAGCATATATCATTCATTCATAGCAGAGCTTCACATGCTCTGCAACAGGACTGTGATGAAGGTTTATGCAGTGGAGAAACCTGCACACCTCACGCTGTTTGAATAATACGCTTTGTTTGATCTACTATAAAATTTAAACTTTTGTTAAGATTAAAGGTAAAAAGGCAAAGGATTAGTTTTTTCTGCTCTGATCTTAACAGTGTTTGAAAGACTCTATATGAAAACATCATGAATAAATAATATTTGACTGACTGATGTAAGTGTGTAGGGTGATATGTTCATATTTTATGAATAAAGCATTTGTCTTCTTTTATGTTTCTGGATGTTTTACTATTTTTTTATTTTGCTTTTATTTCTGAAGTCCAGATATTATGTACTTAAACTCGCTTTGCACTCCAAATTGTAAAAGCAGTCTGTAAAGTGTGTACACTGTGTAACAGTTACAAGCTCAGGGCCTCTGAGTGCAGTAACGTATTTTGTATTGTGTTTTCTTTCAGTCCCTGAGCAACAAAAAACGTGCAATATAACGTGACGTGAAACAAAGTCGAGAAAAACTGTTATGTAGCATTTCTGTTTATCTTATTTCATCTTGTCCATTATTGTCTCTGTCTCTGGTGTCTCTTGGAGGTCTGCGCTTGCAGATTAAAGCTGACTTTGTAGCGTGAGAAGCATCTTGTGAGAAAAATACAAATAATCGGAAATGTATCCATGTTGAAAAAATGGGGGATGTCAAATGTTTTTCACACACATACACACAAACGCACACTCAGTATGTGTTCTTGCAGACAGTAACAATTGACTGTTTGTTCTTCTTGTTCACGACAGGCAGCTAAACTCCCCATGTCTATCATCATTGTTGGAGTTGGCCAAGCTGAGTTCGATGGTGAGAACAGTGACTAGAGAACATCAGGGAACAATTGTGTAAAAATAACAATGGAAACTAGTTTTGGTTTGTTTGTATCGAAGATGATTTGCTGTATTAAAATTCACTCAGTCCTGCCGACAAGTATAACAACTATTGAGCATCTTATCAATTTACAGAGTAGAAAGTTTTTATGTAATTATTTTTATACAACGTCTTTTCTCTGCAGCCATGGTGGAACTGGATGGTGATGACATCAGGATTTCCTCGCGGGGGAAGTTGGCAGAGAGAGACATCGTGCAGGTGAGACATTTCTGTTTTGTCCCAACTCTCAGCGTGTCATTGAAAGGACACGGCTCATTTTTTTCTAAAGGCACAGGGGTTGAAAAGTATCATTTTTTCCTCCATTAGTGGCCAAAGAGAGATACAACATCAACAACATACCTGGTTATTTTGAAATGTGGTATAGATAGTTCCTGAGAAAATCATCCTTAATGTTTTCCTTTCATCTTGTGCTGCTATCAGCCAAAATCTTACTTGTACACCATGATATTTACTGAACACATTCATGAACCTTTTACATGCTGATACTACATGAGTTTTCTTATCCACACTCAACCTAATATTTTAACTTTATACACAAGATATCAGATGGTTTTAAAAGGTTTAACCACCACAGTCCCTGCAGGGGAGCAGGAACAATGTTGACAATGCGAACAATGAACAATGTTGGCAACACTAAAAGAGAACCTCACAACAATCAGAAGTTAGTATTTGAACAGGATGTAAGTATTTCGTCTAGTTTTTTGGACAAACAGGAGAGGATTTGGGACTCTGGGGACATCTCATTTGGGTCTCTCCTGAATTTTGCCGGATGTCTGGTCACTCTTTTCGTGCCACGAGCAAAACTAAACCTTTTCTTAAACCTATCAGGAAAGTTCTTTTGACCAACCCCAGTTATCCTGTTTTAAGGCAGAAAGATAACCAACCTGTGACTGTTTCTCAACACTAACCTCATGTTAAAAACTGTGGTTGTGGCCAGATTAGCTCAGAGTTTACATGTTCAAAAGGCTTCCTGATGCTTCCTAATGCATCACAGACAGACATTAAATGAGCGACCACTCGGTTGAAAAGCCAAGGTGGTCCTCACTGAGGGTCCATATATATGGAACACCATTTATGCAAAGAACATCTTACAGCTTTTGCATTTAGGAAATGTTGGCAGTAATAAAGTTATAAAGTGTTATAAAGTGATTAAATTTAAGCTTGTTTACAGGGACAAATTCAGCATGAAAATACACTTTAATATCCTCTACACACAAAATCTCTAAGAAGTTATTTGCATGGATGGACATGTGATGAGTTTGCATACGAAATGTCTTGACACAACAATACGAGCTGATCGTGTGTGACTCATCTGTAGATGTAGCGGTGGAACTGTTGAGAGGTAAACTCAAACATCAAGTATAAACAGCAGAATCATCCATAAATTGTTTAGTCCAGTACTTTGATATTGTCAGAAATGAAACTAAATGCTGCAAACATGATAAACTACATTCACAAAGTCATAGATATTTTTTTCAACAGTTTGTCCCGTTCAGAGACTACATGGACCGCACAGGTAACCATGTGCTGAGCATGGCGAGGCTGGCTAAAGACGTACTGGCTGAGATCCCCGATCAGCTGATCTCCTACATGAAGAGCAGAGGCATTAAACCAAACCTCCCACCGGCTTACTCGACCATTGACCACCCCCAGACCAACCAGGTCTGAGCCCCACACACAGCACCACAGTGGGGGGGTTGGGCAGGGTCAGGATTGATGAAAACCCGCCTCCACAACTGTCCTTTAGGGAACGCTTTGGCAAAAATTAATCCTAATGCTAAATGACAACACAATGAGACTCCATTTTGTTTTGGAGCTATAGGACTGCTCTTGTGAGAGTATTTTTCTCTGTGAGTGTTTGAGGAGGAGGAGGAGCGCTGGGAGGAGTCCAGTGTAAAAGGGAGGCTTTAGTTGTTTGCTGTCGAACCTGTTAAAGTGGTGATGTGATGGATAGCAAGTAAACCCGTAGAGAGAGCCTGTTTGAAGGCGTTAATATATTAGAATGTGCCAGTGTGTATCATGTTCGTGATACCTTTTGGAATCGATGTGTATTTAACTAGAAAATCATGTGTATACTTATTTATTTATTTATTTATTTATTTATTTATTTATTGCAGAAATTATTTATTCCTTTAAGGGGGTTTTAAGGGTGGGGATTGAGGTCATATTACCCCTGTAGTTTTCCATCTTATATTTTGTGACAAGTGTAATAAGAAAAATCCCCATTTCTACTTTGATAAGGACTGTAATATAAAAGCATGTGATTAAACCTATTAAGCAGTTTATGAATCATTTTCACTGATGGATAACTTTTGATTGCAAGCTGTCATGTAGAGGACCTGCTGTGAGCTGTTGCCATACTAATTTGCCAGCACCACGTCTTATATACGTATTTCTAATATTTATATTAACAGAATGCACTAATTACTGTCCAAATAAAAAGCACAAAGGTTACAATGTTAATAAGCTAAAAAGAAATATTTTGAAAGAACCAACAGTTTCCACAATGAAAATAATGGAAAGGACCCCATGCTTTAACATCGTCTTCCACCATCATTTTGAACAGGATGATAACATGAAGAATGTTTATAATAAAAAGAATATACTGATATATTGAAATTAACTTACATTTATCATAAAAATAAGATGTTTACAGAAGAACATGAATAATTCAGAACTCATGCCTGCGTTCCCTGTCAGTGTGCAGTGAGGTAAATTGTTCTGCTTAAGTCATGCTGCCATATCTCATTTGTCATCTCGCTGTTTGTGTTTCTTTCCATTATATTTGTTGTGGTTACAGTTTGTTGTGTGGGATTTCACTCAGCACTTTTAAAGGATCCTCCAAGTAAACTTTTGAAATACTGATGTCAACAAACACTCATTTTATTTTCCCCACTTAATGAATTTTGTTTCCCCGGGATTAAAAACAGAACAATCACAAATGAGCAACGACAGTATGAGATATTTGAAGTGTTGAATGTTTTTTAAAATGATCTAAAGAAAACAACAACTGATTGCACAAAACAAAAATCGTCACAAGTCCTTTTTTGCTTTTATTTTGTGCCATACATCTTGTTTATTGTGTTTTACTATGAAATATGAATTAAGTGTTCCCTGTTTTACTCTAATGCACAACAGCTCATTTTATAACAAAACATTGGGATGCCATTTTAAACCCAAGATACAATTTCACAGTTTTATTCAATTTAATTTCAGCCTGTTGTCAATGTATTCACATTTATTCACTGCATTTCTCTTGGTGACTGTGTCCAAATATTTTGAAGACACTTACAGCCATTGTGGCCCAGTCTCATACACCCTAATTTATCTATTTATAACGGCCATTATTTTTGTTAGTAAATCTCAGTCACTCAATATCTCGATCCAAATGTGCCTATTATATGGAAACATATCCAAATTCAGTTACCCAGGTGATACTCTGCCAGCAGCAGCAGGTCTCATGCTCGAGATGTTCACGCAGAAAATGTTCATGACGAATTAACTGTTGCAAGATTAGGATTATTACAGCAGCTTCTGTACTTTTTATACTTACAGCTCTTCACTAATGATCTTTGAAATATAGTAAACAGTGTCGCTGAGCCTTGTTGTATAATATTCAAAGTCAAGACTTGTTTACAATTCAACCCTGGCTATTTACATTGCCTCCAGGAAAATGTAAACATTCATGGGTTTCATTAAGATGTGAGTTTATCCTTTATCTGTTGTGTTTTTGCATTATTTGTTCATTTTCACTGGATCACACTGGAGCACTAACGTTTACAAAGTTCTGCCACGTCGGGTCTCTGAGAATGTGAAGCTCTCACGGTTTGTTTTGTGTTTGTGTGACTCATGTTGCTTTATGATCTTAGTTAGTGTTTAATTTTCTTTGACTCTCACTGCTTTCGTGCTCTCAGAGAGAAAATAGAGCCTGATGATAAGGCAGAAGTCAGTCCAGAGGCAGTGAACTCCTCCTGTGACAGGCCCAGATTCATACATGCCTTTTTTTCTCTCGTCTTTTTTTAATTCTTCAGAATAGATGGCATTTCTCCCTCACAAGACAAAGCAGCGTCTAATCTGCTGCCAAATTCACTTGTTCATCAGAAATGAAATGAGGCCATTAAGTTTCATTACACAACACATAAATACCAGAATACCTCTGCAGAAAGCCATTCAAGCCAAAAAGAAATAATTATACAAATAATACATTTATTATTAAATATATTTAAAGAAGTATTGTGAATGACTACCTAATTATCAGATATATTTATTCTACTTTAACCCCTTTGTTTTCACGTTATCCTTTGAAAAAAAAAACTTATAAGGTTATAATTACTCACAGAAAGTGAATCGATGTGGGAAAGTATGACATTTAACAGGCATGTGAAGTCAGCATCAGTGTGCAGCTCATATACTGTGAGTGTGATTGCAAAAGTCTGTAAGAAAAGATCTAATTAACACATGTATAGCAGTGTGGAGGCTGTATGCTATGTGCACTTTTCAGTCATATTTTAATGTTATTAATACCAATCAATATTAGTTCAGATTGGATCAAATTGATTATCTTTTCTGAGGGTGATTTTTTTTCCACGGGGAAATCAGACAACTAATTATCAATAAATAAGAAATGAGCACAGTAACGACTCTTATGCAATTGTTAAACATTAGATTGTTATTTAATATGTTTTGCATTCTAAAGATGTCTTTCCAACAATACAATTATTTATTTTCTCTCAGTTGAAGTGGCTTTCCTTTGAATTTTCTTTGAGGCTGAAATCTAATTATGTACATAAGCCCCGTATAAACAGTATTTTGTGCCAAAATGTATTTATTTGTTAAACTTGGCCTCTTTAGACAGTGTGCATGTTTGTGCCAAAATGGCAGGAAGTTCAGTCGTCTTCATTTCACCTGATTGGTGCATTTGCCATGCGCTTCATTTGTTACTTCGGGTGTTATTTAGTGATACCAGCCACCTCTAGCATGTTGCATCTCTGGTTTCTCTCCATTCTGTTCCTATGAGACACTTACTGTATGGGTTCTTCTTGCCACTACTCCTGTTTTATCCCAGGTTGTTTACATACCTCTCTTGGTCTCTGACTTGCATGCTGAATAATTTCCAAACCAGCTGTTGGACATGATATTGTCGTTATACTGTGGTTTGTGAAATGCTTTGTAATGGATTGCCTTAACTGAAGATTAATAAAATATTGAGAACTTTGGCAGAATACAAGATGTTTTTTTGTGTTTGTGTTTGTGTTTGGTCACTGTGAGATAAAGCAAGAAAGAAGAGGTTTTAAACTCTGAACTTTAAATGAGAAGTCTACTGGTTTAGCATCACAGTCCTATAACATTGTCATCATTCCATACATTCTTCTTAATTGTCAAAACTCATGCCTACAATTCCCACAATGCAACTTAACCAAAGACCACATACGAGGGTAAAGGAAGTGCTCAGATCACGTATTTATTTGAAGCAGCAATTCTACAGAGTAGAAATACTCTGTTACAAGTTAGACTCATAAATTTAAACTTTTACTTAACTAAAAGAAAAAAAAACATTGGCATAACATATACTAAAAGTACCAAAAGTACTTTAATGGTGAAGCTGACAAAAGTGACACATATTTGATTTCAGTGCTATTTCTATTTTATAAAATATTTTGGTGGGAAATTGTTTTTTGTCAATATCTTTCTTTAACGTGGCCAAATGCACACTGGACACATCAGTCACACCTCTGAAGGCGCAAATAAAACTGAGAGCATAATTTTCATCAAAATAGGCAAGTCAGGATGAAGATATTGATATTGTGTCTTTAAATAGCAATTTACATAGTAATTTATTGATAGTCCCTTAAATCAGCCTCTGTGTCTGAGATCTGGGAGATGAGCCAACAACAGTCAGTGAATCTGAGTATGAGGACGCTGCAGTGCAGTTGTTTCTCTGTGTTTTTGATAGTGACAGTAAGAGAGAGACTAGTTTAATATGGTGAAACTATTTAACAGCTAATTGTTATAACAAATAAGCCAGAAGAGTGCAGATTTTATTCGGTCTATAGTTAGACTGGTGACTGTAATTTTATGGTTTCACGGACTAAAATCTTGACTTTACTTATGAAATTGATGGAGTTCCCCCTAGTGAGTAGCTGTCTGAATTACATTTTCTTCTATTATAATAAAGCCAACTGTCATACATTTTCAAAGCTGCTGTCATATTTCTGTTGTTCTTTTCTTTTCTTTTCTGTTTTTTTTTTTTTTTTAACATGAAGGTTTATCTGTATCTACACATCTATCCCCCTGAGAGAAACTAGTGTCCAATCAGCAACGAGCGCTGTCCTCTTGCGGAATGTGATCCCCTTGGAAATGTGTTTTCTCCCCCTAATGAGATGCATTGCTGACGGATCAAGATGTCCACCTGGGGAGAGGGAGACAGCAGCTGGAGCCGTAAATTACCAGCTAAGATGGAGCCAACACCTCCCATGCCCACCCACTTACTGCTCGAACAATAACCGCCGACTGGCAGCCAGGAACAAAATCAACAGCTAATGACATAGAATTATGCACTTCTTATACATAACATTTCACATGTATAAAATGCAAAAATCATTCGTGAGAGTCCTGCTCAGAACTAATTACACCAATTACTCTGCAGTTCTGGCAGGCAACATATTATGACCCAAAATAG
Organism: Acanthurus leucopareius; assembly: GCA_029814765.1. Lineage (NCBI taxonomy): Eukaryota > Metazoa > Chordata > Actinopteri > Acanthuriformes > Acanthuridae > Acanthurus > Acanthurus leucopareius. The sequence goes on from JAQMCX010000002.1 coordinate 8,854,136, forward strand.
ATGTTGAAAAACCATCTTATGGCAATGACTTGTAGAGGAACAATTTGGCATTAGAGCAAAATGCTTATTCATGCCCGCCAAGAGTGACATGAGAGGACTGGTACCACTTTCTGTTGCTACGCCTACATTATTTTTTTGAAGCTAAAGCTAGCAGACTGTTCGCTGAGCTTAGCTTATCATTAAAACTGGAAACAGAGGAAACAGATAGCATAATTGTGTGAGGATAACAAAACCAGCCTACCAGCATCATAAAGCTCACACATTAACATTAAAATGTCATTTGTATCATCCTGACTAAAAACACAGTGTAAAAATGACAAGTCAGGCTTTTCGGGAAGAAATGTACCCATGTCAACTATTTCTTGGCTCTATGCATTAACTTCCTGGAGTCCTGATGGACACTATTTACATCTGTTTTAACTTTTTTGTGCTAACCTAAGCTATCTCAGAGTCATATTGATGCTACAGATATAAGAGTGCTATCAGTCTTCTAATCTTGGTAAGGAACAACTGGAAGCCTCAGGGGCTGTGAAAAAAAAAATCTAGAAAGTGCATAAAACTACAGTCCCTCATAGGGCCACTTGAAGTTGGCTCCAAAAGTGAGTTAATCTCCATATTAAAATGCCTAACTTTACAACAAAATAAACAGGTTTACTGCCTTTAAAAACAACTGTTTTGGGTGATTTTTTTAATGTAACTCACTCAGTTAAATACATTAGGGCTTAAAGTGATGCATTATTTCTTGGTTGCTGCTTTGAGTGACACCAGCTGTTAGCTACCTGCAAGGTGTTACATCTTTGCAATGCCTATGATTCCTGACTCCACCTTCCTGTCCAAATATGGTCACTTCTGGTTCTAAGATGGCAAACATTTAAAAACAGAAGTTCACCAGCCAGTGGGTTGGCATTAACAAAGCTTAATTTATTTTTAGCACACTTTTTTTAACTTACACTATGTCAAGAAAGCACATGTTGATAAATGTATTTCAAAAAAGTTAAACAGTTCTTTATTTACTTAATAAATTGGTATAAGGCTCTTCACTTATGGGTTTGTCAATCAGCTGTGTAAACACATCAGTGGGTCTCAAAAGTGAAACAGTATGGACTAATGTCACTGTTGTATGTCTGGTTGGTAATTCAAAAAATGTGAAATATTCACCACATTTATTCTTTACTTAACTGCAACAAGAATATAAAGCTGATAATTAACTATAATTAGATATTAAACCATTGAAAAAGAATTTAAATCATTCGCTGCAGCATTTTATCACACAATGCATTGTGAACAGTGCATCTGTGAGTTAATGAGCTCTGCAGTCAGTGTTGTCAACAGCCACCAAATGCCAATCTTGACTCTAGAGTGTCTGTTTTTAATCTGTTCAACATTGGGAGGTCTAAGATGTGCAGAACCTTTTCCAACTCTAATCAGAGATCAAGGTGTGTTGAAGTTTCAGTATTGACCTGAAAACCAATCAGGTCTCTTCCTGGTATGTCACAGCGCTGGCAGCGCTGGCCAATTAAAACGACCTCCAGCTTCTCTGGCAACAAGAAGGGCTGTTTCATGTCTTATGGAATAACATCCACCAATTTCCAGAGCTCAGGTCAGTTGAAAAATGTATAGCTATGTCTTTAAGCTTTGGATTTGGAGTCAGTGGGAAGGATCGTTACAGCTTCCTCTCCTCAGAGCTCCCACTATATGTCTGTATGGTGAACCTCTCCTTTGTAAGCTCTCTGTTGTTTAAAATAAACTCCCCTCACCTCAGGGCTACAACACAGGTCTCGCTCAGCAGCACAAATGCACTCACCAACACAATCCACTATAGCCTCCCTTGTGTTGGCTATAAATCATCATTAGGCCACCGATAAAGAAAGATATTAGAAGAAGAATGAGTGAGTTTCCAGTGGAGCCAGAGTGGAGCAGTGGGTGGTCTCCCATTACCACCCATATGAGATAATGTGTTGGAGATTTGTCAGCTGGGATCGCCATTCACATAGAAAATAATTGTGATGAATTACATTAAAGAAACACAAACATGCCATATTTCTTTTACCTATTAGTTTTTCATTCAAACTCAAGGACACAGTGAAGATATTTGGATACGAACACCCTCAAGTTTATCACATCAAGAAATATCACATTGTCTGCCTGAAAGAGAAGAAAATTGCCATTAAAGGGAAACAAAGTAGTAGTTATTGCAATGACCAGACGCATTAATAACATCAGCGGATACTCAGTGGAGAGGAGCTGAGCGCCGACAGTACGGAGTGCTGACTTCTCAGGGGGGAGTCTGATGTGCTGAATATCAGTACATCCTGGCAGAGGGAGCCTTATTTACTGTTTGCTGCATGCTGGAACAGACTGCTCCCCCATAAAAATGCACTCTCAATATAGACAAGAACAACAGGGAAATTGAAAATGTCAGGGATATTTTGGAGATTTTACTTCATTCTACATGCCAGCACAAAACAGGAGGATACTGTGAAGGTACATAATCCAGTCTGAACCCCACAAAGTCAGTGTCGGAACAATATAATGACCACGGTTACACTATTTTAAAATACAGAGAGATCAATCAATTCAATTCAATTGACAGAAAGCAAATCATCAATAATCTGTTAACTTTTTTTGGTCATATTAAAGTAAATATGCCCAAAAAGATCTGACTCCAGCTTGTCAAATATGAATATTTGATGGTTTTCTCAATCCTCTTTGAGATAAATTGGACAGTTTAGACAAAACAAATAGCTGTATGATATGTCCACTCTGACTTTTGTACTCTTTAAAGATGCCCTTCAACATGTTCAAACATGTTTTTCTTAGGTTTCTGTTGCCCAATATGTCAAACCTTGACTTTATACATTTGTATCTATGCAGTGTTTGTCTCTAGAGAGGTGTTTTCAAATTCCTCTTCTGAGTTGAGAGACATCTGAGCACTTCTCTACAATCCTGGGCGAGCCAGAGTCAGTACATCATAAATTCAAAAGAAATTCAAAAGAAACCTGATGTGTTGGTACAGAGAGTCAGAGTTTGCTTTGGCACAACCACTAATGCTACATCACTCACTGCCAGTTACAAGCTAAAAACCAAAATAAACAAAGGTCAAATTCTACAATGCTTGAGCCTGAATCTCACCATGTTTCCTCTAAAGCTGACGTTGATGACGCACATCTTGATGCACACATCTCTTTCACTGGCCAACCTACGAGGCCTGTGATTCATAAATCCAGAATTTTTCAATAGAGAAAAAAAATAGATGTTCCTCCTGCTCTTATTTGAAATTCTCTTGTAGAAAAATCAAAATATTGATCATAGTAAAGTATTTGCAGGCTAAATACTTCCTGCTATGTGTTTATAGAGGAACATCAACCAAGTAGACATCCTGAACCAAAATATCATGTTTCCGTACACACAACCAAAGTGTTTTTTCTGCTTAAACCTAACTTAAACTTGTATATAGCATTGTAAAATCTTCCTGTTTTTCAACAATGATTTTTGAACAGTTTTCTAAGCTACAGATATGATGCTGTCCTGCTGATAGAGACTTAAAGTCATACAACATTTCTATGTGTTTGGAAACCATGCAAAAACAATGCCTTTTGTATTCAATTTGGTGAGCTTTTAGTCAAATTGAAAATGACTGATCATATTATTAACTTTCTAAACTGTAAACAGTCTGAATAAATCTTACATTGGAGAACTGAAAAAAAAGGGGAAGAGGGAAAAACCTCAAAAAAGTCAGACAACCCCCCCTTTGGCAGAAATGTAAATTACAATACCCCTTCCCCCCTTTCTTGTAATTTTCCTCCATACCCTTAGAACTTTAAGACGTCCAAACTGACTCAATCTCATGCTAATCAAATGGCTGTTACATCTCCAGCGCTGATGCTGCCAGGAGCCATAAAGCATTTGATTGGTGAGAACTGCTCCCTGGTTGCCATGTGGCATTTAGCAGCAAACTAAACACAATACACCAGTTTACCAGACCTGTCATGCAGAAAAGGGTTGTGGAGGTTTTAAAAAAGTAAAAAGTAGGTGGTAGTTTCACATTGTGCTCAGATAATACTTCCTACACTGCCAACTGTGCTCTCTGCATGTATTTACTATACACCTTAGAATACCTCTTTAGTAACCTGCAGCCAGGACTGTAATCCTTGTGGCATTAGGGGAAGGAGAAGAGGAGGATGGTAAAAGAGTACATACAGGAGAGAGGAGGAAGGAGGGTGGTGGCTTGTAAAGATGAGAGAGAGGGGCATCGGAAGAAAAGAAGGAGCTGGCAGGTGGAGAGAAGACAGAGGGGAGAGGGTGGGAGGCTGGAACGAGGAGTAAAGGAGATTAGAGAGAGCACAGAGGCGGGAGAAAGAGTGTAGCGAGGAGGAGAGACAGCAGGAGAGATCATGAGGAGTACAGTAGGAGAGAGGGGGGAGAGATTGAGCTCCCCCACAGGAAAGCACTGTCTTGTGAGTCATCCAGGAGCAGCTGGATGTGGGCCTGCGTGAGCCGGAGACTCCCTCCTATGGTCTTAAGGGATATTAACAAAGAGAGAGTGATGAATGACTGCTCCTTGGATGGAGAGAAAATGGAGAAGAAAGTCTCTGTTGGTGAATTCAAGGCTGCCTGATTGAGTCTCTTTTGATGTGAGAGAACGTGATGAATGAGTTATGCCTCACACTACAGCGCTGTCGTTTCTTGTGAGGCTCAAAATGTCGATTGCACGCAGGAAATTCTCAACATTTAATGATGAAGTCTTTTCAGTCAATATGTTTCAAGGCGGAGAAATGGTGGAAAACGCCCTGTTTTTAATGATGGTTTGTGAGAAATAGAATCGCTCAGAAATGTATTCAAGTACTTTGAAAGTCACAGAGTAACAGCAGCGTTCCTCAAAATAATTGCCTTTTTTGGCGGCTCACTTCCCAAATCTGTCTTTCCTGAGATGTTTTGTGGCTGCTGTGCTCATTCTCATCCCTCTTACACCCGCTCATGATTGTGTATTTACCCCCTCAGAGGACACACAAACACATACGTTGCCATATGTGTGTGCGTGTGTGTGTGTATAGCAGGAAAACACTGGCAGAGGCAACAGAAGCTGTGGACTGTGAGCAAAAAGATAACAGCCAGTGCTGCTGTGTGGGTGTGACACAGCTCAGCTTCCTCGTTCAGACTCTCTGCGACAATTTGGGAAAGAGGGGCTGAGAGGAGCCACTACAAAGTGCAGAAACCAGCGGAGTTCTTATTGTCTATCTTGTGCTGCTTTTCTGATATCACCTACAAGGAGCTGGGAGCCGGTGCTCGCCTCCCACACAGAGCCGTCAGAAAGGCAGAGTCTTTGAAGAACCCTTAAAAAACGCACAGACTCAGCATTTTGAAACGTCAAAGTGGAAATGAAATAAGGAGGTTTTTCTCTGAGGCCTGAGTTAAAAGGCCGCTCTGTTGTTCCTTGTTTAGGCTCCGTCGAATCAAGTGGTCTGCCAAGTTGGTGTACTCGGTTCAACTTTGCCATTTTCTGCTTAACGCCAGTGCAGTAAGATTCGGATCCTTCACTGGTGTGAAGACTGAACCCTGCGGAAAATACATTACTTTGCATGTTAGCAGTATTTTCTAGCCCACCTTACACTGCTAAAAGTTAGATGAGGGAAATGGCCTCAGGTTACAATAATTTTAGGTGGATTTTTTATTCAGGGAGGATTCAGGGTAATGGAGTTCACTGTCTGTTATTCATGCAGCTGAAGAGCCACATACACGGTACATTTGTCCATGGCTGCACAGAAAGATCCACTAACAGGTGCTGCAGAGGTAAAGTAGCAGTATCTACACATTATAATACCAGGTTACAAACACAAGTTCTACATTTTTTACCTTTAAACCTGCAATGTGTAACATTTCCTCATTAAAAGGTATTAAAAATGACTCTGACTCTGTTGTATATTTTGTATTTCTGTACAGACATGATTCCAAATGTTTAACTACAATGTTCAAATCCAGAGAAATCTGAAATTTCATTCCAGGTAACGGTGCGTTTCATTCGGTTGTCTGTCAGTGTTGGCACAGTTTGAATAAGGAAAATGGAAAAGTTAAAACAGAAAAACCTGAAGGCTAATTTCTCCCATGTTGTGGAAAGACTACATGAAACCTCACAGTGAAGGAGACATTTATCAAACGGGACTAAATAACACATGAACAAATCTTTAAGACATGACCTCGCCCTCGAGGTGTCTGAGCCACACCAGATAGATTTTCATCCGCAATGGTGGATGTTTAGCAATGAGGACAACAGCTCTCATAATTCCTTCATAGTGTCATCAAACTATATCTTTTTATAACTGCTTTGAGTAAGAGTCCTTGCAAAAGCAGTTACATTCTGTATGTTAAAGTGGGAAGACAAGCACGAGCAGCTGAATATTCATAAAGTTCTCATCAGGCAGCAGAATGGCCCTCGATCGTTGACACCAATGAGTTTATCTGGCAGTATTTCATTGTTGCAATTGGTCTAAATGAAACTCATTTTAAAACCTTTATCAATTTTTGTGCATTTCAATATTTGTATGATGCTTTACAAGCTGACCATATCTTAATATGTGACAGCTACATTAATTTGATCACACCCTTATTGAAATAAAATAGCATGAATAACATGGAAGAGTTCAGCCAAAATGAGTAAAAAACAGTTTTAACATTGTTATGAAATATGCATTAACAGTATGCACATGATGAAAACAAACACCAGTACAAGTTTCAATCAGTAATGCTGATCTCAAGTAAAATGTTCTCAAGCTTTTAAGGAATGTTATGAAGTTTCAGTGTTTGTAATGTTTTGTTATCACAGTGTGTTTTATGTGAGCTGGCATGATTGTTTCTTTATTAGTTTTATGTGCTTTGGTAGGTTTTATGTATCTTGTGTGTTTTGGGTGTCGACCAGGATTCTGATACCAGTTTCATTATCAGCCTCATATACTGTCTGAAGTGCTAGTTCAGGTATTGGAAGGTACTTGAGTTTATGCACTCGTCCATGCAATTTGTTTCTAAAAAAACAGGACCCTGCACTTCCAAGCAGCGTCCTGTAAGCCTGTGTGCAGCTTGATTTTTTACTGTTGTGGCACTGGTATCAGATTGGCACTTGGCATTGGCTGATTCAGGTATAGAAATCATTATTGTGAAGGAAAAAATGGTTTTGGAACATTTCCATTGAGTGGTGCTGAAGCTGTAACAGCAAACAGCCGAATACCTCGGTACATTTCAGCTCCATACCTAACTAAATGTATTGTAACATAGGTTTTGTAGTGACTAGAAAATATGTAAGCATAAAATTCTGATTAGATAACTGAAAGTAATAGATAAATGGTTGAAATGTCTTGCTTGTATTACTCCAAATGCTTATAATGGTATAGATACAAACTTGATTAAATATTCTGAAAAAGAAAAACAAGTGAACAAATAAATCTAAATACTGACAATCCCACAAAATTGTAACGACTTCACATGTGCATCTGCAGATTTGCTTCAGCCACTGTGTTTTCTCTGTGCTGAAATGTTATTTGAATGATTCTTCGAAGGCCATTCCATACAGTATATCAGTGAAGGACAGTTGAGTCCGTCTCATAGGGCTGACAGCTGGAGAAAAAGGCTGGATACCACTGGTTTCTACAGGTTAAAGTGCAACCTGAGTTTTGAAAGTATTTATCATCAAAAGGTGCACATAGACAAGGACATTCAACTGCTAATTTATTATGACCACGTCATGTCCTGTTGAGCTGAATATTCTCACTGCAATGCAAGAAGTTTAAAACGTGGCCTTGACAAACAGAAAATCAAAAGATGTGATGAGGTTTCAGAGTTTACATAAAAGAATTTGCAATGTTTTTTAGATACAATGAATCAGGCAGAGTGGGCCTGGAACAGAATAGGCTCTATTTTTTTTAAAAACATTCATTTATTACGATGACAACGCTTATATCAAGGCTGACTCTCAAAACACAAACAACAGAGCCAACAAACAGAGTCATTGTTGAATTCAGATCACAAAGAAAATATGAGCAAATCCCACTAAAAGACTCAGGGAGCTTACTGTTTTGCTCTACAGTAGCAGTGACTCTGGGACCCCCTGTGATGAAGTGCTTCAGCACTCAGAACAGTCGTTTGGTGTGCCAGCCTGTCATCTGCATTGACTTTGTGTATTTGTGGGTCTTGAGGGGAGCCAAATTTTAGTCTCTGGGAACAGTTGAAGAATGTATTGAGAGCTCTTGCTGGAACAGAGCTATAAATTACACAGCTGGATCCCTCTCTTCTTCTTTGCAACCTAAAACAACCCAACAGCACTGTGTGATCCAGGGTGAATTTTGTTGGCAAAATGCCGTCCATCTTGCTCAGCTACTCTTTCTGCAAACTAACTGTAAAAACTGTAATTATAAGGTACATGATGAGGTAACCAGGCTCTGTGTTAGTCACCTATAATTAACAGAATTATTAATTTCATGGTGAAATCAAGTTGGATTGCAATTGTTAACTCAGTCTATGAGCACTTTTACTCCTGATGAAAGGGCTTGGCTTTGCAGGTAGCTGCGTCCACATGATTTCCACTTTGAAGTAATGGCGTGTGTGAGGAATCCATTACTTTAGCCCTTTAACCCTAAAACCCTGCTGTGATGCTTGTGGGGGTATGTTTCACTCCATTTCCTTTCATTTCCCAGCCTCCCTGCCAGGGCTACATAGTCTCTTATACTATAGAAAAATACATTTTGCCTCCAAAACTCATCTCTTTTTTTTTTGGCTTAAAAACATGTTTCCTGTTTTTGCAATACAAGTGCACTACCTTAAAATAGCATTTGGGGCTGCAGGCAACAAAAAAGCAGGCTTGTGTAAAATATGCAGGAATCTTAATGCAAATTCAATCTTGGGTGTTGTCTTGTCCTAATCACAATTCAACCCATCTCAGGAGTACAAGAGTCCATTCCCCTCTGCTGTCAGGAGAGATTACAGCCGACTATAATCTCTATCATAGCGGCAGCACATTAAAACAACTCATTCCCGAGCTCCTTCAGCTCTGGAGTCTGATTACCTTGAGTACAGGTTACTTCCTGGTCCAGCAGGAAAGTAGGACATCTCAATGACCCTTAACATCTATGTGAGAACCCCTGGTGTGTAACCAGTCTAAATGTGTTTTTTTAAAGCACTGTGCTTGAATACAAGGTAGGTATTGGTACTTAACTTGAGTTTTTCTTTTCATACAAATTTATTCATTTACTGTACAACGATTCAAAGAGAATTATTTTATTTTTTGACTCCACGACAGTTTTTGAAAGCTCTGATTACCGTGCGGGTTCAGATATTTTCACACAAAACATACGTATTAAGGTAACAGTGTTTTAATTTTGTCACCTGTCACTAACTTTCAGGATAATACCAATCAGAAAATGAGGAAGGAAGTCAGCAAATGTGACTATATGTAACATGAATAAAACTTAAATACGTTACCTCGTCTGTGAACATTTCAGTCTGGGGCAGTCAGATAGATTTACTTTTGCAGTGGTGGCTGTAAAATAGTAAACAAATCCAAGGATCCCACACAAATTACCTGCGTCATCTAACGTCATCTACTGTTTTAGTGTTTTGACAGAGAGACCTCAAGGAGCAGAAAATACATACTGTGCATTTTAAAAAAACATCCATCTTTTGGGAAATCTTAGGACTGAACTGTTTGTCACACAATGTGAAGATATTACTTTGGGCTCTGGGCAATTATGACAGCATTTCTCCTGATGTTCTAAATTTTTATAAGCCAGAATAAATTAATTCAAGAAATAATCAGGAGGTTATTACATCGAGGAAAAAATTCATTAGTTGCAGTTTTATATAATTTGGTTCAAGTTAGCTCCACCTTGAGTAGCTCAACAGTAAAATGCTGCTTGCACATTAATACATATGTAATCATGATATATAATAGTATAAAAATCACCAAGAGAATTTTTTCATGTTTTCATAACATTTTTATTACAACTACTTATTGTCAGAACTTAAATTATGCTTTTCTGATAGTACTTAGAAACTTTTTCATTGGTTTCAAAGAAAAACTTCTGCTTGAAACAAAATAGCGTCACTGTTTGGTATTAGTACTTTCACTTCAGTAAGGGATCTGAATACTTCCTCCACCACTATTCATTATAATCATTCATGTGCAGTCAATACAGAGCCTGCGGCTGATTGTTAATCCCAGATCTCCCTCGCTCCACATGCAGGGAAACCCTGTGCAGGAGCCACTCATTCATCCTTTATGAGCGCCAGAGGAAGCTCCTGTTGGCAGCTCATGTCATTCTGACAACCCACTGACGGTGACTTTATGATGTCTTGGCATGACTCCTCTGAGGCATCTGAACTTCACACTGAGAAGACTTTTTACAAGGCGCTGTCTCAAAGCGCAGCCTAATGGGAAGCGCTAGGATCAGTGCCAACTAAAAATGTTTCTCCAGCTGGATCGATTCCTCTGTTTGTTAAGAGCTTCTACACTGCTTACAGTCAAGGCTGCGCTGTGAAGGTGAGAAAGAGGAGGTATACTGTATCACAGCAATAAATGAGATCTAGTTGGCCCTCAGCAAGGCCATTAAGGCTATGAGAACATACTGTATTCCAATTAAGTGACTGTTGTTGTTTGTTTGTTTACTTGTCCCTCCTGTCTTTACAACTGGGTGGTAGAATTTGGTCTGAGAGAGATTATTGAATATGTTTCATTATTGGATGGTAGGTGAGGATCTCTGTGGTTGTTACTCAGGGCACCAAAAAGCATGCAGACAACCAATCAATGGTGGCTTAAATGAGTGACAGATATCCCTGCTCTGTAGTCTGGCAGTGCAGCAATTGATCCTCAACATCACATTAATATATACACACAGTTTTTGTTAAGATGTGGAAAGACTTAAATTGGGTCTGAGCTTGGCATTCACATTAAGAGCATTGCAGGTGTCTAATCATTTTTAGACTGTGTCAGCTTGGTTCTGCATGTGGTAATTTCTGCCATATAACATTTTTATTATCTTGTTTTGCAATAAAATGTACGTATAAAAACTGTGGAGAGCCGATCGGTTTTGTTGAGAGCTGAATTTTTATTGCTCAGCATGCTGCTACCAAATATACATGACTTTTCACAGAAATCAGACATGCTGCAGAAACCTAAACCCCATAATTAAATGAGAAGACGCAAGACCTCAGCTACAATTTTTTAACAAACTACTGCCATCTTATGGCAGAACAAAGGCACTGCAAAACAGGAAACAGCAGTGAATTCTACACTTACACATAGAAAATAGGACACCTCAACACACTGTTTTGTGAAATTGTGAATAACTGTGTAATTTATTAAAGAAATAGTTCACACACAAGAAGTCTTAAGTCACATAAATGTTAGTTACATGTGCTGCAATTCCCATTACTTTAACTTTCTCTAGAAAAGTACAGATAGTAATTTTGTTCACTACGCTTCAATATGTGCGTTCTTTCTTTACTTATTTGAATGAAACATCAAAGGTTGTTTGCCAAATAAAAAAAAAAAAAAGTCAGACAATTTTCACTGATCTAAATGAGCTACAGAGTACCATCATTGCGTTGGTAATATTCACCAGAGTGAGCTGTTTAATTCCCACAGAGGGCAGCAGTACTGCACACCGCTGGCTCATGTCACCTCTAATCAAAACATGTAGGAACTTAAGTATAATAGCTGCTACTCTTTGCAGTTGTGAAAGGAGCTCATGGGGAAAAAACCTCTATGAAACACACATATGCTACTGTAGGAATACAGTTAGAGGCAATGGTGCTTTTCAATATACATGCAAGTAATTTATCCATTCCATCAACATTGTGCTTGGATCGTTAGTTAATATGATCCTGTTTGTCATAATGTTTAACACTAATACATCTGCACCAGTGAACTAACAATAACAAGAAACACTTTTGGCTGTAGCTGCTTAAGTGTATATAGGAAAAAAAAATCTGTTATTGAAGGTATGGGAATTTTCCTAGTGTAGAATCAATAAAGTTCAGTTTATATCTTCACAAACCTCAGACAGACGTACAGTTACAAAGACAATCACATTTAGGATGGTTTTTTTTCCCGTATAAAGTGCCAAGGAAGCAACTTCTTCAAGACTAAAAACTGCAACCACAACACAGATAATATCAAAACCACACTTATCTTTACAGTAAAGAGGGAAACAATTGAAACAAGCCGTGGAAGATTTCAAATCTAACCTTAAAAATAAAAGGCTGTTTACACATGGTGGAAATACAGAAGTAGGGGAAAGGCGGATCCGGCAAATAGCAAAAATGACAGCTTTAAAGTTGTTTCCCCACTTCACTTTGGCTTTTACACTGAATTTTGGCATTTGACTCACTTTGCAGAAAAACTTGAACTCACTGATAGTTCACAGACAACAAAAATTCTGATTCATTTCAGTTATTTTTTGTAGAAAAAGAACAAAAAAACAACAACCAGTGTTTCAAGACTGTTATTTTGTTAATGATCTTACTTGTCTAATTTTGAAAATGTGACTTTACAAACATCATGCTGTGCAATTACAGAATGCATCAATGCATATACCAGTCTGTAAAAGTCACCAAACAGTTTTCTCCATTACAACAAGAGAAACATTTTTTAAAGAGTAATGATCATTTCTGCTTCATGTTCATAACAGCAGACAGCTGCCCTCCAAGAGTTTAAGGCCACCGTGATGAAAAGTGAGGGCAAAGGTCCATCAATACTTCACAGATCTTGTCCACGGACACACTTCTTGCTTTTCGGCTCGGTGTTTACACAGCTAACTCAATGCTATGTTAAGAAAGAGTTAAGTACACAGCAAATAATAGCTAGTGTCTGGCTGATCCTCTCCTACACAAGCTTTTTTGTCTCTTATTTTTTCTGTCTGACATATCCTAATGCTCAAGACAGACAAAAGAGGCCAGTTTAAGCTTCTCTTGAGAGGCTGCAAAAAAGGAGCCATGATGACACTGGTGCATTTCTAAAATATTTATAGACTTTCAGCTAGAGCATTTGGAGCACTTCTTTTTGGACAGTCCCATGTGCAACTTGCCTCGTGATTAAAAACTTATAAAAAAAAAACCTCTTAAACAAAAACCCCTCCCAAAAATAAAAAACAAAACCTATCAAACAAACAAGCACGCACGCACAAACACACACACCTATATAGGCTAAATGGAGCCACAACGAAGGAAAATTATATTAAAGAGGAAGGTACCAATGAAAAAACAGCAAGTATACTTTAAAATGTTTATCTTTACACACACACACACACACAATAACACTCACACACAAACATATACATACAAAGGCCTCTAAAGAAAGGCAAAAAAATTTTTAAGGTCACATTATCTTTCTGAGTGTCATCCTCTTTCCTTTCCAGTATTATACAAAGGAGATGGGGGAGGGGTTTCACAAAACTCTGAGGCCACATGGCTTTAAGTCCTCCTCTGTGAAAGGGAGATCATTCAAAATACTGTTTTCAAGCCTCTCTACATACTCATGCCGCAGCACAGTCGAGGAGCAGCATGAAGTAACAGAAATATTTTGAAGGCTGCTCTGCAATAATGTTACGCTGTCGTTCTGACGAGTTCCTTGTCCATTATGATGACTTGTCTTCTTGCCATTTGACATGATGTCCTGATCATTTCCATGTCCGCTGTGTTGACTTAAGCTATCATCATATGACAATGTGTGGCTGTTTGGAGCATTTCCTTGTCTGCTATGTTGACTAATGTTGTCATCTGATGCTGTCTTGTTGATCATTTTTGTGCTAGCTTCAAAAGGCCTTCTAGTGGTCTTGACAGACTTCAAATAGGCCTTTGTGTTTCTCAAAATCTCTACAGGAGCGAAGTTTCTCTGAGTGAGCAGACTGAGTGGTTCTGTCTCTCCCATCACCATATCTTCAGATACTGTCTTGACGATGTTGAGGCTCCACATGTCTCCATCCTGTTGTCTGTGTTTGTTAGAGGGGAAGTCCTGGCTCAGGTCAATAAGGATACAGTCAGAGTCCTTTTCACTACTTTCAGTGTCCATCTCGTCTTCGGAAGCATCCTGCTCAAGACATTCTGCCTCCCAGGCTTCTTCACATGACTTCCTGGATCCCCTTACAGGAGACTCAAATACCACCCCCTTTGGACTTAGAGCTCGGAAGTGTCTGCGGCAAAGGCTGCTGTATGCTGATGAACTGACTTGGTTTTCAGGCTGCCTTAACATGTAGTGCTGGACCGACTCAGGCACCAGGATCTCATGGCGCTTTCTGTTAGGAACTAAGGCAGAGAGGCTTCCAGGTACATAGTTTCCCACAATGGGGATAAGAGAGGTAGGTTTAAGCGCAGAAACAAAATCCTCCAGCTCTTGGTAGGAGGAGTGGTCAGAGTAGGGCACCACATGGAGATTGGGGTGAAAGGAGACCAGGGGCCTGCTGGTGGGCAAGATGGCCAAAGTGGGTTGTTCCTTGTTCCACTGGTTTAAAGTGGAAGTGCAAATAGCCGATTGCTCCAAGACTCGGATACGACCAGCTCCAAGGTCAGTGGTGAAGACGTCAGGCAACTCCAGGGCTTTCAGAGTCTCCATCCTCTCATAACTCACCTCAACCCAGGTTTTAAACTCCATCGCCAGCTCCAGCAGCAGGGATTCCTTACCTAGTGCATACAGGCCTGCCAGGCAGCACAAGAGAGCATGAAGGTTAGCTGTTTCTGCTGAGTGCAGAGAAAAAGCAAGTAAGCAAGTACCAGGAATTTTTAAGTCAAGAAAAATGCTGGCAAATAAAATTATATAAAACAAAAAAACAGATAAACAAAAAACAAACAACAAATTGCTTGTTTTAACTTTTCAAACGCCTGATAACTTTGTAGTAAAAGTCTCTCTCACTAAGAGGGTGTAAATAATGAGTCACTTTGGCTGAACAGAAGCTACAAGGAAAAATTGGAAAATCCCCCTCCTGTTTTTTCTTGATGCTAGAGCCGTTTCTTGTTCTTGTCTTTGCTAGATGAGTCATAGACAGATCACATATACACAAGGAAACAAAAAATGACTGCAACATACTTAAGAATTTTTAGGTCACAGAAAAGATTGCAGATTAAAGAAGAGCTGGTAGTACTTTTATCATTTCATGACTAGGGCTGGGGGCAGGTTTTTATTCCCTGTTATAGGGGTGAACACTGCTACTTTTACAAAGTATTAACACTGAGATTTTAAGAAATAATCATTATTGATGTTGAAATCATGACTTAGTGTGTAAGGACAAATGATAGAACGGACAGAGCAATCTGGAAAGTTCAGAAAAATACATCACAGCTTTAAAAAACAAGGTAAAGACAGCATGTATGCCATTCCCTGATATGATAATTTCCAAAATCTAAGAAGACATTAGTCTCATATCATAATATCAATTGATTATTTATATACAGCCAAGCCTTATTTTCTGCTAAAACCCTGCTGAGATGAGGAAACAGTACCAGCCCATGTGTAAAGGTTTATATGTCATTACCTATGACAATATTGTGGTTGGGATGGCTGCGGATGATCTCTTTTATTTGTTGAGTGGCTCGCTGTCTGGAGGGGAGGTTGCGGTTGGGGTCACAGTTGGTGTTGTCCAGGTACAGAACATCTATAGTGGTGTTGGTCCTTAAGCATGGCTCACGCAACATAGATGGAGTATATCTAAAGTCACCTGAAAGTAAAAATGTGTCAATATTGACTGTATGTTCACATGATTCTGAACTGATACTGCATATAGCACCTACAAGATGTGCTTTTTTACACTGACCAGTGTAAAGTATGGAGCCAAAGTAGCCTTCAAAGAGAAACATCACAGCCCCCGGACAGTGGTTGGCATCTATCAGTGTGACTGTCAGTTTCTCTTTGCCAATGTCATCCAGTGGCAACAGGTACGGCTCGCCCAGCTCTAATGGATGGATCCACTGTTCTTTCACCTGAGCAGTAAAAAAAAATAAAAACAAACAGCAGAAGATAACTTAATGAATGTGCAAATACAGCTAATACTGAAGAAAGTTCCGGCTGCAAAAAAAATCCGAAGTAAACAGAAGGACAGGATAACAGGCATGGAGTTGCATGTGTCATACTAACTAAGGGCTTTTCTAATTTGAGTCCCTGGGCACAAGTGACAGCATGTAGTACTCTCATGCGTGTTTCATGTCACTCGTGTTTTTTCTTAAGTAGCGATGCTGTATGAATGATGAAGGAAACTCCGTTGACACAGGGCTTGATTGCGTAAAAACAAGTTAAGTCAAGCGTCGATCAGGCATCCCGGTTTGCCTGAGAGAGGATTCCGAGCCAGAATGAATCTCCTCCCGTACACCTCAAACCCCTCACTTATACACTTATATAGGATTTACATAGCTTTCATGTTACACAAAGAATGCAAATCCACAGACTGACCGAAATAATTAACCACTGACCAATGCATGAACCATGTCTTAAAGGGGTCTCAGGTCAAGTAGTGATCCCAGTATTATCAACTCATCTAACCCTTAGGTTAAAACATCTGTCCAAACATTCCAAACTTAATAAGACTATAGTGCAAGACACCACACTCCTCTTACCTGCAGTTTGAGTCTGAGCAAGGTGGCAGTGGTTGGTGAGCAGTAGATGGGCCGGTTGCTCCAGGTGGAGGTCAAACCCACCGTGTGGTCGCTGTGCATGTGGGACAGAAAAAACAGCCGTACACTTGGACATTTTCGCACATGCCAGAAGTCTACAGCCAGCGGGGTGTAGGAGATCACTTTTCCGTTGACTGACATGGTCTGATGTTGTGGCTGGACTGGAAATGGCACGCAGCGGTATCACTTTCACAGTTTCTGATTCTCGCCAACCCGATGACGACCGTTACGTAAACTTGTTCATTTGTTATTTAGCGACTTACAAACGTAAACATTTCGGTACCTGCGTGGAAATTAGTTGAACAGTTACGATTACGACCACACGGTGGGTCAGACAAGTGAGAATACTGTCTTCATACCGTTTAAAATTTAGTACAGCGATGTTCCAGCAGAAAAACCCAGAGGATAACGTGACTCCACTAGCAAGCTAACGCTGGAAGAAACGCCCCATGTTGGTAAACACAGTATTACTAGCTGTAGTTAGCATTCCCTGGCTAAAGACTCCTTCTTTAATACTTCGCGACGCCATTACTTTGCGTTATTAAAACCTTATGTCCAAACTTCGACTTCACAAGCAGCTGGTCGTTGTTTTACAAATACAGTTCCAGCTAACAACATTTTACGGACCCCGCCATTTCTGTTTTCAATTGAGCACTGAACGCCTCTTCTACTTCTTCTCTGGAAATGGACTGTAGCTGGTCTTAATTTTTGTATAACACTGCCACCTAGAGGTCGCACCATCGGCACATACGCTGGACCCATGAAAATATCCAAGACATAAAAAGCTGCTTGATTACCATCAACGATATTAACATGGACGGACACCGCAAATGACAAAAATACATATAAGAGAATCAGAAAATAAAGAGGAAATTTAACGTTTTGACTTACAGCAAGACAACATTTTGAGGTCAAGAGAGTTAAAATAAAGTTAGAGTTAAAATAATTCTTTATGTGAATAAATTTAGATAAATGGGGATGTTAAATAAAACCTGGAAAAGGGCTTTGCTATATTTATAGTCTTACTCAGCTAGTTTAGTTTAATAATTCCATATTCAAATATCATATGGGCTTTAGAGACAGAAACCCAAGATTATTTAAGTAAAACATGGACCTCATTCAGCATCTTTCCGAATTTAACTGAATTGTCCTCTACTCTCCATAAGATGGCGCTAAGAGAAAGGAAACATTTGTGTTTATATCTTAGTGTGAAATGAAAAAGGGTCTACAGGACAATTAGTTGTAGCTGCAGATATTTTGAGAGGGCAGAAAGGATTACTTGTCCACAAAGTCAGGAAAATCTGACTAATATTCTCAATAATGTGACTAGTGATTAATTTCTAAACGCAAATTACAATTTTAATATATTAACAAAGCTCTACATTTTATGTTACACTATGATTTTCCTTTTCTTCATGGGATGATATAAAAAAAGGCTTCAGTCTTTCTCACATGAAAGTTTATTTTTCTTCTATTAAACAAAACAAATAAAAGGCACAGCAGTATATTAGACAGTGTTTATATGATAGTGATTTTGGATGATGGATAATTTTAAAAAAAATATATAAATAATGCATGTAGTTGTCCTAAACATGATAACATCTTACTTTCTACAATATTTGTTAATTAAAGATTTTTCTCAATACAGTAATTGGGGGTTGCTAAATGGGGGCGTTGCTATGGTGACAGCAACCCATTGTAGCCTCCCTCCCCCAATGTTTGCATGCTGCTCACTTTTCAGGATTATACCTGGGATTGCTGCACAGTCCTCTGTTATCATGCTGCATGTGTCCTCCTCTCGTACCAAGAAGCACATTAATCACACACTGCTTTATAGTTAATTATCTGTCTAGCACAAACACACACATACATACACATACATGCACATACACACCCTGTGGGAATCTTGTTCTGTGGATAAAGTACATTGTGCTGGTGATTAACTTAACAGAAGTGGGTCGTGCACAGTCAGAGGAATCAATGGAGCCCCTGTTACTATTCACATCTTATACTCTGTGATGAGTTACACAGCTGGATGCCCTTTGGATTATTTTTCACTGTATGAGGCCTTCGTGCAGTGAAGAGACAAGATGGCATGTAATTAAGTCTAATTTTACTCCGGGTGTACGGTACTAAAGTTGATCTACGGAGCTTTAACACATAACTCTGCTGATTGTAGACTGCTATGTGAAGGATTTAAACATTACCTAAAAAATACACAAAGGGAGAACACATGTATACCAGATAAACATGTACCAAATATAATGTATCCATTACAAATCAGCAACACTTCCATAAAATGATTGAACATCCCCATTAACCAGCCTCATTAATCACAGTTTTTTTTCTTTGTATCTTATATTCTGCATACAAAACTTAGGTGCACCGCAGAATGTGAGGAACACAAGTTCAGTGATGAAAATAAAAACAGTAGAGTTGTTTACGTGCACCCAGCCAAAGGTTTCTGGGGTCAAGAGGATGAGTTGTCTTTCTGTCATGTTGTTATGCAGAGAAAAACAAAAAGTGCTGTCAGACAGCAGCGGTGATGCTCCGAAGGCAGATGGCTGCACAGTCTGTGATCTGCCACTGCTGTTATTAAAAGCAAAGCTTTATATCCTCCTTACACTCTTTTACTGACATCAGAGTTAACATTTCCTCTCTTCCTTCTTTATTCTAAGAACACATCAAGAAACGCTTTGAGTGCACCTTTTTATGTTCTCAGCCCACCTTGATGTATAAATGAAAATCATTGACTCACAAACTGCCTCTTAAAACCAAAAAAATGGCACCATTTAAGGCTTTCTCTGGATTCTTTTCCCATTACTCTTCATCAATCACACACATGAATAATGAGCATGTGAGCTATTGCCTTTTGCCTTCATTCATATGAGTCTACAAATTTGTGCAGTCAGAGACGATGGCAGCTTTATTTCTTATATCCCCCTGGGGACAATGCAGTGGTGCTGTACACTCCTGCAGAGATATTTATGGGTGTGTGTGAGAGGCTGATGATGTCCCGCAGGGGCTAAGAGCAAGTTGCTGGCTGGTGAGAACACATATTCTCGTTTTGGCTTGCACTTTTACTGAATCCATTTTCTGTTTATCTCTCTGTCACCCTCTTGTTCCCTCACTTTATCTCCGTACAAAAATGTCTTTGTGTCGCTTTCCTGACTCCATCCTCATCCACTCTGTCATCCTGAAGAGTGTTCTTATGATGTCTCTTTGTGTGCTCTTACTGTTTGTCTTTTTGAAACACTGGCACTTACACTCACACACACAGCAGACAGCAAAGCAGTGTTATTGTTGTCTAATCCTCTTAATGGTCGCCAGTCTTGGTGACCACCCTCTTCTAGACGCAGCTGTAACACCTTGTGTCAGAGGTGGAGGAGCTTCTATTTGTAGCCAGGCTTCAAGCCATGACATCACACCATTATGTACTGTGTGTTATGAGAGCCACATGACTTCACCACCCATCTGATCTGATTAACTCACTTCATTAGACTTTCAGGAGAGGGCTGAGTAGTGTAGCACGCAGTCAGCCTACTGAAGATCCCCCACGCCCAGCAAAGGTCGTAGTTTTAGGCGTTGCATAATGCATAGGGGCATATTCATGGCTTGCTGTCACAGCAACGCTGCACGCTGGGGGAAAAAAGATGGCTGTAGTTGTCCTCCTAGTGGGCTCCCAGTCTTTCTGAGTTTCTCCTGGTAGGATGCAAGGGTAGAGGAAAATCTTAGTGAGTAAACCCAGGCAGTGCTGCCGTAATGAGCATCGTAAGAGAATGTGGCTGGTCATTAATTCTCACTATCTATGTGAGATAGCAGAGCCCTGATCAATTTATCAACCATATCGGTCTTTAATCAAAACAGATGTAACCTGTGCTCCTGAAGAGGGGGGTAGATATACTGATATTGATCCTCAGCCTCACAACAAAGAATAACAATATGGACTCTGTGAAAATTGCACAGGAACACGCTGTAATACTTTTTTGTCCTTTTGGTTGTCTGCATCTTTGCCTAAAATGTTTAAAATACACAGTTGTGCACTGCCTCCTCCTCAAGTACTGGAAATACTCAAAAGTGGATGAAGGTCGGTGACTCAAGCGACTGACGCTGCAAATATGTGTTCTGGTTTGTATTGAATTTGTGTAATGTTGCGTGTAATACTCCATCTCTCACTGGCACTAACACAACTACTATCCTTGCTCTGAGAAAGAGGTAAAAGCTGCACTGTGGGAAAAAAAAAACTGAGTCCCAAGATTTTTGCTGTTTTGCTGAAGCAGACAGATTACTTTGTCACAGAGAGCTCCCTGACAAGAGGCTGATAAGTCTTCATAAATGTACTGTCAACAACAATGTGAACATCCAGCTGTGCACCATCTCTTTCACATGAGCGAAGAAAGATGTGATCATCCAGTGATCTGATTTGTGTACACTCACTGCTGTGATGACGGTAAGTGTTCTCATGTCAGCTCTGTTGTCTTTCCTTTACCTCGGGCAGAATTTTGCATTTAGATCTAATTTACATGTGGACCAAAAAAAAAGACAGGAGGGTGAATTTAGCAATAAGAGGCTTTCTGGAGGCTCATTTCTCTCTTCAGAACTGATACTGTAGGTGCATTACTGAAATGGCTCAGAGATTGGATGATGGTTGGATGATGGTTGGAGACATGACAATCTGCAGTAAAAGCATCACTCTGCTGGAAGAAAAGGAGCACTCCTATTCAGTCGGAAAAAATTTGTTCCCGAGCAGTTTCGATTCTGGCGGCTGGGATTGAGTTAAAGTACAAAATGGGTGAACACAGTCAAGGAAAAAGGCTAAGAGCAAAGCATGAATTTTCTGTACTTATGGCAAATCCTCATGTGAGTTTCTTCTGTCAAAGAAAATCAGCGTCTCTGAGAGCTCAAAGAGCACTATTCAGGGTTTATGTTATTCCAGTTAAAGTAACGTGACCACTGTCATTTTGCTTTTGCTTGTAACAGATGTCACAGATCTTAAGAACTGATTATTCATGCAAATGGTTCCCTGTACACTAAACCATAATAAAAGACATGATGAATAATTGATCATATTAGCCCAAAAGAAACTGTGCACACAGAGTAGCAATATGCTTTAGTGTATCAATGTGCATGACAAATGATGCATTTGCTCATGATTTAGCAAAGTGCTCCACATGTGCCTAATGCATTTATGGAACAGGGTCACAGAGATCTGCATTTATTTCAGAGGAACTGTGTTACAGCCCTCATGAGGCTGCAAAAAAATTAAATAAGGCTTCTCCCTTTCTTGTTTCACACATTCCCTGTAATATTGCCCTTTGGGAATACTTAGAAAAAAAATATTTCAATGTTAATGCTGTTGTTATTTTGGGGGACTGCAGAGGTGTGATGTGTTTTTTCCTCTGGTTACATGCCGCCTTGCAGGGGCTGAAACTGAGCAGTTGAACAGAAATGGGGGTAGATTGGTTTGAGCCCTGTTTAGTTTGAATGGTAAAGAAGACAGACATCAGAATAACACTTTGCCTTGCTGCTAATGAGCAAACAGGAAACACACACACACACACACACACACACACACACACACACACACACACACACACACACACACACACACAAACACGGAGCCGTGTTTTAAT
>JAQMCX010000002.1:8876506-8921280 GCA_029814765.1 Acanthurus leucopareius
ACACACACACACACACACACACACACACACACACACACACACACACACACACATACACACACACACACACACACATATGCACACACATACACACACACACACCAATGGAGCCTGAAGCTCAGTCTGAGTGCATTAAGTGGATGTGAGTTCCCCCTGTGAGTCTGCAGTTTATTAACAAGGCAAAACAGCAGGTTGGTGAAAATCCATGTGATCTGTCCGCGGCTCTAGGAAACAACTCCTCATTAGCTGGCTCATTACTAACCCTGTGTGGCAATTCTAGACACTCTGCATGTACTTGTGACTACAGATTGATTTACTCTAAATTAAATGGTGGAAGTGTTCAAAGAGGACTGCAAGACAATTATTACACTGTCTCTGCGGTATTAGGTTATTATATAAAAGTTGGTATGAGATCATTTGAATTTCATATGAAATCCATAAAAGAACATTTCACAGCAACAGCAGCAAGCAATATAAGCTCCAAATGTTGTAATTTTTCATCTGACCTTTTCAGCTTTGGAGAGTCACAACCTTGTGGCCATGACCTTTGCCCGCAGGGCTTGCAATCACTTAAAAGCAAAGTTGTGTCAGTAAACATCAAATACAGGCTTGGTACCACTCACTTTGATAGCAGTTAAACTCTCCTCGTAGGATTACTCAGCTGAGTATATTTGCACAGAAAGACAGATGTCACGTACTCCGTCTCAGCTGGACAGATTATTTGAAAATACTGTCTGAATGCTGCAAGTTTTCACCACACTGATCCTGCAGCTCTCTTGGCCTCTTAGAGGAAATGCAGCTACTTTTTTCTTATGAGATAAGATGAGATGGCTGAAGGCAAACTAAAATAACAAGATGCTAACTCTGGATTTCCCCTCAGCTTACTTTTTGGCTAACCCACTTTTTGTTGTGCTTTAGTTATCATTTACAAAACTGTGGATTCACGCAGTGCAATAGAAAATGATTGAAATTATTCATGCAGCTCCAGTTGGGCTGACATAAAAGACACTTTCATGGCATCTATTCCCGCCTTTTCTCCCAGGATGCTGCTATTCTTGCTCCCTTTTTTCTCAGATGCCTGTGTTGTTTTTTCCAACCGCAACTCTTTTCATCTGGTTTCACAGGTTTCTTGGTCCTTTTAAATATTCACTCATTTACAACACATTTAAATTCCATCATGATGGGGGTAGCACTTATTGATGAGACTGAAACACCAGCAAAGCATCATGCTGCATTTATCTTATCCTGCAGGCTTTTGTGTTTTGAATGTGCACAGACGAGGCATACAGTGGGATTAAATCAAAGAAAAACTCACTACGCATTAAAAATGTCACATTCTGTAAAAACTACACCATTTTGATCAGTAAATCAGATGCATTTGAGACACGTACTATATATTTAGCATGATGTATAGCATATACCTTCATATTAGAGTCTTTGTATTGTTTTGACTTTAATCTGCAGAAAATGTCAGTCAAAGACAAAGTGAAGAGCCCAAAGGTGGCACAATTAACATAGATTTTGAAAGAGCCAGATGCGCTCGCATTAAAAAAAGCTAATGTAAACACAGAGTGCTTCTGCCACAGAGAGAGGAGTGAATGAAAAATGCTCTTTTATCTCACATCTCTCCCCCTCTTCCTGTGCTGCAGCCAGATGCCGATATTTAATGCTCATGGATGGTCTGCTCAGCATCAATTACAGTCAGTATGAACCGAGGTGAATCAGGCTCCTTGGAGTCATGAGACAGCTGATACAACGGTTTTAAAGGTCAAGCAGGAGGTCTTTATTTAACTCGAACAAGGGCAGGGAATGTATATTAGAGTGGACTAGAGCTCCAACATAGAAATACTTAATTGACATGACTGTGGTGGTCCTGTTAACCTTGAACCCACAGAATCAGATACTAACTGATCAGTTTAATGGATACAACATAAATTCAATCCCATTCAGCAGAATTGCAATAAACCCTGTCTGTGTGGAGCTTATGATGTTCAGTCTGGGCTGACAGCTCGTACAGGGGTGATTCAGCTCTAAGTTCACATTTAAAGCTCTAGTTAGTGGTAGTTTTGTCCTTGGCTGCACTGTTTTGAAAGGTGTTTTCAATTAATTTAACATTTATTAGCACTGACCAGCGCCACATACCACAGCGTTTATAGCCTCAACTAGTTTCCATCCACTGTTCTGTCCCCCTTCTCCACCTCCACAAAAAGAGTCAACAAACTTTAAAAATGTCTCAATAAATAGAGTAGTTCAGTACACCACCACAGCACTAATTAATCTTGCCTTGAATCCACTCGTCTCTGCTGTGATGTCAACAAAAACTAAACTTTTAAAACTTCTTCAATACTTTTTTTATTTATTGCAGAGTTATTGCATTAGATTGCAATAGACTGTGTATCTAATAAGCTGGTAAGTCAGTCTATGTCATTCATTTGAACTGAAACAGCCAATTCAACTCCTCCATGAAACAAATTGCTGTAGCTTTATGGAATAAAAGGACTGCAGACGTTCCCTCTGAAGTCCAAATGCACAGAGCTGCACATTTGTGCAGAACAGTGATTTCCAATAATGAGGCTAAATATAAAGCCCTCATTTGTCTTCATTACCCCTTGTCTCGTTTAACAGACTTCAAAGACTGAACTAACATTAAAAATCCATTGAGCCGATGAAGCAGTCGGCACCGGTAGCCTGACAGCAGAGTATGCAGGTCAAATAAAAGGTGCGGCCTCAGGAATTTGTCCCGTAGCTTTATTGGTAACTTTCTCTGTAGTTTTATTTAAAAGGTAATTTATTCTTCCTTGTGCAACACAAGGTTACACACAAAACAGACAGACAGTTTGTAATGCTTCATGCTACACACATACGTTCACAGAATAGAAATGGCAAAAAAATAAGAGGAATGTATGGACTTAGGTGAAGACAGCAGGCTACTGTGGCCAAAAAGTAGCACCTAGAAGGGAAAAAAAAGTAGCTTAAAGGTGCTAAAACACCATGTGGAGCTGAAGAGACTGCAGAGTCAGGTGAAACCTCTCTGAAGTCTGATGAACCCTTTTACATACAAATATGAGATTCACTGTTAATGCCAGTTAAAAATTTGATTATTATTTTGATTATTATGCCAGTCAGAAATTAGATAAGTTGGGTTATGAAACACCGCTCTCGCCTCCGTCAACTCTGCTCAGCAGGAAGCATTTGTTTCTTTACATCTTGCTGCACAATGAACAAAGCTGAGTTCTATCCTCTCCTCCACCGAGACAGAAAAGATTTGATCCACATTCATCTCTCTCCATCTGTTGTGTCAGCTGACCCTTAAGGTAAACACTCTGTGTCAGTATGATGGTCTTTTAAGTTTCGTCTAATGTACGAGGAGTGAAATATTAATACCTTTAGAAGCCCCCTGGAGAGCTGAGGTCTTACACAAGGCTCAAAGTGTTAACAAAAGATGTTTGCTATTCACTGGGGACTTCAGCAGAGAGCAGCTAGATTGCAGAAATAGCAGAAAGGGCGCTTTGGATCTCACTTCATTGCAGCAAATGGAGCACTTTCTATTGAGTGTTTTAAAGCGCGATCCCCAAATAGATGAGTTATATTAAATTAATTTATTTTGCTTTGATTTCACTGCTGTCAAATATGAGACAATCTTAGGAATGATGGCAGAAGAAGTCAGGCAAAAAGCTCCATCATTTACAAACCAGAGTCAGCAGAAGACTCCGCTCAGCTCTGAGTGAGCGTTTTTTCAACTGCTGACATTAAACCAGACAAAGTCAAACTATCATGAATACCTTTTTTTTCAAAGCTTATTCCCTTTTTCAGTATGCAGCATTTTTCAAACAGCAAAACAAGCAGTCAATCTCGACCTGCTGCCAGTGCTAGCTGTGTTAGCTGCGTCTATCTCATTGTCAGCAGAGAGCGGCGTTCTCATTACCATTTTATGAGGCCCAGTTGGCAGAGTGCTGTATGCCTCGAACTCTGTTGGAGTGAATTAACTTAAAACAGGATTCAGACATTTGCCTCAGATATTTTTAGTATCTGCTCAGGCTAAATCTTCAGGGACCAAAGTCCAGAGCTCAGACGGTAAAAGGCAAAACCTGTTCAGGGACCTTTCCTGTTCGGCCGATAACAGTTCAGGATTAAGTTGGGGTCTGAAGACCATTTGACTTTTACTTTATGCACCCTTCCTCTCAGGTCCATCAATTTTAGGTGAGCCAAACCTTCCGACTCTACATCCACAACATCTGTTTTCCTATCAGGATTTAAGTCAGGCAATGAAAAAGATCTCACGGTGTTTATTGACTGCAGCAGGACAAGTCAATGCCAGTGAAACAGAAGCCTACTTTAAATGCAGCAGCTCAGTATTTCCCCTGTGTTAAAACTAAATTACTAAAGGGAGAAACATTTCAAAAGAAACAAATCCCAGTGTGCTTTGATGCTGCTGTGCATTATAATTTGCTCAGTGTCAGGTTGTAGCTATATTTTGTTGTTTAGTTGGATGAATAACTTGCATCCGTGCAACAAACACACTCACCGGCAGTTTTGTTTGCAAATCATCAGGAGCTCACAGTGTTTCATATACTGAGAGACGTGCTTGTTCATCTTGCAATAGAAGATAAGCTCACTGAACAGAAAGGGAAGATGGTGGAATGTGTGTGTGTGTGTCTGTGTGTGTGTGTGGGGGGGGCTTCCTGGAAAACTCTGCACCTTTAAAGGTTTCTCAGCCTTATCTTTGAGTCCAAGAATGAGGATGGTGAGCTGTTTGAAATCCACCGAGCCAGTTATCATGCAGACAGACGGAGGTTAAGAGTTATTTGCGAACATGAGTAACACACAGTAAGTCTTTTAAGAACGGATTATTTGGCCCTGCAGAGGCAAACATTTTTAAACATGACCTTATCATTGATTGTGAAGTCTGGAGCAAGGATCCCTCAGTGATTCACCTACATTCATACAAATAATTCCTCACATGTTCTCTGAGATGCATCATCTGAAAAGATTGAGCAGCAATCATCATGAGGGATGCAACTCCCACAATCCCATTTCTGCCCTCACACCATTTGACTTATTAAGCAGTGCTTGCGTGGTTAATGTTATGAAGAGGCGAGCCCACAAAGGAGGATAGTGAACGTACTGTCAGGAATCTGCCTTCCCTTTAATGTTTTCCTTAAGGGTAGATTTTCTCATCCTGAGTAGGAGCAAGAGGGAGAGGCTGAGATGGCAGAAACACTTAGCAGTGCAAGAAAGCAACTGCTGTGTATAAAGTTTCTGTCTGTTTTTTCTTTTTCACTCGTACTTTGTTTCCTTTCGCCAACAATGTGTAAGTGAATTACTCTGCTTGGGGTCATTTTAACGGCTGGAGTTCACAGTTTTGCCCAAAATTGGAAGCTGCACCCTTCTCCCCATCACAACCTTGACCATCCTATTTGTTTTGGTGTTTCAGATTCTTACACCGAAGAGACGTTTACCCGCCAGCTACAGTATTGATTGCAGCAATGAGAAATGCGATCCAATATTCAGTAACCTCCCACTGTCATGCCAAGCTTCCACGTTGACAGTAGAGTATTTCAAGAACAGCGTGAGTAGGCATTAATTATTGATGTGATCAAGAGCACTCGATGTATGCATGCAGTTTGTGCACAGTATATAGATTTTTCATGTGTGCAGCAGCAGCATGTGTTGGAGAGAATTTTGACTTCAACCTTTAGAACTTTGTACTTTCTCCTTCTAATTTGCTGACAGTGTGTGCTCCTCCTGCAGCACATTTTTTTTATACCCTACAGAAAGTTTTCTAACAGAATGAGGTGAATAAATGTCATCAGACATGTCTCCCTCCCTCTAGAGAGAGCGCGAGAGAGTTTTTAGCTCAAAGTTCTCCTGGTTAGCAAGAAAAGTGCTCCTCAGTGCATCCAGGCGACTCTCAGAGCTGTTAGTGAAACGCTCTCTGAGGAACAGTGCTGCACGTTACACCTGCCACCATGTCAGGGATGAAAATGTGCGCTAACTAACTCCTATTAGGAAGTGATGTGACGTGATGGGTAAATGTTGAAGGTTACACTCACACACACATGCAGTGACCTGAAATTTGACAAACCTCAAAAAATATGTGGAGAGCAACCTCCACCACCATTTAATTGGCACTCCTGTGATGTCATGTCAGGGATTAGCTGTCAGACTCATCTAAGTGTCACCGCTGATTGTACTGTGATTGAAATGGCGCTTAGCTTCCTGCTGAGAGCTTAACATTACAGTCCTCCTCTAATTGACTACGCCCTCGTGTCAGCATGAGCGTAATGCTCAGATCGCATAGCAGCAGATGGTAAAATATAAAACATGAGCTTACAAGAGAAAAAAAAATGTATGTCTGTGGGTGGCTGGTGTGGGAGGCAAGATACTGTGTGTTGTGTTGGTGCAGGAGTGAGAAGATGGAGGGCGAAGAGAAAAGAGGGAGGTTCAGCAAACTGAAACATTGCACAGCTGGACAGGTGGAGCAAGAAAATAAGTTATATGGTGCATGTGTGAGAGAGTGGAGAGAAAAGAGAGAAACATGGTTAAAAAATAAAGAGGATGGGGAATGCATTGGTGTGATGAAAAGAGACTGCAAGACTGGATGGAAGGAGAAATCTCCACTATGCTAAATCTTCAATTCAACTGGCTGGATGTCAGCACTGAGCTGCCATGACTTGAAGGCAGGCGTGACCTGTGATTGGTCTCGGTGGGAGCGAGGGGCTGAGAGTGAGGCTGTAGCCAAGGCCGCGAAATGTCTCAACAAAAGGAAGACACTCTGTTCATGCAGAACTCGTCTCGTCACAAACAGAGAGTGATGAAGAAAGACAGAGTGAGTGGAGACAGAGGGAGAGAGGAGTTAAATATTTATTTTAAACCCACCCATTTCTACTGAGATATAGAGCTTTTTTCTTTTTTAAAAAGAGCTTTCTGTCTCTCTCTCTCTCTCTCTCTCTCTCTTCCACTCTCTTCATCTCTCAGTGTTGCTCAGAAAGTTTTCCATTAAGAGAGTTTGCACTTTGAGTTTTCCAGGTCATCCATAATTAAGCAGGTGTGTCCTGTGGAGTTGCGTACCTAAAAGCGTTGTGTGCTTTCTCAGGTTCCTTTGTGTGTGGCACCACCAGAATTGTGCCAGCTAAGTGCCGTTGATTTGATTAAGATCAGTTCCCTTAAATGTTCTGTGGTTGACTGTCTAATTAACTCAAGTTGACCTTTGGGTATCAGAGTTAAACCTGTGTTGAGATTTAGATTCTCCAAGATAAGATGTTTCCTGGAAATCTATGAAGTGGAAAGAGACAAAACAATCATTTCATATTGACCAAAATCTGCAGCAGTTGTGCTTAATTGGAAACGCAACAGTAAAATAGTAAGGAGGCAGGTTAATCCGTCACCTCTTCAACACTGCAGCAGCAACCTAATTAAAAATCCATGTCTGCCCTTGATGCAAATGGGTCAGTGCAGGTTAACAGACCTGGATTGGCAGCTGTGCTCACAACTGAAGGGTTAACAGAAGTTAAGTGTTGAATGCTGCTTGCTGGATTGAAATGCTGAACGCAGCTTATTTTATGCATAAGCAGTTGACATTCAGCCCATGAGCAATTTATTCTGCTCTGCCCTGGTTACTGCCATGTTTCTAACGAGACCTCCAGATTAAAGGACAAAACACATTGCCTGTCGTTTCCCTCCAGGACAACTTGTTTCTTTATTCTGGTCTGATGTCCCAGTTAGCAGGAGCACACTATTTGTCACTGCCTCTCTCCATCAGTGCTTGTCTGATCCGACACTGTTACAGTTGTAATTTTGTGCGGTCAAGCACGAAAAAATTTAAGAGCTGTCTACTTATACTTAACTATCTTGTCATTGAAGCTGAAATATCCAGCAGTGACATGTAGGCAACATCCCTACACTTACCCAACATAAACAGCCTGGCATGGATGATCAAACACAAGTTAAACCTGTGTTCATTATTTCATGTCCCTGGGTTTGTTTGGGGTTTGTTTGTGGGAGTTTACTCCCTGCACGTCATCAGTATTCACAGAAGCATGATCCTGCTGTCCTGCCCTTGGGTAAGAACACAGACACTTCATCAGATCCTTTCAAGAAAATTGACAGAAGATGTGACCTTGGCATGTATTATTCATGTGCATTTACAATGAGATAATGAAGAGCATGTCTTTGTGATTGACACTGATTTTGAATATGTTTCAATTTAGTACAATTCTTCTACTACCTTTTTGTTTAAGAACTCAGGGAGGAAGTTAAGGCTGAGACAGCTCGTGTAGACTTCACAACATCAAAGAGTTTCAGCTGATACCTTGACAGCACAGGGATTATCCAGATCCAAGCATCAGGACATCTGTCTGTATGTCTGTGTGTGTGTGTGAGAGAGAGAGAGAGAGAGAGAGAGAGAGTGTGTGGTGTGTGTTTTAATCTTTGCTCTCATTTTTCTTCTTGTTCCCAATTTAACAGCCTCACTCTTCCTCACCAGTCGCTGCTCAGAAGCAAAGATCCAACTCCAAAAGTACCTATGAATCTCTCATTTTAGCTTCTCCCTCAGAATTCGACCAGACTCTAAAAATAAGAAACTGAGTCCAAACCCGACATACGTTCTGTGTTTTATGTCTGAATCTGGAATCCCTCCTAGTTAATGTGAGCTGAAGCACCAAGTTTGTATTACTTTTTCATGTAATTAGTCAGCCTACATCCTGAACCCACAAGTTTACTTCTCCTGCAGGGTTTTCAGTAGTTTGAAAGTTCTCAGGTGACAAATGCTGTTTGACATCTTACATTCTTAGATAAACAGCTTGAATATGGTGTTTAACATCTGAAATATCCTTTGTGTTTTGTAGTCCAACATTGGCAGCTGGTCCTTGAATTTTATTTATTTTCCCACTATTTTTTAACAAAAAAACTGGAACTTGAAAACACCATGTCAGGCTGATCCAGTCAAGAAATCATTATAAAACATCATTCTTTACTTTTTGTACAAACCTGACCCGAGTCAGTCAAGTATCCACTCTTTAAAATATACATACAATACATAAAACACAGTGCATAAAATGATATTTAAGTATTTTAGGATTTAATAATAAAGATTTATTCAGCAAGCTTCACATCTCACAATCCTCATAGGGGAATGAATGTGCTTAATAAAAGGTCCTGGCATTTTGTTGTTTGTATTGCACTAAACTTGACTTCAGGGAGGGGAATTAATGTGCTTGTGAATCCTCCAGAGTTGTAAAGACATTGACCTCTATGGAGAATTTTTTTTTTTTTTTTTTGAAGGGCAATCTGACGATTTTAATTTTTGTTGGTCACAAGTGGAAAGCGGTGTTAAGGAGGAGAGAAAAACCATTAGGATTTAACATCAGGAAACAGCGTTTATGTACAGTAATTTAATCACCACGTGTCCTAAAGTGACTGAGGTTCAGAGACAGATAAACAGAAAACCTCTTTTCACTGTAATGGAGTAGATCTGAACAGCCATCTGACAGATAGATGCATAACAAAAGATAAAAATTACACATAATGTAATTCAGTGTTACATCACCACAAACTATAACCTCAAAAGCAGCTGAGTCAGCATTTCCAGACACACAAAACATAAACATTAATATTTCAACAAAGCTTTTTACTGTAACGTACTGTATTATGTTAGAGCTGCTGCTCATTAAGTCATTAGTGTAAGTGCTTAAGTTGAAAAGTGGGAAATTAATCCCTCTGAAGTTTTCTGGAAGTCATCATGCAAACTAACATAATCCCTTTGTTTTTGAACAGTGACCTTTAAGTTACCATGCTGTGATTATGTTTTGCTCATATTTGAACACTTCAGTCAGCTTCAGTCACATGTTCTCGTAATATCAGGACAGTCAGTTTTACAGACTTGCTCACAGCCACATTAAAGCACCATTCTTACTGAGAAAATTAAAATGTTAAAAATGTAAATTAATCCGTGTCATGCAGCTTTCACACAATCCCATGGAACAATGTTCATTCGGTCCGGAAAGACAGAGGCAAGGAAAAATGGAGAGATGAGAAAAATGAACAACAGCTTGTGTCATGAATATTTATTTCATTGCATATGCACATTGTTTGCATGGATACTGTCCAGCTTCCATTTCTGCCTGCAGGAAGCATGATGTGAATGGAAATGTATGAAATGGTCATCTCATCTCTCGGATGGACTGATGCATGATGCACTTTAAGGCATTAAAATAAATATCATACACCTCTGCAGTGCATTTATAGCAGCCTATTACAGGCTGCTAATATAGAGCCAAAGTCCCTCCCCTCTGGGGAACCACAGAGGGGATCTTATTTTGGGAACAATTTGAACGAAAGTCAGTGGACACGCAAACAGTTTTGATCTCCTTTTAATTGTGCTTTTACTTACGCAAATGATGTTTGTCAATTTAAAAAATACATTTTCCAGTCAATAAAGCTGTAATTTTTGCCTCGTCTTACTCACGCTACTTTACATCTGAAATGAACTGAATTGCTTTTGAGGGTGTGTGTGTGTGTGTGTGTGTGTGTGTGTTCAGCTAAACAGCCTCTGAATGAATTCTGCTCTCACCAGACTCTGGTTTATTTTGTTTCCCTGCAGTCTCTCCTCTTTCTCCCCTCTCCTCTCTGTGCATTCATGACATGTAGTACATTTTCCCTCCAGCTTGCAGTCAGCATAGAGAGGTTAAAAGGAGAGGGTGAGGATAAATGAAGCTTTTTCATCTCATCGAAAAAAAATATAGACTTTGTCCTTGCCTCTTTTGTAGATGTTTATGGGTTTGCGCTTGAGGTGTGTATTCCTCCAGAAAGCCTGTTTCTGCACACACCTCACCTCCAGAGCTGCACAGCACCTTTTGCTCTTTTTTACTTATATTCGATATTTTAACATGTGCAAATGCACAAATGGCCCAGATTTTCTGCATTTACTTTGCAGCATTTGTGTCACCTAAAGGTAACCAAAACATTTTAATAACATTACAGCAGAGAAAAAGGCTTGTCTTACTTGGATGATTCATCATTATGAAGAAAACCATAGCCTTAGTTGCGCAGTCGAAGCTTTTCTGACATTTCCAAGTTGTAGACTGAAGTTAAAATGTACTGAAAGATTTGCATGTGTGGCTCTTGGACTCTGAGGCTCATTTCTTCTATTATGTTGATTTTGTTCCTTTTTTTTGTGTAAAGAATCCCCTCGACTTTGTTTTGCAAGATGCTTGAAATAAAGCCCATTACTATTACATGTGTTTGTCTCTTGGTTGTTAGTACATGGATTGACAAGACTTTAAACCAAACTCCTTTCATGGCTGTCCTTACCCAAGAACTGAGCTATAATTAAAGTGTGTTGATCGGACTCCTCTGTGATTGTGGGGGTCAGTTCGAGCCAGCTGGGTCTTTATGTTGATGAAAAATACTCTGGCAGTTGATATTTCATTGCCTCAAGTAGTAATGTATGGGTAAACAAATTAATAGAGAGTCTTTTTAGACTTTTTACCTTGGCAGCCAAGAAACGATTTCACCATAAACTGCCAGAGTCTCAACATTTATACTGATGCAAGCAGATGTTGTCATAGTTAGTGTTTAAAGGTGTGTTTCAGCATTTCTGTGCCAGTGGATATGGCATTTCTCCCTGTTTAAAAATTTAAAATGTAATGTAAGGTAGCACAAAGCCTCAGGTTGCAGCTGCAGCTTCTGTGCATTCGAGTTGTGTCAAACAGAATCAATTCTTGCACATGAATATGCTAATAGAGCAGGAAGACGCCACTGGCTGTTTACCAGTTTTGTAACACCTCAGTTTTAGGAACACTGAGTCAGTCAGCACTTTGTCTCCTGCAGAACTGACAGTGATAGGTTTCAAGTTCAGGGGTGTCCTACATTTATTCAAGCAGAACTTTGTGGGGACTGATAAATGCTCCATGTCTCTAGTCTTGTGTAATGAGATGTGAGTGTTTCAATAGCCACCGGAAAGGCAATTGTCAATTGATATAAATGCAAACATAAATCTTCTCAGGGACAGTCAGTTTGGCTCAATCCTGGGAAATCCTGAGATCCCTAAGTTTCTTTTCACATATGCTCATATTTACCGATCAGTTCTGCATTTTTAAATCAGAAGCTAGCCGTCCTTATATGACTTTATTGCCTTTACTAACACATTGTATGCAAGGCAATATGAGGACATCTTTAAGTGCATTGTGGTATATTAGGTTATGGCTCTACATGGTTTAACATTTCACAATATATTGTTTAATATTTCTCCACAACTGTGTGTAACACTTCTCCTATCTTGGTCCCCCTCCCTGTGCTTTATATGGTTTGAAACATCTTCTTTATCTGCTAATGTATGGCCTTGAAATGGAAGCCTTATAGTTTCATCCTGTTAATGGTAGTGTAATACTCTGTGTTTATAGAATAAGATAAACTATCCCATGTAGTGTATGACAGTGAGGGGTTTCATACATGCAGAGTTGCATTCCAGGATGTATGGCAATATCTCCACTAGGGCTATAAAAGTGAAACGTTTGTGCTGTACTTCGGACATTCACATTGGCTTCGAATGCTTTCATCAGGTTGTCTGGAACACCTGATTGATACTGTACTTTATTGTAATAAACATCATTATATGTAATCAAGTCAGTGTCAGCGGAGATTTCTTCAACGACACTTCTACAACATCTAAACAGAAGATACCACAGCCTTTCAAAGAAAAAAATTAAACTTAGAATTATGTAACATTTGTTTAATTAACTTACTGATATGTTTGCGTACTTATTTTTCTATTTTTAATTTTACATTACTCATCTTTTCATCACATCAACACTTACATAACCTACATCTCTGCCTGGGTCCTGGTGGCTGAGTGGGATTTAGGGGTACTGGATGTGTATGGACATCATGGCCAGAGAACAATTTGTTCCTCAGGCTGAAATCAGACCAAATACGGTGTTGCATCAAAAAAAAAAAAAAAAGGTAACTTTTAGTTTTATGTGGATAGTCTGTTTGGGCTGTGCAGAATGGACACAGCATTCCATGCAGTGAAAATTTCTGGAGATGACATCACGCTGCAACAGCCAATAAGCTGAACGGCTGATCAGTCCAAACAGAGCTTAACAACTCTGCCACAAGGGAGTAAAAATATGTTAATTTGCATTGCAAATGAACCATTTAATGACAATGCCACACCTCTGTACAAACCTGTGCTAATTGCTTTGATGCCTGATCTAAATACTGCCTTGGACACATATGAACAGGCCACCTTGCAGTAGGTGGGAGC
Organism: Acanthurus leucopareius; assembly: GCA_029814765.1. Lineage (NCBI taxonomy): Eukaryota > Metazoa > Chordata > Actinopteri > Acanthuriformes > Acanthuridae > Acanthurus > Acanthurus leucopareius. Next base: position 8,889,771 of record JAQMCX010000002.1, read on the forward strand.
TGTTCTAAAGGGGATTTAATGCAGCGGGCCAGAAACCTCCTACGCAACATTTTGGGGCCAGCATGAGAAAGCTTAGAAAGCAAGGACAAAGGCAGATGGAAAAAAGATAACAGCAACCAAATCAAAACATCATGCTTGTCCTTGCCTGTCCTGGTTCCACACTGACGCTTTTTTGCACCCAGACCAGGACCTGAGTTTTTTCTTCTCCTTTTTTCTTTCTAAACCTTCACCATATATCCACATTTTCCATACACACACATACACACCTACCTGTGTGTATAAAATAGAGTAAGAAATTCACATGTATCTGTTCAGATCTACTCCTGTACCTTCTGTTAATAACTGAATGTTATCTGTATTTCTATCTTCTTTTTCTTGTAGTTGTTTCTCTTGCTTGCATGCCTTGTTATGTTTCATCACTTTTCTTGCACCATTAATAAACATCAAATAAAGAACAAGCTCAAATTCACACACAACAAAACACAATAACACACACACACACACAGACACAATCACACATAGGCACAAACAGGCACAAACACACACACACACAGAATCCCAGTCCTCTTCTGACCCAATTGGCCTTAAATTTCATTCCTTCACCCATGGACCATCTGGTCCTTAATGCTCTCATATACACCTTCAAATAGAAGGTCTTGATCCCAAAGGTCCATCTCTCCTTTTCACTTTATTTACTGCTGTGAAATATATTTGGTCTCTCTATTGTCCAGCTGCCTGGCTTAAAAGGATTCCAGGCCGATGAGGGAAAAATGCTCACTGGGTGGTTTTGCAAAAGCAGTCTCATTTGTTTTTCTGGGTGTTTACCTCCCATGCTTGTCTCCACTATGAAGTTAAAACACTCTGCTTGACATCATCACAATCATTACGAGTTTAAAGTGTGTGTTTACACAAGTTTAAGTTTACATGCAAGATTACATCACTAAACACCACAAATGTTCTCTTCACCAGAAATTTTCAGATGCATTTATTCCCACATCGATATCTGTTGCTATGGAAACAAACATGAATTCCCATATGGAGGGTGGTGGATGATGGAGGATGGTGGATGGTGGTTGACGGAGGGGTGCACACATCAGTGCATAGAAAAAGCATTTAGCTTCTAACAAAGAATTCAATCAAGTGCTCCTGCATGGTTGTCACATGTGATGTGAGGGTCACTTGGTCAAGACATAATCAGAAAGAACTTCCAATGAACATGCAAAGCCACGAGGCAGTTTGCATATGGAAATGGAAGATGCAAAAAGGACAACGCATACTGTATGTATGATATAATGTCTAAATTGAGCACAGCCTATCAATCTACCATGGTGCTGTTTAATATTCATTGCCGGTGATAGACTCAGGAATGAAGTAATATCTAACAGAGTAGGAATGCTGCAAATTGTGAACCCATCAGTCAAGTCTATTTGAATTAAAAGTCAATTGTAAACACTTGATGATGGATGGATGGATGGATTGGTTTTTTTTAATTGATCATTGAACAAATGTGGGGGTGGATAGATGAATAAATGGATGGTTGGATAACAAGTCAAAGTGTAATTCAACGTCAGTTCAAATGAAAGTTGAAATAAGATGACTCACTACATAAATGTTTACATCCTTACCTCCAAAACTGAACTCTGATCTCTCCTACATTAAAAATCACAACGGCACATTCTCTCAATTAAAGTGTTCTGTGATTGAAAGGCTCATAAAAACCTGGCTCACATTAAATCAATCAAAGCTAAACCCAATGAAGCCTCTCTCTGTTTAAAGATGCTGGGCACAGTGCACACTGATGATTGCCTTGATAATTTAATCATGACAATTCAGACTAAAATGGCGCCCATGCTCATTCTCTTCTGAATGTTAATAATGCATCCTCATGTTTCGCTGGGATTTTATCCTCTCACACAGTGACAGAGGCAGAAGTGTTTTTATTGCTTGGTGCTTTCCAGCATCCACACACACGCAAGAATAATGCATTTCATATTGCTGCAATTATTTCCTGTCTTTGCTTCAATACTTTGCCATGCCATTTGTGTAAACACACACTACTGCCTTAATGGTGCTTTATAATCCCAGATTCCATCAACAATTTCCCTCATCTGCAACCTTGCTCTCAAAATGAAAATGGCAAGTTGCCTTGGAGTGGAGGGATTTATCTCATTAATAAACTATAACGTCTCCTCTCAGGTTGTAGATGGTTTGAAAGGATCTCATATTTGCAGGAAGCAGGGAACATTTTAAAATCAATTTTCTCTTTTTCTTTCAGGGTCACTGGCGAACGGGATATTAAAATTTGACAGAGAAGAAATATACCTTCAGGTAAAACAGTTTGCACAAAACTCTCCTCCATCTTTCTGAATCTAGTGGCTGTTTGTTTTCAAGTATTACTCAGTCATATTTTTCCCTCAGGCTCTCCAGTTCTAATAGAGAGGCCAAAGAAAGTACAGGTTTCTAAATTGCCTACATGTAAAATCTGACTGCCAGGCTGATCTGGCTATTATTTAGTCTGACTCACCAATAATCAGACCAGTTATTCAGTTTTATCTGGATGACAGGAACACCAAAAGAAGACAGATTGTTTCTTTGCCTGAAACACAGTGACTTACGCTGACAGATTTGTTAGGGCTGGAGGCAGAAAAAGGTAAGAAGATGTTGTTTTCCAGCAGTGTTTACATCAGGTGCTGGATATTTCCAAAGCTTTAGAGAACCCACAAGTCATCCACTGCACATTTCAGTCAGGGGAATCATAAGACTCAGAGGTGGTGATCAGGAAAAAATGCTGCAACAAGCCACCCAGGCTGCTTGTGATGAGAATGCAGCACAGATCCACTGAGGCAAAAGTATCCTGCCTCATTAATTCTGCAGGAGGGGCAGATGTTGGCCTTAAGGTTGGTCTTCTGTTCACAAACAGACTCACAAAAGTTGTTGGTGTAGGGATTTCTTTAATGGTAACTAGGCAACATATCTCCCTCATGCACAGTTGTGAAACAAACACATACATACATCCATCATTTAGCTATAGTTACTTATTTTTTAAGAGGGTTGTGGGTGTAACTCCCAATTTTCATCACAATAAGATATTTTGTGGATTTTTTGGACAGTAGTTATTGCTAATAAAGTCTGTGATGTTACAGTTGCGTTTCATTAAATTCAGGTGCCTGCGAACAACAAGAGACACATAAATTCACAGAAAAACAATGAAGGAAATTAGAGAACTACGTGATCTCCTTGCAACAAACACTGCAGTGTGTGCTTTTGATCAATCAGTGCAGTTTTGATAATCAATAGAACACAGCAGTGATGAGCAGACACTGTTTTATGCATGATACAGGCTCTTGACAATTGGACAAACTCCGAAGAACACACTCACAGAAATCAGAATAAATTAAGAGATGAAAAGCCTCCTACCCTCCTAATCAGAAGCATCTAGTATATGTTTGTGTTGGTTGCATCATTCCCAAAGTATGCCAGAGACTGATCAGTGACATCCAGACTGTTGTGCATGATAAAGCAACATCCACAGACCCAGCCTGGTTTTACTGTGTGACTCAGTGGTGGATATGAGACCCCAAAATCCAAACACACAGTCTTGAGTTTGCAGACTCTGCACACAGAATACAGGAGCTTCTTAGTGTTCCCTGCTACTGAATGAGATGTGATTATTAAGTCTTTCTCTCTCAACACAGGATCCCGACAGCCTCCAAAATCACTGAGCCAACATCAAAGAAGCTGAGGCTGGAGCACAACGTCCCCTTCCACAGAGAGCCAGAACTACACGTTTGACCCAGATTTCTTTTACCCGTCAGGACTCGCTTTTCCAAAGTATCTTATCAAAGCAACATCACAGCAAAGTTGGCCGACAACAGCCTTAACTTAAGAGACACATTTTTCAAGCAATCAATGCACAAGAGGCCACATCAAGTACTTTGATTTGGGATTGACCACACCTTCTAAATATATTAGATTCAGAGTTTTGTCATTAGCCCACACACTTTTTCCACCTCTCCCTCCATTTCCTTTCATCTCCTCTCTCATCTATTGAGTCGCTGTGCGGAGCCCCTAACTCATGCCTCTCCTCCATCCTCTATCTAATTTTGTTCTTTCTCTCTCTTACTGATTCTCCACCAGTTTCCTCGTGTTGCTTTTATATGCTGAGCCAGGAGAGAGTGCAGTGCTGTTGAGGGGAACAAGAACAAGAGCCGGATTTCAAAGGGAAGCACTGACATGTGTTTTGACAGCCGTAATTATTCAGGTTTTTCTTTAATCCTCTCACTTCCTCTGAATACGGAGTGATCTAATTGTAGCTATATTGTGAGGCTTGTTTACTCAGTAATAAGCACATACGCAGAACATGCTATTACACATTTTAGCTTAATTATCACCTTTGTTGACAAATCAGAAATTGCAATCAATGGCTGATATAATGTAAAGCATCAGTATTTCATTTGCAAACTATGATCATGGGGGACATGTTACTGCAAATGCTGCTGCCAAAGTGCCTCCAATAATTGTCATGCAGCAGCAATAGGAGCACGTTGGGGAAAAGATGATGAATATTCACGGCTCCTTGTCCCCAGGCCTTTCCGATCATTTTGCAAGCAATACCAGGTTCAAGTAGCCATTTTCAAGTGATGTCAAAAATGGAAACAAGCTGCTTGACTCAAAGTAAAGTCAGCTCACCCACATGCGTGAAAACAGGATGTAGATTTCTCACTTACTTTATCAGTTTCTTTGTTAACACTTCTGACTACCAGTAGCCCTGTATGTTAATCCATAAGTGATGTGTAGGCTGCTGGAGAGCATTTAAGTGTTAATGCATCTGTGGGAGTTGCTTTACCCAAATCAGCTGCTCATCAGTGAGCAAAGTGGGCGACGTTGACAGAATATTAAAAATGTCAACATGCAAGGTGAGAATTATCTATTTAACCTCGATGTTTTTTGAGAAGCAGAGAGTGGCACTTGCTGCTGTGAAGAGCTGTGGGATATACAGTATTTTCTGCACAGTAATCTTATTTGAGGCTGGTGTTGGATGACGTTGAGGAGCTCCCCCCACAGAGCAGCATCAGGGATCCTGTGGTTTGGGTTTAGCTCTTCTGTTGGATTGGCTCGTCTCTACACATTTCAGCACACACACACACAAACCGTTATGCACATATTGAGATAAAAAAAAACCCTGTGATGCTGTAACTACTGGGGAACCACCGAAAGGAAAATTTACAAATACTATTTATACTGTAATGTCTAAGAGCAATTCACATACGTGATTATATTGCATGCTAGCCTACCTTTTCATGCAAATGTATATATGAGAAGTTGCAGTTTTTACAAGTTAAATGAGAAAATTTACGCTTCTCTCATATACATATAAAATAGACAACTGCTGATTAGCTAAGCTCAGCATAAAATAGTGTTATTTTCTTTCCATTTGGACACCCCAGGCTAGCTGCTTCCTCCTCCTTTCAGTCTTAAATGTACAATTCTATTAAAATATATAACAAAACAGCACAGTCTGGTTTATATGAATTTTAATGTGGAAAAGTTAACAGATTTAACACAGAGACATAATAAGCAAATATGTGTATTTTCTAAGCTATTGCACTCCTCATTTAACTCCTCATTACTGTGAACTACAGTTAACGACAATATCCACAATTTTACAGCTCATTTGACTTGGTTTGTTTGACTCGGCATATTTTTCTAATGTCTCTCCCTGGCAGAAAATAACACCAAACTAAAAACACAAAGAGTTGATTTAGTATTTTCTGGCAGCATCAAAATGGGATTAAAAAACAACGTCTAGATCAATAACTGGCAGGTAAAATAAGCAAAAAATATATTTAAATGGTTTGATGAATGTGAAAAATATTAGATTACTAGAAATTTAACCAAACTTTTTGGTGGGATTTTCCAAAAATGTTAATGACCTCAGTATTTCCAAAGTACTGTGACAGCTTTGCCAGTCAAGTACGTTATTTAACAAAACCTCATCAGCTGGTCAAATTTAAAGACTCAAGAACCAAAGATCAATTTTGATCATGGGAGGGGTTGTTTTATGAGACCAGAGAGCGAGCTGTCGGATTAGCTGTTGACATTTTTCATTTTCACCCTGTCAGCTCAAGTTTTGCGTGGATGTGGTTTATTTCCAAGGCACAGTGCGGGTCCTGAGCAGGCGATAGTGATGTGGTTCAGCCACTGATGGCTGTAAGAGGACCTCTTACAACAAAAATCAGTGTCCACAGGGTTATTGTTTCTGATTGAAGTACTTCTTGTGCACAATATGTGACTATGTGCTTCAGATGAGCCTCAATGAGATTCAACAATCAGGACTAGATTAACTGTGTTTTTGTGAGATGAAATTCCAAAATCTGGGTCACATGGATAACATCAAATTTAATAATGACAAATGCATTTGTCCTGCTGTCAAACATGACGTGTTTCTCTCTTCATAAAGTCACCTATTCACTGCCGTACAGTCTATTATTCCTGAGGCAATAAATTCAGTAGATGTTCCAATTCTGTTGACTACAGTTGTATAAGACCCAACTTTAATTAACCAACATGCAAATTGCTGTGTAGAATAAACAAGCTGATATTAATAGCCGTGTTTGTATTTCTGTGGAGGACAATATTACGCTGGATTACATATCTGTTTTTCTGGGACGCAGCACTTTCTGGAGCATTTCCATGTAAATTACAGAGGGCCACATTTTTCCCCAGCAGCTCTAATAGTGTAGGGGCTGTTCGGGTGCTTACAATCATCCAGGGAATACATATGAGAGCTTGAGTGTTCTCATATTGCCCCCTGTTTGAGATTTTCACTGACAGTCTTCTGAGCAACGGCTCAGCCGGGGCTACCCATCATTTGCTGTTTTTCCCAGAGTATCTTTTGTAATAACACTGCAGTTGTATTCCTCGATGGCCACAGTCTTGTTTGAAATGGCTAAACTGTTTTCCTGGAGGGAGTCTTGGCTAATAGGATGAGGTTTGTCTGGTTCAGCAGTCCGCTGAGAACGCCACTGCAGTTCATCGATGGGTTTTTTTTCTTTTTAATGCCTGAGCAGTATTGTTTTTGAACCCAGCTCAGCAGACAAGACACTGGGGAGGAAGCCGCTTTGTGATCTTTTCTCATTTCAATATGGAAATGGTGGATTGCTTGGTTCTTCATCCAGCTAAAGCCTTCATGTGGATTGTGCTATGTCACAGCAAAAGGTTGATGTGCTCTACGAGCTGTGAAGGCGTCATGCTGCGCTGGTAGCCATTAGTGGGTCTTTCTGTCATCTATCAGAGTTAAAGCTGTTTAAAAAAGACATTTGTTAAACGCAGTCTACCTCACAAGTGAACAGCTTCCTTTTCACGTGTCAGAAACTCTCGAATTGGGTCTTGAAGGCCACATGTAAACTGTGAACATTTGTAACTGCTGAGAAATCTCTGATCTTCAACTCAGCTGGAAAACAGCATCGAACTGTAGAAACTGTCTCATAAAAACTAAGCCACTCTGCACTTCACTGGTCACACATCCCCAAGTGGCAAAATCTGACAAACGCTTACTGAAGCATTTCTTCTTTCTGTACTCTGTGGATATGGTGGTTCTGAATTGTTAGTCACAGAAGTGCTTCAGGGTTGTTAAAGTACACCCCTGAGCGACCTTGATAGTATAGGCAAAGTTAAGCAGTTTTGGCCATGTCTGTATCAGATACAGGAAATGTTTTGCTGCTCACACACTGTCAGGTTGCGAGATGCAAGCACAAACAAGATTGCGAGGTCTGTGTGGGCCTGTTTCCTGCTCCCTGAGTCTATGAACTGCCAAGAGAAACACAATCAAGAAACATCAGCCTGAAATGATTAAGTAAGGCTGTTTCCATATCCCATTGCTACTTTCAACTAAGGTTTAATGAACTGCAACAGTGGAATTTGAGCAAATTGAATTGATAACTAATTGAAAATGTGCAAGGAGGAATAATGCAGCTTCATGACAAGTGGAAGCCAAATCGTTCTGAATCTCCCTTAATTGTCAGCTGTGCCGGCCTTAGTGTGTAAGCCCATGCCATTTGCTCCATAATGATTGATTTCTCATGCATTACCACCACGCTTACGCTCATTAAAATGTCACAAGCGGGTCTAATGCCAATCACCTCGAGCAGACCATATGGCTGCTTCCTTTCTCAGTGTATATTGGCTGACCTCTAGACCTCACGCTGGTCACAGATGGAAACTGTCTTCAGCTGAGCTCCTGCTGACTCCTGGCTGTCCTGCTTTCTCTGTGTGAGCACTGATTACAGTATTACCCATATTTTTTGTTTTTGTTTCACTCTGAATCACAACGCAACTGTCAGCTCAGACATCCATCTGCTCTCACGGCCAGTCCATGCAGTTACTCCTGCTCGGATGTAAAAAAAAAAACAAACACAAAAAAAACCCCCAGAGATCCTGCCACTGTCAGAGAGCTCACGCAGCTGCCTGCTGCTGACCTCCGAACCACAGCGAGGGAGCACAACATGCCGGTGCTGTAGTTCACCTGTGTGTTCGCAATGCTTGGCTGCTTGAGGCTCATCCAGCGTGTCTCAGAAAACAAAAGGACAGGTCACTGTCACTAGCATCCTGTTCCCGAATGGTCAAAAGTCAGAAGTATGAATGCTTTCTGAGGAAGCTGCAGATGAAATTTAAAAAGGCTGATCAATAGTTCTAAATCAGTCATAAGGTTTCCAGCCTTGTTGTTATAGATTCCTTAATGTTTGGAGGATGTGGCTGGCCTGAGGCTCACAGTGGAGGTCTTTGAAGTCTGAATCACATGAATACATTTAGAATGACCTGAATATTGTATTACTGATTTATGCTTCTCTCGCGTTTTGAATTTAATAAAATGTATGGGTGGAGGGAAACACAAGAAGTGTGCTGCGCTTTTATAATTATGCCCCTATTTGCTTAATACTTTCATGTAATTTTCATTAGCTTTATCCGTGTCATTTCTCCGTCCGCTATGGCAGCTCATTGCGTCACCTCTTATCAGAACAATGCCCAACCGAGCAAGGTCCGTCAGCTCTGAAAGGACTCTGGAGAGAGGCGTGCATGGCGCTGCACAGAAAATAAGAGAGTGAGTTCACATCACCCTCCTCTGGGCTACCTGACTTCGTTGGGACGGTCCCGCAGAGGGTTTATTTTATTTTATTTTTGCTTCTAAAGAGGGACAGTCTCACCCAACGATGGAAATAAAAGAAAATATCTCATATTCGATATACAATCAAGGGCGGCAATCACACAGCTATTTTCAGCAACTGCATTACTGCTCTTACTGAAAGCACAGCGAGAGAGAGAGAGAAAGAGAGAGCGAGAGAGAGAGAGAGAGAGAGAGACAGGGGAGGCATCCGCATACAGGAGCTGCAAACGTGCGCACTTTCATCCAGAGGATAGTTTCTGAATTACTTTATTCATTTACCTGCTTTATTGAATTTAAAAAAATGTAGAGTAAGGAAGACGACGCACTCTCTTGCATAAATCGGAGCGCAGTGGAAGGATGCTGCTCTCACTGGGAGCAGGTGTATTCAGCCAAGTGGAGGCGCAGGGCACAGAGCAGGAGCGACGCACAACAGCCGGACCACAACACTTGCTCCAAAGGAAAAAACCCTCGTCCCTTCATCCTTGCTTTCTGCTTGCTGCGTGCTTGTCAACGCGCTCCTTTTCCTAAAAAAAAAACCTAACAAACAAACAAACAAAAAAAAAAACAGTCGGCTTTCTTATTTGCAAGTCACATGTTTTAACCAGAAGAATGTGGGGACCTTGACACTGATGGATGCTCAGCTCAACTGGAAAAACACTTTAGTGACCAAAAACAACAAGAAAAACAAAACAGGACTGCTCTGTGTGCCTTTCATATAAGGCTGCTTCACTGAAATTAATCATCTTCTTATCAAGGACATAATCATCTGCAAGGATGCCTGGAGCCCTGTTATCAGCGGAGTCGCTCTACATAGCAATGGAGGTGGTGATTGCAGTCGCGTCTGTCATCGGGAATGTGATGGTGGTTTGGGCGGTGAAAATTAATAAATCGCTGCGAGATACCACGTTTTGTTTTATCGTCTCCCTGGCTCTGGCGGATATTGCAGTGGGAGCCCTCGTGATCCCCTTGGCCATTACTATCAGCATCGGACTCCAAACTCACTTTTACAGCTGCCTGCTCGTGGCGTGCACGGTGCTGGTGCTGACGCAAAGTTCAATCCTGGCCCTCCTGGCTATTGCAATTGACCGCTATCTCAGGGTCAAGATCCCTACCAGGTAATGAGGTTTTCACAGTGTTCACGTGGATATTTTACTTATTCTTTCACTTATTCCCACTTTATGTGTCACGATAGCACGGTTTTATTTCCCTGAGAAGCCTATTTGCAAGCAGCAGAAGTCACTACAGCTCCAGTGTGTCTCCAGGCATTGATTTCCTCATGGGTCTTGTTTCACTTCACAGGATGCATCCATCCTGCCTGTGTCTTATATGCATATAAATCTGACTCAACATGACAGCGCACTGGAGCATGACCGATCAACCAACAGCTCTGATTAGTTCCTCTGTCCTCAAGATGGTTAATATGTGTGGAAGAGCAATACAGTGGCACAATTAATTTAGCTGTGGTGTTTTATACAGGAGAGCCATGTTATCTGTATTTCTGGAGGCCACAAAAGAAGTCAGGTTTGCAGCCAATTATGATCAACTCTCTCTGTGTGTTTGATGCACAGGACCACCGGTGATTTATCGTGCCAGGATGAAACAAAAGACTGAGAGGCGGTGCCAAAAGGCTCAAAAGATAAGCTTAGTAAGAGGGGAATTTATTGTCTGAGAATATTGTCTGAGATAGTCTCAAACTTTAATCTCCTGTCTAAGACTCCACTAAGTCTTCCAGGCTTATGATAGCAGGTTATCGGGAATTTTAGCTTTTGACTGCTTACTTTAATCAAGCATAAAACCATCCAAGCTTAATGGAGTCTGATAGTGAGATTTTTCTTGCCTCTCTCTTCCCACAGTTTTTTAAATTTATTATCAAGAGGGAGGAGAGCTCAACACATGAATGTATTACAACAATACAGAAACTACAATATGTTTAGTTATGATGAAACATCTTCCATACAGTTACACTACAAAGTTACCCCCCCCACACACACACACACACACACATACAGACAGCAGACACAAGCCCACCTTAACACACACATCACATCACAAATCAATACTAATCCAGGACATGGCACCTGTGACAGCAAGGCTAAATTACAGCATTTTCTTTTGCCTCTGGCTGCACTTAAGCAAAATCCATGTTATTGTACGGCTTACATTTCCCTCACAATGTCAATAAATATCAACCACTGGTGAGGACTAAGTTGTTGCTCTACACACTTTCCAACATGAGCTTGATCAGATAACTGCTTTCATTCCTGCCCCCGGGCAAGTGTCAGGCTGAGTCTGTCTGTGTCATTTCTTGGTGACAGACAGCAGTGATACCCGATCCTGTGCCTTTCACCACCATTTCTCATCCAATGAAACATGGTAAACATTGAAAAAAACAAACCTGTAAAGCTTGTTGTAGCACGCCAAGCACTGCATCTGTCCACCAAACCTCTGTCATTAATTAGTAGGTAATACTGAGCTATTTTTAAGAACCAGAATTGAGTTTTGCCCTGAACAAAAGAAGCAGAAAAGTAAGCAGCGCTGCAAAGGGCAAGGTTTACTGATAAGGGTTTGTGGAGATTTCATTGTTCATGTGGAAAAAAGTATTGCAAGGAGTTGTGTGTAAAATGTCAAGGGGCTTTGTTTGTAAGTTATAAATCTCCCATATGAACCACACATTGTTTCAGTCCAAGGACACCACAAAAAAAAAAAAAGTAAATAAGAAAGCATGCATGCCCTGTCAGCACAGTGAGAGAAAGTGCTGATAAGACACTGTGTTTGCTCCTGCAGGTACAAGCGGGTGGTGACCCCCCGGCGAGCAGGGCTGGCAGTGGTGGTTTGCTGGACGGTGGCCTTCATCGTGGGACTCACACCCATGTTGGGCTGGAACAACCTGAGGTATCTCCAGCAGAATGGCTCCATCGGCTCTGACCTCATTATAACCTGTCGGTTTGAAACCGTCATCAGCATGGACTACATGGTCTATTTCAACTTTTTTGGCTGGGTGCTGCCGCCGCTTCTGCTCATGCTGGCCATCTATGCGGAGATCTTCTACATGATCCACAAGCAGCTAAACAATAAGAAGTTCACCAGCAGTCACACAGACCCCAACAAGTACTATGACAAGGAGCTGAATCTTGCTAAATCCTTGGCTCTGGTTCTTTTCCTCTTTGCCATCAGCTGGCTCCCCCTCCACATCATCAACTGCATCACACTCTTCTGCCCCCAGTGCCAGAAGCCCATGGTCCTCCTCTACATCGCCATCCTGCTTACCCATGGCAACTCCGCTGTCAACCCAATTGTCTATGCTTTCCGCATTAAGAAATTCCGCACGGCCTTCAGGAAAATCTGGCAGCAATACTTCTGCTGCAAAGACACACCAGCTTTGGAGATCCAGCCCAGCGACAGGAAAGAGATGCCCAATCCAGAGCCACAGCAGGCAGCACCTCCACAGCCCCCTCAAGAGAAAATCCTAAATTCTGATCCAGCGCAGCAACAGCAGCCGCCTCCACCACCTGAGCAGCAGCAGGACCAGGGGACCGAACCACAGCAACAACCCAAAGAGCATCCACCCTTACTGGAGCAGAACGCAGTCTAAGCCAAGGAAAGGAGCTGATTACTGGTTGGGAAAGTAATGATCAGTGCAAGCATTGGCTCGCTCCTCATTTGAATGAAGCCTAATGAGGAGCACAAAGTTCTGTGATGCTGCAGTGACTGAGGCGACATGGATGATAAATCTTTAACAGTGAAAGGTTATCTGTCTTCACTCAGGAGGAGTGGATTTACTGAAAGATTGATCAGAGCAAAAAAAAAAAGGAAAAAAGGGTACTAATGAACTTGCAATAATGGAAGTCTTTTTGACAACTACTGTCCATCTTAGTAACAGATTTAAGACGTTAAGCTTTAATGTATTATTCATTATGGTCAAACAGTTGGTGTGAACAAAACAACATGTGCAATATAAGTTATTGTGGTTGGTCAGTGTCAAATTATGAAATGTTAGAACTTCTTTAGACTGAAAGTTTTCCAAATAGACCTGGTTCATCTTAGTAATACTGTGTTTATGTTTAACCTGACAGTGGCTGAAGTATATGAATGTAATGATAATGTAAATAAGGGACTACGGCAATGCAGCCGTAAATGCTCATCTCTTCTTCAGGGTCTTAATCGCACAACAGTGGTGGAGCGAGCAAATGGCACTTCAGGAGAGATTTTTGTAGCAGTACGGTGTGTGTGTGTGTGTGTGTGTGTGTGTGCTGAAAGAAGGATTTTGTAATCCCTGAACTCTTCTCCACTGGACCTGGGTCCTTCAGTGATCCAGCAGCACTGATCCATTACAGAGGTGATGGACAGGGATAAAGGAACAAGCAGCTGGAGGGAATGGCAGGTTTGAACCTTTAAGAGGCTGCGTGCAAGAGACTGCAGGAGCTGCAGGATGACAGCCACTCATGGGGGAGAAAGACAAGATGCACTTAAAGCTCATGTTTATCCAGCCTCCATGCCAGCTGGTGAAGGTAGGGGGGATGAATTCCTTTTTTTTCCCCTTCATGGACTGATATTAACATTTTCACATCTTATCACTTGTCAAAGTAGCTTTCATGGCCTTATTCAGTGTTTTAATTTATATGAAAAAGACAACCTGAAGATTGTGAGAATCTTTACTGTAAGCTCAACATTTTGCATCATGCCAAACTTTGGCATCTGTAGATTAGTGACTCAGCTATGTTCAATGCCACTGACATAAAAAATACTGTATGAGAATGTAAAGTTATTCTGTTTTTCTCTTGTAAAGACTCAGAGCTGCATACAAGACAGAGCACTGATGCTTTTCTAAGTTGGTGACAATCTCTTACATAAAGATAAGACATTTTTTATTGCAGTCGTTACAAACATCTCTGGGGCAGTGACCGGCAGCGACAGGCAGTGACATTTTGATGCTCGGATGGCTGAGAAGGCAGTGTCAACAGAAACCTTATTGCAATTCATTGCATAAAGATGGAGTGAATAGGCCAGATTGATTGTACATAACACACACTTGAGAAATAAAGGGGATGGATAAATGTATAACTTAATATGCTTTCTATAGATAATTCACTTTACTAGTTGTAATTCCATTGGTATAGTGAAATTTACTTATTAGTGATATTATTTTTCTATTTTATGGCTTGATGAATGAGTTCCGGTGAAAATGCGAGTAGGCCAATGAGCAAACAGCCCAACCCTGTTTCCCTAGAATTTTTTTTATATAAAACTAATTTGTAGCAGATGATAAATGTATCTGGTAGGACCCAAAAATGATAATAATGAGTGTATTTAAAAAAAATGCTCACTGTGAGTGTATTTTATGTGTTTTCCCTTGAAATATCTGATGTGGCAATACAAAATTAGCCTGTGCTAAAATTGCATTATTAAACTTTTTATGGTTACGTTTAGGCAACAACAGCATTTTGGTTGAGCTAAGGGAAAGAATATGGTCTTTGTTTAAGCACTAAAAGTCTGCAGCAAATATGAGCTTGAGACACACAAGATCATTAACACCCAACCAAAACCACAGTCTTCCTCAAACCTTAACCAACATGCTTTTGTTGCCTTAAAACAACCACAGACGCAGGAGTTTAGAAACCCCAGACTCTGTACGCCCACCATCCACCTCAACCACATCCCTGCCTCCTGTGCATTAGATAACTCTGAGCTTCGTTTTTACACAATCAAGTCTGAATATTATCCAAGTGGATAATTATTTATCACCACAATGTAACTGGGATTTTAAAATGTAATTTCTAGGTGGCAGGTTTGTGCTGTCAAGGAGCCCACTGATTTTATGAGCATTCAGTCAATATAAAGTGGCTAAAAGTGATACTTTTACAGTGAAAATGAATCACATGACCATTTATATAGGCTTCACTTCCTCTCACCTTGTTGGATGTTAATTGTTTCCTCTGCTCTTATTTTTGTTTCGAGCAGAAGCAGGCAGCTATTTAAGAAAAAGTTAGCTGCCAGATGGTGATACTAGTTTAGCATTTAGCTGATAGGGGGTCATATTTTCTCTCAGAAGTTAGCCAGATCAGAACAGAGCTGAAAACAGCAGGAATATTGGAAATATATATTGATCAGGAGGCCACTCACACGATTACAAATGAGTGCAAATATTATTTCATATTTGCTAGCTGTGTAAGCAACTGTTTGCTAACAATTTCAACCTTATATACCTAAAAGTAAATGTTAGTGTCTACTGCCTTCAAATTTAAAGTTGGAAGATAGGTGCAAATAGAACTGATTCATTTTTTCCTTTTTTTAAATAAAATTTTTCACCTCATATATGCTAATAGAAGATACCCTATAACTTAGTACAGCTATCTGCCCACTTACACAGTGTATCTGCTCATTTATTTTTAAAAAACATGATTAATAGGGTATTTTTTTCTTTTCTTTCCTTTAAACAAGTCAGCTCTCCTTGCATTGCAATTATTCCGCAAAAGTCAACACTTTAAGCCGCAAATATCTCAACTTTATATTGGTAGCTTTCTGCAGCTCAGCAGTGCTGTCAGGATTCTCATTACTGCCGTATAGTAATGCAACGAGAGGCTCGTAGATAACAGTCAAGAGTTGTCACAGCTCTGACAACCCATTTCTCCTCTCAGTCTATGAATTCCTTTGATATTTGTTGAAATAGAAAAGTCCTTGGAAAGATCACTTATTCCAGGACTGCTCCTTCTGGCTGTGTCTGTGAGGTCATCCTCTCAACATGTTCACTCCGGCCGTTTTTTTTTTTTTTCATGCACAACTTGTCCAGAATCCATACAGCAGAAAATTACTACTGCGCACACTTATAGTGCTGAGCAGAAAGCTTATATAAAATCAATAGCCTGGCTCAACATTAGGGAATATTTTACAAAGAATATAACATAATTCAGTCTTGGAGGCTATTCTTGTCATGCTCAGTTTCCTGAGCAAAGATGTTGAGTTTCAGGAAAGGATTGAATGTCAAGTAGAAATGGAGAGAAAAAGCTGGAGCTGTGTATTTCCAGTAGAACAGCAAAGGTGACCTTTCCCTGCAGTGACCTGCTGTCCTTGAGGCTAATGTGGGTGTTAACCACAGATGCTGTGCTGCCTTACTTCACGTTCTACACCAAATCAATTCAATTTCAGCGTGCACCAACCTTGTATTTTATGAAACCAGGGATGTTGTACTACATTGCCTTATTAGATACACTAAATGCTTCAGTGCACATTGCAAGGGTGAAATTTTAAGAAATGTGAATTGGAATAATAATAATAATAATAATAATAATAGCAGTGCAAGTGATCTCTACTTTCCTGTACCTGCTCTTGTGTCCTATTGTGAAACACAGCAGGTCAATATTTCCAGGATTGTTTGCTTGAGCCATGTTTTAGGTCAATATTCAGCTCTGTACATTAGCTGGAGCTATAATCGACACTGACCATTCAACCCCCCCAGAAGATTTCCTGTACTTCCATTCAACCAGGCTGATCGGAAAATGCATGGCAAGATATTTATGTCCTAGTGGAGGGCTTTTTTCATAAAAAATGGAGGAGTGGTTTGATCCACCTGAGCTCTGATCAGGCATCATGAATAAGCAAGCGTGTTGTGCCCTAATGCTGCTGCACAACAGGAAACAAGGCTCCCTGTCAGGACACTTTTATATGCCTTCACAACATCTGTCTTAGGGAGCAGCTGTAACACGCTCTGACACAGACCCTTCAAGGATGAAGGCTGGATTATGCGTCAAAAGAAGAAGCACCATTATCATTAGAGTTATTATTATTATTGTGGCAGCATTCACAGCATGATGGTGTTGTACAGCAAAGCACAAAGTAAAATGCATCATTGCATACATACTGTGCGATTTCAGAGAAAAGCAGTCAGTCATAAAAACAAGGCCACCAATTATGCCTCTGCTGACAGAGCATCTGCGTCAGACTCATCTGTGTCAGGAAACAGCAGTGTGGGAACATCAATTCCTTGTTGGACCAACTGATGAGCATAAAAATTGAAGGACGGAAAAACATGCAAATTTGCAGCAGATGGAAAAATTTGCAACAAGATGTAGCAACATGCAGTATAACCTAGACAGCTGAGATATTACAAATCAATTTCACAAAGCAGATTAACTGGCATCATCTTCAGCTGAGAGTTTAATCTGAAGGTGCTGTGAGGAAAAAACTGTGCGATCAGTTGTCTTTTTGGTCCCACTGTCAAAAACCTCTAAGAAATAGTAATAGGAGCTCACAGCATGTGTGAAAATCCTTCAACAAAACAGCATTAAGGTCCTGAAAATAAAACAAACTCTTTTCCCCTAAGAATTAATTATTCACCAAACAGTCTTACAAAATTAGAACGACATCAATATTTTATCTCCTCTCTAAATCACATGTCTGCCTCAGGAGGTATTTTAAAAACACAGCCTTAAAGCAAGATTGTCAAATGTATGGGCTCCTTGCTGTATGAATCTAGATTAAAGAGGAGAAGCAATAAATGGTTCTCAAGACTTCATTTAAAAAGACATTTTTGTGGAGCAAATCAAGCAGATGGTGTTCAGCTTTGTTTAGTGGCTTAATTTACTTCCCTGTGTAAATGAGAGACTCTCTTTATAATGTAGTGGCTGTTAAAGCTTGATGCTGCATTTTCTTCCTGACACACTAATTCCCTGAACCAGAGCTCTATTTCTGACTCTCTTTTGGCCTCATTGAACGTCCTTGTGGCAGACTGCCACCTGCTGGTAAATTATATTTTGTCATGTTTAATTAAAAACTCAGCATTGCCAGGAGGACTCAGTGCTGATCCGGCTCTCTGATGAACAGTACCAAAGTCACATCTGGATTGTTCATTAAACTTTTCCCCTCAGGTCCTTGTGGCCACTTCAGCATCCATGGACCCTTATTTAAAATCCTCTTATTGTAGTTCCAGTGACCAGCTTGGTTTATTAGTATCCTCAAGACACGAGAATCCAATTATGGATAAGGGGCCAGAACAAAATCCCCACTGCATGCATATGAATATTGGATTCAATACACGATTTAGCCATGGTACATTGAACTTGAAAACAGCGTGAATCCACAGCTCACTTTGGTTTAATTCTGTTCCGTAAAAACATGAAAGGAAAATGTAGTTCGAAAGAATGTAGATTCGGATTTGCAGGACAGTTAATCTTGTCTTTTAATCGTAAACAACATTTCTAGATTTGTGAGCATGACACAGTTGACTGAAATTGTTGATCATCTCCCAAAGATCCTGAGGTATGATCCAGGAAATGTTGCTACATCCACATAAGACCACCCACACACTGACCGTCAAGAGACCCCCACATGAACTCCATTATACTATTTCAGGGTGAATACAGGGGTTTTTTTCTGTTGCTTCCTGCATTTTAAACAGGGAACTTATGGTTAAAATGCTACGACTGAGATAATTTTACGCTTGAAGTATTGCTTTAGTGACACAGAAGGAGTCATCAGCAAATACACAACCACTAACAGTAATGTCAAGTTGTTTTGCTGCATTACTGGGAAATGACAGTGTGTGCACAGCGATGCAGGTTTTTGTCCTCGAGGGAAATGCAGCATTTATCCAAGGCCATTTGAGTTCAAACTCTGGCATCCCCACATCAAAAGGAGGAATAATTGCCTGCCTCTACAAGTCTGAACCAAAGTGCAGTGGCAGCCGAAGTGCTGAGCCTGACTCACTTTCCGCATGCTATCAGCTGCTTGTCCTCTATCAGAAAGGGGAAATTCCCATGCCTTTTCCCATTTTCTGAAGCTGTGGTTTTCAAAAACCTGTTGAATGGACTTCACCATACATGACCTCATTTTGCTTAATTTTGGGGGTTGACGGCTAAGAGAATGCCTATCTAACAAAGCAATTTTTTTTTGTTTTGTTTTGGCTTGCAGGCTTTCCGTCCCTTGTGGCAGGTTTTGAAAACAACTCTTTAACAAGTTATGGAGGCGTTGCTCCATATGGAGTTAAACAAGCAATAATAATATCTGGTGCAATCAGAGCTCTCATCGTGGCCCATGCTGTCACTCCCTGTGGCTGCGCTCTGGATGGCAGAGGATGGAACGCCCATAAAGGCCACTGCTTATGACTGGCAGTAATTAGCTTTTAACGGCGTTGGTGAAAGATGGCTGTCCATAAAGTCAACACAGCTCCGCCTGGCTGGATTGGCTCTGCAGTGGCCACCCACGCCTCAGCAGACCCAGTCTACCCTCTCAACCAAGCACGCCTGCTGCTTTTTAATGATGTTATATAATAACCTGAACTCATGCAAAAAAAATTAAGAATCACTTAGTATTATTTCTTCCTTGGGCAGCATGGTGGTCTCTGTGTTAAGGGCCGACCATGAACTACAGCAACCAAGGTCTGTTTCCAGCAGGGAACCAGTGATCCCCTGTGTCACACATATCTTTATTTACTTTTATCTCTCTGCTGTCATTATCTTATAGTGGAACAGGAATGAGTCCTATAATCTGAAAGTGAGTTAGCACGGTTGAACTTCCGGTTCCTTCTTCTCAAAGCCAGTGGGTTTTTTGAACAGGGTTTTTGGTTTGATGCCCAACATAAAGTTTGTGGTTTACACAAGTTAGTGAGACTGTCATGTTTTGTCCTATGTTAATACCCCACTTTTGATTTTTGAATCTTTTACATGACTTAAAAAAAGGCAGTTGGCTAATTGAGATGACAAAAGTTGCCGGGAAAGTGAAACGTCATTATTCAGAACACGGTAACTGATTTATTCACTAGTCAGGATTTACAGCCTTTTAGTGTTCTTGCTCACACTCTTAGAAACTATTATAACTCAAGCTTTCATTTTTTTGACTTATCAGGTTAGAATTTAACATGGGAAAGTGTAGTGGGAAGCTTAGTGACCGTGGTTGAAGTCTTGAAACTGTGGTGTAGTTCATCAGTAGCCTAATGTTAGCTTTTAACTGCTGACAATTTTATTTATGATTTAAACTCATATTAGTGGTGTTAATTTCTGAAGATTATTTTGCTGAACAAAACAAATAAATATTCACAGCTTTTCTTCAACATCAAGCTCATTTGCTGCACAAATACAAAAGCCACTGTAAAAATCCCACCAGCATTTTGTCAAGGGAACCAGGGGGATACTAAATTCTGGGTTAGCCTATAAAAATACGTCATCCCTGTGTCATCCCTGTGTCATCCCTGTGGCAAAAAGCAGAAAATGCAAAAAAAAAAAGAATCTGTGTGCCAATAAAAATATCACTCATTCACACCATTTCTGCTGCTATAACGTCCTATTCTCACACAGGTGATACATGTGCACAACTAAGATGATATGTTTGGTTCACAGGAAGCCACAAGTTTCTCAACAAAAGACCACAAAGTTATAATCATGTATGTATCCATACAAAGTCATTGCAAAACATCGGTTCACATCCATCTCTTGGGCCCGAGGCTCTCTGTCATATCCTGTTTCACTCATTGGAACCACAGTGTGTCAATCCTGTAGAGTACCTGAAAAAAAGCAGAGGAAGTGTGCATTTTTTGGTTTGTGGTTGAGGACTTTGAGCTGGAGGAATGAAACGGAATACATTGACAAGCAGTAATAGTTTACTTAACATGCATTTTTAACTGGCACTCTGCTTTAATCGTCAGATCCCAGCAGTGTGGTGGGACTCCATTTCCCCATATCAGATTGTAGAGGTGCATGTAATGTGAGCCAGATGCTGTTTTGACACTAATTCATGGTTCCAAAGACGTCATTATGTTTTGGTCGTTTTTTTTTAGCTTTGTCACACCATCATTGAACAACATACGTTAACCTACCCCATCATTTTTTAGTGTTCATTGTTCACAGATGACACATTACTATGTGGGCAACATTATCATCACTGTTACTGCCCTCTCAGCATTTGAAAGTGCTGCAGTGCATCAAATAATGTTTAAAATGTTTACATATATGCTATTTTTCAGGTTTTCTTAATTTTGTCTCCCTCTAAATCAGATTCTCTGCAGCTGATTATTAGTTTGTTACTCTAAAAAACTGTACCCTCAAGTGTTTTGCAATCAAGCCAGAAATATTCCCAAAGGGTGACTAATAGATATCTTTTGTATAAGCAGAAGTAACACTCCTGTCTACTACTCCTGGGAGACATGAGTCAAAGCTGTAGCCTCTTGTGCTTCCAAAAGCCTATTCGTATGACTCTACACAGCTTTATGGCAACTGTTCATGGGATTTTTTCTGTCAGACTTATCAGGCTGACTTATGACTCACATGAACAGCTGTTACATGTTTGACATTTGAGGGCTTTAAGGGCACAGCACGGTTTCCACCCTTGCGACTGCTTGTTTCGGTCAGTAATTGTTTGGATTGTGTCATTTATTTTGTTTGTTGTGCTCTGTGGACCTGTGTGAGCCAGTTTCACCCACAAGTATGTGTAACATCTTGACAAATTAAAAAGGTTACAAATATTCAGAAAACACATTAAACATGCTGTTCACTTATGTTTTACTTTTGTTGTTATTGTAGTAATGAAATGAACAGCACGGAATAATCAAACAAAGCCAAGGAAACACAGAGGCAAAACTTCTTGGAAAGCCAAAATAAACTTGTGAAAGTTCACTTGGTTATAAAAACAAAACTCTTCCCAGAATAACTGCAAGACACAGCAGACTCAGCAGGGCTGGGTAAAGTACCTGGACGTAGTGATGGGGTAACACTGCCCCACATCAAACATAGTGACGGTTCTGTGTGTTGCACAGTCTCTGTGTCCCACCACAAAGTCAACAAACCAGCCTTTATAAAACACAACGCAGCTGAACGGGGAAGCTGGCCAAGAAACCACATCAACTGAGGCAGACAGGAAGTGATTTTTGCATTTATGACTGCCCGCTAGAAACATACCATAAGACATAAACAGTTTGTTTTAATAAGACAGCTGGAAACTAAACAGAGCGTGTCACAATTAAGCACAAGTTACAAAATTTCTGTAGAGCTGAACTGAAAAATCTGGGCCAGTGAAGAAAACAAGATGTAAAACTTGCCATGATTTGGTGTCCTTATACGTAAAGCTACGCACAAAACCATGTTTTTGGACTGAACCATTACCAGTGTTAAAATTCCAACATTTAGAATAGAAAAAAAGAGGAGAAGTCACAAATGTCAACTTTTTAAGACTACACAGCTGTGACGTTGCATGGTTAGCCATGGTAAGATCCCGCCTACATTGGCTCTTAGGGTCTCACTGCTTTACCATGATATTATCCAGCTCCCCAGTGACGCAGTTGGCTAACTCTTACAGTTACATGCTGTGTTCCAACAGGCTGAGCTGTGATTGAGGGCAATTTTGGGAAGAATGCCACACACACACACACAAAAAAAGTGTATTTTTCAAGGTTCTGTGCCAGACGTCTTTTTGGAAGCAAAGTGGCAAAACCATATGAAATGTGGCATTTGTTAAGATGCGTGGAGCCGTATTCATTAGGTCCTTGACGCCATGTAAAATCAATGGCAGATGTTTTCAAAGAAGGCCCGAGGATCCACTGAGGAGCCACATTTAAATAGAAATAACCTTATGATTGTGTCTGAATGAGCAGAAAATCTGCATCAAACCAGAGATGTCTTGCGCATTTGAAGCTGGATTTAGCTGCTTTAGTCTGAATGAAATTTAATCCATGTGCACAAAAGTGGCTGTAGGATATGAATGTGTGTAATGTAACATCACTATAGCTGTTTTTCTTACTGTGTTAACCAAATGTCTGTTTGAAATGGCTGTTCCAATAGAAAACATTGGACTTTTTTAGTTAATGCTGAATTACATTTGTTATTTCCCAGTAACAGTCTGTAGGTTTGTTTCATAAGTCCATATGCATATAAAATGAGAGGCAACAAAGGAAAGGAAAGGAAATAGTATTTTTGAACGTCTCTTATTAAAAAATGTAGGAATTCTTTTGGATAAAAGATAGATTAAACTTTAATGCCCTTATACAGACATATAGTAGCCAATGCAAAAGATAAGTTTTACCACAAAATTAAGCTCTCTGTTGTGGGAAAATGACATAAAATTACGAAAAAAACATCAAATCATGATGCTTAGTGAGAAAAGACATTACATCATGTCTCAGATATGTCAACAGTAAGTTAGAAAAGCAGAGGATGCATGATGTATGTGTCTAAATGTATTGAAGCATCAACCACAATAGGAAATGATCAGTCTAAATATGTGGAAGTAAATTTTCCTCATCAAACCACAGGCCCACAACTTCACACCTTCCTGCGTACAGGGCATCAATAGTAATAAAATATTTTCCTTTAGCACAAAAGGAGGGTGAGAAGAATCTGTAAAACAGGATGTTCATCAAATTCTTTGCAATGTATCTTCTTGTGTGTTTGTGTTTCGGAAAAGACTTTTTTTTTATGGTGACTTAGTGAGAGAAAACCCTCTCTGTTTTAGAAAGATTTTTTTAAACCTGGCAGATCAGTTGTATTTTTTTTTCCAGCATCTCAAAGTGCTGCAGAGCATCTAAGTAAACATGTTTGCACGGAAGGAAGATTGTCAGCAGTGCGCTCACTGAAAAAAAAGCCCCTCATCTGCACTTTTGGCCATTCATGTGGGTATCCAGTGAATCATGATATGCTAGTTGAGACACATTTTTGCCCACAACAGCTTGATATGCACATACCCTGAAATGTCAACATATGCCCAGCATCCACTCACAACTGAACATGATTGAAACACTCAAGATTGCAGATCAGCTAGCGCACAAGTTGTTTTTCAGAAAAAAAAATTGTGTGCTTTTTGACACATAGCTCAAACTATTGTGTAACAAAAATGTCCATGGGAGATAGAGAAGTAAGACAATAGTGGGGAAAAAAACAGAAACTTATGCTGCAACATTTATGACCAAATGACATGTATAAATGATTGCTAATAAATTAGGCCATTTTGGGGATGTTGCATCAGCATCACTGTACAAATATAGTGATGATGAAGCAGGTAGTTCCCAAAATGCCAGCCGGCAACAATATTGTAATACTGCCATGAATCAAATTCAAATACTCGGGAATTTCCAAATCACCTCAATCATGTGTCATAGAAAATTAAAAACATTTCACTCAACAAAAACAGACAATAAAAGGCTTACTATATCAGAACAGAAAACAAAGCAGCACATTTTTACCCCAGTTTTTCTGTAAAAACCTTTTAGCTTGATCTAGTTTGACCTACTGTTTTATGCAGCGTCTAACTATAGATTAAGAGGAAATAAATTTCTATTTATGAAAAAAGTGGAAGCAAACTTTTTTAAATCATTACTTCAAGGGAACAGAAGTGTCTGGTTGGGTCCCATGATAAGTGAGTTGTACTTAGATAAAAATACAATGTCATGCAAAAAAGAGCATGTTTTTCACATGAATTTAAAGGGTGAAGACAACAGAAAATGAGCATTCAAACACTGGGTTCATGCTTTGTTTAGGTTGTTTCCTTTTTACCATTTTTTCCACATAAATTCTTAAGACGATAGCAAATTTAGGAGCTTTAAGAGTAATCTGTCAAGTGGTTAATAATTTATGTGGGTTTTCAAGCAGTATTCATTTTATTATTAACAATAATATGAATGCAACCATAATAATTTGCCACCATAATTTGTCTCACCCAACACTGCCACTGTCCACTCAGTACCACACCCTTTTATCTTGAAATATGTCCAAATAAGAACAATTAGTAAACCACTCATTAGCTGTTAGGTAAATCTAAATGTGGATATTATGGAAATCCCCCATGCCCATTCAGTTATTACAGTCCTGTCAAAATGTAGGCGGAGGTTGAGGTTAGTGGTAGGCGGGATCGAGGTAAAGTGACTAAGACATTATGTTGTATAAAAACAAGGTCCACAACCCCAGCTGAGGGTACAGAGCAGAGACAACAAGAGCCACCAGTCAAAACAAAGAGTGAAGCCAACACTGAAGGAGAAGCACTGTTGATCTGCAGCTGAGAAGTGTGTTTTTTCTTGTTCACTGCAAGGCTTTCTACAACTTTTAATTACATTTTGTAGCAATCTCCAGAGGATCTCACGATGAGATGCTGTGCTTTAGTTGTGTGTTTGGTTTTGGGGATAAGCATGCAGGATGCATGGAGCCTTCCCCTCAAGTCCGTCTTTGTCAACTTCCCAGGAGACATCATCAAAAACATGACTGATTCAGAGCTGGCAGAAGTGAGTAGCAGATGGTTCATTTTGTTTTGATTTAGTGGAATTACCAAAAAACAGTATGAAAACAAGCTGTGCAGAGAAGTAATTACCTGGAAAAAAAAAGAAACTTATCATATTGTAAAAAAATATATATTCATGTTTACTTACAAATAAAGGAGACAAAACTGAATTGAATTAAATTTTGTTTTCCAAACAAAAGCTTATCTATCATCAGGACCCAGTCGTTAATGTGACTTCCTCTGTTCTCCTGCCAGAGTTATCTGAAGAGGTTTGGCTACATGAACACGCTGCACCGCAGTGGCTTCCAGTCTATGGTGTCAACCTCCAAGGCTTTGAAGATGATGCAGAGGCAGATGGGGCTGGAGGAGACTGGAGAGCTGGATAAGCCCACAATCGATGCTATGAAACAGCCTCGCTGTGGGGTTCCTGATGTGGCCAACTACAAAACGTTTGACGGAGACCTCAAATGGGACCACAACGACATCACTTACAGGTGAGTAGAGACAAAGAACCTACATTTGATGATCTTATAATGCTTGTGCATGCAATGCAAATGCACTAATGCAAAGTCTTCAATGGAGATTTAACAGCAAGAATCTTCACCTACACTGTAAATTTTCATCTCCTCCACAGGATTATCAACTATTCTCCAGATATGGAGAGCTCACTAATTGACGATGCCTTTGCCCGAGCCTTTAAGGTGTGGAGTGACGTGACCCCTCTGACTTTTACCCGCCTATTTGATGGAGTGGCTGACATCATGATCTCATTCGGAAAAGCCGGTATGTGTTTGTACAGTAGTCATTTACATGTGTCCTTCTCACTAATGTCACATAGTTGAATTGTAATTTGCACTGAGGATTTACTTTTCCGTTCAGATCATGGAGACCCATACCCATTTGATGGTAAGGATGGCCTTCTGGCCCATGCTTATCCCCCTGGTGAGGGCGTGCAGGGAGACGCCCACTTTGATGATGATGAGCTTTGGACTTTGGGAGATGGACCAGGTAATCACAATAACAAGGATTTAACTTCACCATCAAAAATTAATGATAGGCTGTCTCCCTCTAGTGTTTATTTTGTGTATTGAATTAAATGTATGCCTTATTCTGTCCCCTAAGTTGTGAAGACTCGCTATGGGAATTCAAATGGTGCCCTGTGCCACTTCCCCTTCACTTTTGAGGGTAAAACCTACACCACCTGTACCACCGAAGGCCGTTCTGACAACCTGCCATGGTGTGCCACCACAGCTGACTACAGCAGAGACAAGAAATACGGCTTCTGCCCAAGTGAACGTAAGCTTGACAAATTATTTTGCAAGGGAAATTGTAGGTCAGAGGTTAGCCCGATGGGGGTATTTGCTTTATGGGAATGCTGACTGGCTGCGCCCGCTCATTCTTGTCCCTAATTCTCATCCTGATAGTTCTGTACACATTTGGAGGAAACGCCAATGGAGCCGAGTGTGTCTTCCCCTTCATCTTTTTGGGAGAGGAATATGACAGCTGCACCACAGAGGGCCGCAGTGATGGTTACCGCTGGTGTGCCACCACAGAAAACTTTGACAATGACAAGAAATACGGATTCTGCCCCAGTCGTGGTGAGTGACAAGAACCTAATGCATAAATGCTGTGGAGAGCTGCAACAATGCTTTGTTTTTTTAATTGTTGTTTGTACAACTTTTTTGGCCAGATACCACTGCTGTTGGTGGAAATTCTGAGGGAGAGCCCTGCCACTTCCCCTTTGTGTTCCTGGGTAAAGAGTATGATTCCTGCACGAGTGAGGGACGAAATGATGGCAAGAAGTGGTGCGGTACCACTGACAACTACGATGATGACAAGAAATGGGGCTTCTGTCCTGACCAGGGTGAGTCACATAATTATAAAACTGACAAAGCAGAGTAGGTTAAATGCTATAGATATGTATCTAGCCCTTGTCATCCATTAATACTCCATCCTATGTGTTCCAGGCTACAGTCTGTTCCTGGTGGCTGCCCATGAGTTTGGACATGCCCTTGGCCTGGATCATTCCAACATAAGAGAGGCTCTCATGTACCCCATGTACAGCTATGTCAAAGACTTTTCTCTGCATGAAGACGACGTTGAAGGCATTCAGTATCTCTATGGTAAGAGCGTGCAAACAGCTTCAAAATGCAAAATCTGATCAAAATGTTAAAATTTTTATTTTTTCAACAATTTCTTTTAACTAACACATTTCTTTTTTCAGGGAGCAGAACAGGCCCTGATCCAACCCCACCTCAGCCTGCCACCCCAACCACTGACTCCTACCCTGAACCTGATGACACTGACGCGACAGAAGAACCTGAACCCACTGAACCTACCACCACCACCACACGACCAGTGGATCCATCCAAAGATGCCTGCAAGCTGACCAAATTCGACTCCATCACAGTCATTGATGGTGAACTTCACTTCTTCAAAGATGGGTGAGCAAAACAGTTCATTCTGCATTGTTTGACAAATAAACAAGGAAAAACAGCAACATGAATGAAAAAATGGAAGTGTTGATGTGTTACTTTCATGTGTTGATCAACAGAAATTACTGGAAGATGTCCAGTGGGAGCAATGAGGGACCCAAGGGACCATTTGCTATTTCTAAGAACTGGCCAGCTCTGCCGTCAGTCATTGACTCTGCCTTTGAGGACCTTCTGACCAAGAAATTGTACTTCTTCTCAGGTACTAAAGCTTCAAACAATCTATAAAGTAACACTGATGATGCAACCAAGAGTACAGACAGTTTTATATTGACCTCTTCTTTCTTTAGGAACCCGATTCTGGGTGTACACGGGGAAGAGTGTTCTGGGTCCACGCAGCATTGAGAAGCTTGGCCTTCCCACCAGCATAGAGAGGGTGGAGGGAGCCCTGCAGAGGGGGAAAGGCAAAGTGCTGCTCTTCAGTGGGGAGAATTTCTGGAGGTGAGTTAAAATAGTGCATTCAGCAAATTAAAATCTGAAAATCCAGTTTGGGAAGTATGTGTGTTGCTAAGCTAGTCAGTTGAACCCAACCTTCTCTGCATCTAGTCAGTGTGACTCTTGAAATAAGCTTATTTTTACAACATAATCAAAGTCTGCATTTTCTGAAAACAAAAACTGACTTTTTTTGCTCATTTTAATAAAACTTTGTGGCACACATTTGTGTATGATCCACACAGGCTTGATGTGAAGGCCCAGAAAATCGACAGAGGGTACCCCAGATACACAGATATGGTCTTTGGCGGTGTCCCCAATGATGCTCATGATGTATTCCAGTACAAAGGTATAAATTTAAAATTTTTATCTACTGAGCTTAATTTTAAAAAATAGCAAATAACAGTATATTATTGCATCTGTTTGCATTTTAGTGATTTTATTTAAATATTTTTCTTTAGGTCACATCTACTTCTGCAGGGACCGCTTCTACTGGCGGATGAACTCCCGCAGGCAGGTGGATCGTGTTGGCTATGTGAAATATGACCTCCTCAGGTGCTCAGATTCCTCACACACTCAGTACTGAGCAGGAGATGAACACGCAGAAATGAGCTGGAAATCGTCTATAATGTCGTAGCACCTATTTATCTCTTCTGTGCGCGTGACAGGGAGATGCATTTTTTGTGTTTAGCACCTGTTGTATGATGTGTGTGCTTTCTGGGATGTGAATAACTGGCCATCATTGATGTTGGCTACTTTGAAACGTACAGCTTTGGTCATAAAACTAGTCAAGGGCCAAAGGAAAGGAAGGCAGAGTGTGATCCGTAGCACTGCCCTTTCTTCATTCTGATCACTTGTGGTCTGAATATTACAACCTATAAACTCATATAAAAAACTTTCAAGAGTTATCTGGATCAGATTCCAGATTAAATTAACAATTTCTTTAAGTCTGACAGGTTCAGACTCATAACAGTATTGAATTATTTTGGTATTTATAGCTTTATCTAATATTATTTTGTGCCCTTTTGCTTATTTGTTTTGTATAATTCTGTGTATTTCTGAAAATGGCTTCAGAGCCACTTACTTGCACTGGAAGACAATCTATGTCTCCTTCACTGAAACTATTTATAAGACTTATGTGTTTTGTAATAAAGTTTTAACTATCAATGCAATAAACATTCCGTGAGAACAACCGATCATTGTCCTGTCTCATACTATCATTCCTCCACCCCCTTATTATTTGAAATTTGAATTTGAATTTACAACTATAGACATAAGCTATATTCTGGGCTCTAAGAAATGTTATGATGGATCGATTCTTCACAGCCTCTAAAGAACAGGCTTTGAGTGGAAACAGATTACTCCGCATTCAATTGCGTAACACGCCTTCCTCTGAAAACAATAGTCCTTCAAGTTATTCCAAACATTATATTTACCAAACTGAAAGTAACATGCAATGACCAATCAATCTGTGGATTAAAATGGTACGAATCGGGGAGTTCTGGGATATTTGCTTGAACAACGAGACACATTTCAACAAAAATAACAAAATAAATAAGATCCGGTTGCACGGACAGGAAGCAAGGAGAGTCTCATGGCGCCCGACTAGAATGAAGCAACAATTATCGGTTACTTATTTCTGTTGTACTTAGCGCGTCCACACTAAAGGAAATCTTTCCACGCGAAAATATACGGTAAGAAAAAGGTGTGGAGATTCTGTTGCCGTGCAGGGAAAATATTTTCATTTTCTTCAGGGAGAACATTTGGGCGGTCTGCCGCAGCTGAGGCCCTCGAGGTCCCCAGTAGAGCTTTTAGAATGCCTGAGTGTAAAAGCGGGTTGCCTGGTGTAAAATGGCGACGCGGAGCAGGCAGGGTGAAGGGCAGCTAGGCCCGTATTTAAATTGCTAACACACGTCGTGATGGACGTTGTTTCACTCGACATGTCGACTTCGGCTGGGCGATGACATGTCTTGCATTCAAAAGCGTTGCCCCAATAAACCACTAAAATGATCATCCCTAAGTTCGAGACATTTATGTCAGATTTGTTGTTCATCAAACAAGATATTGAGCGACAATGACAACAACGCTAGTTAGCATACTAAAAGCTAACGTTAGCTGTTGTGGCTCATCGTCAGAAATGTATTCATTAGCAACAAGGTTTTAAATAACTTAACTGCTGACAAGGATAAATGCCATTGTACAAGTATAAACATGCTTGATCAGTCAAAACGTACACTGTTCATCCCCAGGGTAAAGATCTTAATGACATACAAGCGTCGGTGTCCTTGAGTGAAATCACTTCTTGAAGCTAATGTAGTGAGACATGACAGGAATTGACTTTGGTAAATGCCATGTAACTTGTACAGAAAACAAACTTCTAGAGCAGTTTTCCGAAATAAATCTGTTACACATATCACAAATCTGTCCGCCTAAGATAAACTTGTTGCCGTATACATCCAGAGTTTATTTTCCACACTAATCTGCTAGAGTTTATGACTGAAGCGTTATACATCAGCCTTAAGACAGATAATTTTGTTTGGTGGAAAACCTTCATTTGATCACTTAATTAACATATCAATATTACACACTCTTACTTCCTCACAGATTAGAAAGTTTGAAAAACTGCCTGTTTATTTCTGCCCAAGATGTGTGAAGGTTTTAAACTCTTGTTTTTTCCTCACTTTGATTTTTATCTAGCAATAAATAAGCTGGAATCATAAAATGTTTTAAGTTGTGCAAACACTCATAATACTTATCAGATCAAAGCTGCCCTATGACAAAGAACTGAGGATCAATACATGAGTTGTACATATCAATGAACTTGCAGGTAACTTAAGCATGCATTAGTGACAAGGCAAATGTTACATTTTATACCGAGTCTTTGTTTAAATTTTCATATACAGTCATGGATTCAGAGGAGAATGAGGTGGAAAGTAGCAGTGATGCAGGTCCCTCTGGGATGGAGGAACCGTCTGAAAGCGGCATGGGCATGGAGTCATCGGAGGCCATGTCTGCAGACAGCAGTGATGCAGCTGCCTCTCATGCACAGGCCCCAGAGTCTGATTGTCATGTGGGACAAAGCTCGGAGGGACTTGTGGTAAGCTGTTATAGTTAAAAGAAAATATTGTGATGTGTACATATGTGGAAGAACACCAAGAGATACAAAAGATAGATAGATAGATAGATAGATAGATAGATAGATAGATAGATAGATAGATAGATAGATAGATAGATAGAT
>JAQMCX010000002.1:8921380-8956979 GCA_029814765.1 Acanthurus leucopareius
AAGAGGCATGCAGGGTCTAAACTATAGTCTAAAGGATGATAAAAGTACAATATAAAATAAGAATAAAAATAAAGTAGGATAAAGTCATAGATAAAGTAGAATAACGTCAGAGTCAAAAGTTAACAAGTCAGGCGTAGCAGTTAGGATATTTGATTTTATGACAAAAGTTTGTGATGTCACCATTGTGTCCGTGCCGCCATGTGAAGGTGTTCATCCCAGAAACCAGCTCCAGCACAGACGTCAGAGTGTCATCAGTCCACCTCCCAGACTCCTCCTCAGTGGCCCAGTCCACCAGTGTTTCCAGCGTCTCCACAGTGACTCAGTCAGTGCTTGTGTCTGAGTCAGCCCAAGTGCTGGTCCACTCCAGTGCTGTGTCTGAAGGAGCCATGATGGTTTCTGACTCAACTGCCTCTACCTCGTCAGATCTGGGGTCTGCTATTGACAAGATCATAGAGTCCACCATTGGCCCTGACATCATGAATGGTATTTCCACTGATTCGCTACTTCTGTTTAGGTCTTAGGCTGAGCTGCTTTAAGGATGTGTCAGTCTGATTAGTTTACCATAAAGTAACAGATATCTGATCCTGTCTGCTTCTGTTCTACAAGGTTGCATAGCTGTGACCAGTGCAGAAGATGGAGGCGCAGAAACAACCCAGTATCTGATATTGCAAGGGCCAGATGACGGTGAGTGTGCTTCTGCTAACACATTCAGTTTTCAACAGTTTTAATAAAAATTTGAAGGCAATGATAAAAATCATCACTCATTTGAATAAAATTGAATAAAATACTGATTATTCTTCTGGGAAGTTACTCGCAAAAATATTTACTAATATAGCAGATAAAGGATTAAATTTGTTTCAGTCCTCTTTCCTTGTAAGTTTCTATTTAAGTAATTTAAAACACTTAGATAAATTTAAGAAACACAAGTGCAGTCCATCTATAAGTATTTGTCCTCTGCAGGTGCTCCTATGGTAGCCCAGATGTCATCTTCTGCCCTCTCTGACCGTATAGCCATAGAAGCTCTTGCAGAAGGCCCCACATCGACCTGTCTGGATCAGGGAGACCTGCAGGGCAACCTTGAGCCTGACCAGCCCGACGATCAGCCGGACGATCAGCCTGGTCACTCCGGTTACCCAGAGGACAGCAGCAGCCAGCCTGACCAACCCCAGCACTCCCACCCCTCCCAGTACATGGACTGCAGTGCAGATGGTCCAGACCAGACAGGGGAGTCCTCATCGTCTTATGTGGAGTGTTCAGGTGAGGAACCTGATCAGACGCGGTCCCAGTCAGGTTTCCCAGACTACAGCGGTGATAACAGTGACCAGGACCTGCCTGGGTATGTGGAATGCAGTGGGGCTGACTCAAACCCTACCAGCCGAGGTCACTATTTGGTGGAGTGCAGTGCAGGGTATCTGGAGTGTGCAGTGGATGATGGCGAGCAACCGCATCATTCTCGTAGTTACATTGACAGCAGTGCAGACCACCGGACTCAGACGAGCCGACAGTATGGAGCTGAATACGGAGGGGAGTGCGTTGCTGCTGCAGACTCTGAGCAACCAGGTTGTTCTCGCTATCCAGCAAGGGACGATGATGAGGATGACGAGCAGAACCAGGATCCAGATCAGCCTCAGCATTCCCAACAGCAGCCCCAGCACTCCTGTTACATGGAAAGCAGCAACGGCCCAGAGGCCTCTCTCTATGCGGACGACAGCTCCTCGTCAGACCTCCCTCTGGCAGACACGGCAGGTTCAGGTGGCCTTCCGGAGGCTTTGGAGTGCAGCGAGAGCCAGTCCGGGCCCTACATCAGCAGCAGTGGAACATACACCTCCAATCCAGAGCCTGAGCTGGCCCATCAGTG
Organism: Acanthurus leucopareius; assembly: GCA_029814765.1. Taxonomy (NCBI): domain Eukaryota; kingdom Metazoa; phylum Chordata; class Actinopteri; order Acanthuriformes; family Acanthuridae; genus Acanthurus; species Acanthurus leucopareius. The sequence goes on from JAQMCX010000002.1 coordinate 8,923,239, forward strand.
CTCACCCAGCCTCGAGGAGCCTCAAGGCTCCCAGGGGCCCCAGGATGAAGCTGGGCTGGTAAGAGAGATAGAAACATCTACAGTGGCAGAAGGGTCTGGAAACAGACCACCAAACCTTGCCGAGTTAGAGGAGATGATGGAGGTGGTGATTGTTCAGCAGTTCAAGTGTAAGATGTGTCCATACAAGAGTGCCTCTAAAGACACACTCATCAACCACATGAGAGACAAACACTTCAAACCTGCAGGTGAGGAGCAGATGTATATGTTTCATAAAGACATGAACTGTAATTTGGCAAACTTTTACATATTTTAAAATTATAATTTGTTTTACATTAAATGTTTGGTGTTTAGGTGACATGCCAAAGAAGCGCAAACGTGGACGGCCTCCTAAAAGTGAGACGCTGGCCCGTCGGCAGGCAGAGAGGCAGGAAGCTGAAGAAAGGAAGGCAGCAAAGGTGAAGGCTGCTGAGCCTCAACAAGCAGAAGAAGAAGAGGATGATATTGTGGATGCTGGTGCCATTGATGATCCTGAAGGTCAGTGAGGAAGACAAAGAGATTTATAAACATTCCTGCCTTTCTGAGTAAGTGAATTAGTCGGAGGATAAGATTGATAGTCGTGTATTCTGAACTTGCTCTTTTTGTATACAGAGGATAGTGACTACAACCCAGCGGATGAGGATTGTAATGGAAGACCACCTGCAATTCTGAAGAAGCCCACCCCTCCTATCTCTTCCTCCTCTCAAGGGCGTCCTCGACGTAAAGTGGGTCGTCCAAGGAAGTATAGCCTTATAGAAGAAGGCTACAGCGGCAAAGGTCTGGTTTCAGTTTTGATAGACTGAGTCACTTTACACAACATAGTTTACACTCAAGGTTGCTAAGTTTTCATTTCTCTTTTTACAGAAGCAGAGAGTGTTGCGAAGAAGCCAAGAACTAGTGGGGACTCTAGTGCACCTGAAGAGGCAAGCTCCTCTGGGTTAAACAATGGTCCTGCTATGTTGACTGATGGAGACACAGCTGAAGCAGCAATTAGCCAATCAGACTCTGAGAACAAAGACCCTTCATCCAACACACAGCCAGAGGAAGAGATCTTTCAGAGGAAGCGTGGTCGACCCTCCAAACACTTCCTTCGCAAAAAGTATAAGAAGTACATAAATAGAAAGTAAGTGCGAAATTATTACATAAAGTTGTGTTGAAAATAGTAATACGTAAGCTTTACAAAAAAGCTAATCGCATTTTCTCTTTATTATCTCACAGTCGATACTATAAATCCCTCAAGCCGCTCTTGAGACCTCACAACTGCTGGATCTGTGGCTCACGCTTCCTCACTCAAGAAGATTTGCGCTTCCATGTGGACTCTCATGAAGGCAGTGACCCCGAGCTCTTTAAGTGCCTTCAGTGCAACTATCGCTGCAAGCGCTGGTCGTCTCTCAAGGTCAGTTGCAGGAAAATGGAGCACAGCTTTCAGGTTGACCTCAGTTTGCATGGTGTTCTGAAAGTCTCTCTGGCTTTTTTGCAGGAACACATGTTCAATCATGAGGGCACCAAACCTTTCAAGTGTGATGAGTGTGATTACACAAGTGTCTACAGGAAAGATGTCATCCGTCACTCAGCAGTCCACAACAAAGACAAGTGAGTGAATTTCACAGAACAACATACAGCACAATCACAATAAGTGATTCCCAATGCAGGTTTTTAAATATTGTCACTAATTGTTTCTTCTTTTCCATGCAACAGGAAAAGAAAGACAGATTTGGTAAGATATTTCATATGTTTAAATCGTAGTTCAAAGCTAATTAGCTTTCTAGTGATATAACAATCATATTATAAATGAATTAGTTTATAATGTTGTTGCAGAATGACTGTAGTCTGTTTTTAGTTGAAGCCCTTTGGGCCACTAAAACTTTTTGCTCACTCTTTTAGGCACCAAAGGTGTCAGAGTTCCTGTGCCCTGTGTGTCACAGAGTTTACCCCATGCAAAAGAGACTCACCCAGCACATGAAGACCCACAGCTCAGAGAAACCACACATGTGTGACAAGGTCAGATAACCCAGAGGGCACAATTCAAGAACACTAACAACTGAGAAAGAAAATGATATTGTCACAGAATATTTGTTGGAGTTATGAGCAGTTGCAAGCTACTTGTCATTGTTCACTAAAAGTGACAACTACAGGAGAGGAGTTATCACTGAGTTTTCCTTTATAAACAATACGGTTACTCTCAATACACTTTCTGTCAAGTTTAAGGCATATTGTGTAGTTTGCACTTAGTTTTAGTGTGCAGTATGGTTGGACACTGGTAGCTAACAGAGGCTTTCCCTAAAAGGATAAATAGCTACGATTTTGGTGTGAAATCATTACTCCTGTAAGATGGTGGTTTTGTCCTCCCTTCCTTCCCAATGTTGTGTCTAGCTGTGGGACACTTCTACAGGACAATGAGTGCACAAAAAAATGTATGGGATATTTTTATTTACTCAAAAACTCTTGTTAAAGATCTTTATCTGTCTTTGCAGTGCGGCAAATCCTTTAAGAAACGGTACACATTTAAAATGCACCTACTGACCCACATCCAGAGTCTCGGAGACAACAAGTTAGTACTTCAAAACTTTCATTTCATCCTTTTGTATTGTATGTTTGATGATGGTAATAATGATGTAATCACAATGAATAACTGCTTCATGCACATGTGCCAGGTTCAAGTGTGAATTTTGCGATTACACTTGTGACAACAAGAAGCTGCTGCTCAACCATCAGCTGTCCCACACAAACGACCGGCCCTTCAAGTGCGACTACTGTAAATACTCCACTTCTAAAGAGGAGTTCCTGGTTTCCCATCTGGCCATCAAACACACAGGTCAGTGTAGCAGAAAGGCTTCAATAAAGTTTGTTCAAACTTAACGTGTTTTCACCTCATGAATGTGATTCTGTATGAACATCGTGTTTTAAATGTGTGTCCTCTACAGGAGAGAAGCCTTTCTCCTGTGATATGTGTCACTTCATGACCAAGCACAGGAAGAACTTGCGTCTACATGTGCAGTGTCGCCACCCTGAGGCGTTTGAGGAGTGGTCTGCAGCTCACCCTGAGGAACCCGTGAGGAGGCGACGCAGACCTTTCTTCACCCTGCAGCAGATTGAGGAACTCAAACAGCAACATGATGACACACAGGGCTTGCAGAACACTATTGTGAGTCTAATAGAGATTTACTGGTTTTTTTATGGCCTTATATGGAATGAATTTTAACTTCTGTTATATTTTGTGACACCATTACATTTTATTCTTTATTTTTCACCCTCCTCCTTTAGGTCGCTGTAGATTCTGCAACACTACAAGCTATGCAGGGTATGGAAAACGCCTCAGTGTCCCAGGATGCACTGGGAAACACCACCATCATCTATGAACAAGGTCAGTCCTCTTCATTCAAGAGACATTTTAATTGTTTCTGGTGGTGTATGTCACAGAGAGGACAAAGGCTGACTTTTTTTCACCATCTTTTCTCAGCTGAATCCAGTGATTTATCCGCCCAGAATGCCCTTGACCTGCTGCTGAATATGAGCAATGCTCGGGAATTGGTTGGAAACGCCTTACAGGTTGGTGCTGTGGCTCATTACGGAATGTCACTTTACATAAGTAAACTAAATGTATGTATGAATAAGCAAAACAATGTAAACAATGACTGACTTTGCTCATCAGGTGGCAGTGGTGAAGTCAGACAGCAAAGCTTTGGAAAAGGGCACATGGAGCACGGTGACCACAGCGCCTGGCCAAGCCCAAAACGTTGTGACCTTTCATGTGTCAGAGAACGGTGAGACGGTGCTACAAGAGGCCTACGAGGCAGCCACCTCTGAAACAGGAGAGCTCACCCAGATCGCTATAGAAGCCTATGAGGGCGGAGGTGACTTCAGTGTAGTGGAACAGGCTGCTGAAGATAATCACAGTCCTGAGTACAGGTAATAATACACACTGTCAGATTTTTCTGATAGGAGGGACAAATGTTGTTAGACTGGAAAACACAGTAACATGACCAGATAGAATAAGATTGAACGTATGACCTTGAGAGGACCTTCGTGATGTCTCAACAGTCTGTTGTTTTTGCAGTAATGGTGAGAGCAGTCCATCTCAGGCTGTAGAAGTCTCTGGGTCAGAGAGCGTGAAGAGTGACAAGTACTACCTCACTTCAGCACTGCCTGATGGAGTTCTGCAGCAGGTCGAGGTAACTGCAAGAGATCAGTTGCTTTGGCATGAAAAGATCCATCCAGGCTGAGTTTCCCTCCTCTCTGACTGTGTTTGTTTGTTTGCTTCCTGTCAGCTGAGCAGTGAAGCTCCAGCCTCTCCCTCTGCTGTGAGCTCTCCCAGCCTAAGCACCAAGAGGTTTTCCTGCAGAATATGCATGGAGTCTTTCCACGGACGCTCTGACATGGAGAACCACAAGAGGGCGCACTTAGATCCCAACACCTTCAAGTGTCCTGATTGTGACTTCACCTCCACGTCCTGGCCCGAGGTCAAGGTGTGTCACTTTAAATTGTGCAACACTCTCTTCAACTCTGAAGTCAACTTATTTTCCAAAAAATATTTGTTGTCATTGAAGCACCACAGACAGTAATCACCAGCTTGAGTCATGGGCTGCCACAGTTTGAACCATAATTGCAATAATGACAGTCATGTGAATATTTACCCGCTGAATAAAAAACAAATCCTAACGAGTTGAATGTAAACAAAGAGCCATAACCACCCATATATGTGTACTTTTTCAGTCATTTTTATCGGTTGCCGGACATTTCTGTCATTTCAAAAGTGTTTCTGCCCTGAACCCCTCTTCTAACCTTTTTTCTTTGTGAACATGATTCATATCTCATTTTTCTTTAGACTCACATGGGGCTGCATTCTTATCTGCGTCCTCATAAGTGTCCAAACTGCAGCTTCGCTTCCAAGAACAAGAAAGATCTGCGCCGACACATGATGACACACACCAATGAAAAACCATTCTCCTGCAAACTCTGTGGACAAAGGTGGGAGCATGAATCCTTTGAATTGGCAGAAAATTTGTGTTTAGGTAATATTAGCAATTGTTGTATGCAGCATATCTGTATACTGTGAAAAGGTAGTGAACTGTAGATGTTCATGGTTTTTGCCCAATATCTCAGGTTCAACCGTAATGGCCATCTGAAGTTTCACATGGAGCGTCTCCACAATCAGGATCATCCCACTCGCAAGAACCGAACAGCCACGCCTCAGCAAACAATCATAGTCAACAGTGATGAGGAGGCCCTGGCCACACTGCAGTGTAAGAAACACACCACAACAGTACACAAGGCTGAAAATGTCAAATTAAAAATGGATGATTTCAAATACTGTTGTTCAAAACTGGTTTGTACAAATAGAGGAAATATTTAGTGAGACATAAAGTCACCAAAATCTCTAATTTTGTATGTGTGTGTGTGTGTGTGTGTGTGTGTGTGTTTAACAGCCCTGCAGGCACATCAGACAGTGATTACTCCAGAGCGGTTGCAGGCGCTGGGACAGGAGCACATCATTGTAGCACAAGAGCAGGCACTATCAGACCAGGTACCAGCGTTCACACTGTATTTGACCTGAGGGGAAAATTTAATTAGAACATTCCATCGGTGTCGATGGAAAATGTAGATACTCAAAGCAATAAATTGCCCAGTTCCACTATTTTGATTCAGAGAGCTGAGTTCTCAAGCGTAACTAAAGAAGCTATAGCAAAGAGAACTTTTTTTATGTCACTGGTGTCAGGAGAAGAACAGATTTTGAAGCCTTCTCACTAAATGTAGCACAACTGAAGAATCATTGCTTCTGTCGACTAATTTTTACCATCAACATTGATTAGACATCATCGTCACCACATAAAATTTTTCCCTTCTGCTTAATTCTCATATATAGTTTTTTTGTGAAGAGTAAACACTCATTTTATAACTAAGTGCATTCGTTTGTGTATTTTTCAGGAGGAGGGCACATACATTCAGCAGATAACGACCATAGATGGACAGACAGTTCAGCACCTGATGACAGGAGACAACCAGGTGACTGAGGTGAGAGCTGTTTTGTAGATTCTGCTACTTCCTGTTTCAGTGCACATGACAACAACATAATATTAGAAACGAATAAATGATGATAACAAAGCCATCTCAAATTATTTGTCACATGTTTCAGGTTCAGTATATCATCTCACAGGATGGAGTGCAGCACTTGATTCCTCAGGAGTATGTAGTTGTAGCCGATGGCAACCACATACAGGTCAGTGTTTTATATTATATGATGTTACCATTCAAAAAAGAAAAAAAGAGTTTACCATTGTAAGTGTGAGTGGTGTGTGTGAAGCCAGGAAGATTTTGGCTCAGATTTTGTATGTCACCTTTCTTCTGGATGATGCACGCAGTTACCAGCAAGAAATGTAGTGAAAATAATCTATTTATAGTTATGTTGAGATCATTAAGGTGATATTTCACTTTTCACTATAGAGTCAAGTTTATATCAGTAGAATATCTCACAAAATTCAAAAAAATCTAAATCATGGCTGGCGATTACAGCACCACAGCAGCATCCTGATTGGTTTGGACCCCACATATGTGAGCTGCAGGGGTTCAGCAGTATACCCCATCATTCTGGGACATGCAGCCTTTGTGTCTCAAGCTTAACTGATGGATAGATGCTGTGTTTAGGAGATTATGTCTCGTCCTCACTGCTCCTCTGTTCCTCAGATGCCAGATGGTCAGATCATCCAGTATGAGCATGACGGGGCTTTTCTGCAGGAGCAACAGGTGGGCCAAATGTTGATTATGTAGAACAATTTTTAATTAACAATTATAAATTTTACAAAGTGAGGCAAACAGCCTATAATGCTTCACAGTGAGAGATTTTCACCTCAATAAAGGCTGAATACTCTGTGTTTTTTATGTGTCCAGATTGCTGTAAGTCATGACGGTCAGATCCAGTATCTACCTGTGAGCTCGGAGCAACAGGTAGTGAATCCTGAGGATCTGGAGGCTGCTGCCCACTCTGCAGTGACAGGTTGGGAACAGATTGTTTCACGTGTTTTAGATTTAGCAGTCTACTACACTGTTAGATTGTTTATATTCAAATTTATTTAAGACTGTGCCTATGACTTTGCCTGTAGCGTTTTCTAGAACAACGAGTTTCAAGGTTTAAATGCAATGGTTCAGCAGTTCACTGTCTTTCCATTTACTGTTAAATTCTGTCAAAAAATGATCCATTGCATATTTTTACATTATCTGGCTTGTAAGATGAACACCAAAAGTAGCTGCAGAACCCTGAATACATATCAAACTAAGTGCACCATCCTTGTTCTTGTAGCTGTAGCGGACGCAGCCATGGCACAGACGCAGACCGTCTACACTGAGGCCACGCCTGAACAGCTGGAACAGCTGCAGCAGCAAGGCATCCACTATGATGTCATTGCCTTCACAGACGAATAGCTGGCTTTTTGAACCTCCTGGGGTACAAGACTGCACAGAGCAGCACCAACACAAACCACTATGAGCTGACCAGTACAGTGACCTCAACTTATTTATGCATTCAGCTGGCTGTGAACTGAAGCATTATCTCCACCTCCAAATCATCCGCTCAGAGGTGGACACGTTGTATAATAAAATGAACAGCTTTTTGTAAATTCAAATTATTGCACCCATTGCTTCTAACTTAATCATAGGGGCTGTGCATTCAAGAGTTAATTCAGCAAGGTCTGTCCTGCAGTTATTAAAAATGATTCATGTTTACGTGCCTGAACTGCTTCCATTTGCAAGACAATGTTATCAAAGAAAATCGAATGGCTTATATCATGTCTGAGAAAATATGTTGAGCGTCCAAAATGAACATTTTAGTTTGCGAATGGAGTAAAGAGAAGGAGTGTTTATTTTTTATTTGTTATCATATATGTTCATTGTTCGAAACCCACAACATTGTGTTTACCGATCAGTAACATGTACATACCTTTTGCATTTGTCTTCTGTTTTCTGATGGAGGATATGTGTTAATTTGGTGAATATGAAGTGTTTAATAAGCTGAAAGCTGACACCAAATAAATCACTTTGTGTATCCATGTGTTTATTCTTTGACGTGTCAAAAAAATTTACTGGTTCTGCTCATAAAGGTTCATATCTGCTATAATAGTATCATTATATATTGCAATGGACATTATATAAGCAATTGTCATTGCAAAAACCCCCCTCCGTTAGCACACTCTGCCAGAAATGAGTTAATTCAGCCCATTTGGATGCTGCAATTTGTGGTCTTAATATTGCATTTAAACGTAATAATGGAAATTCCAGCATGTGTCAACATCTTTGCAACAAGGAAGGCAGCAATAACAGTAATGTAATCCAATACAAATTCACAAATTGCATCCTTAGAAATAACTTTAATCAACATCCTCCTGGCAGTGTCATCATCCCTTTTTCATTAACCTTAGGTTGCATCATATTGTTGAGATGTTTGAGATGTCCCTGCCATTGTGTCCGCCCTGTATATTTGGAAACAGTTAACAAATGCCTAAAAAAAGAAGTGTGCCACAACATTCTCAAACAGCCGACAGCCCACAGCCGACAGCCTCGTGAGGGACACATTGGTCTGTTCCCGACCAGCTCATGAACTTCCTCTTTTCTTAGCAAGGAGGAGTCTCAGCTCCTCTAAAAAGAGGGAAAACAGTCCCAAAAAATGCTGAGTCTAGGTGAACATCACACTGAAGATGAAGATTTCATTTTTCTTGTTTCTTTTATTAGGTATGGTGAAAAAAGCTAAACTTGGGGATTTTCTGTTATCCAGTTTCTGTGCATATTAAAACAAAATGTTTGTTTTCCAGATATCCCTCCTCTAAAAGGGCAGCAGAGGATTGAGGAGTTTGAACACATTGTGCTGAGACTCGCCTTCCCTTCGGTTTACAATAGTTACGTCAAATACTGCTGTAAACTCTATCCAGGAGGATGCTACAAGCTGCTGGACAGCACAGGATACACCTGTGATTTACTGAGAGGAAGAGTGACAAAAACAGAGAGTGACGGCTGGATAGAATTTAAAATCTCAAATGTGCAGATTGTGGATGGAGGATATTACAGATGCATGGTGCAGGAACCCCAAAACCGAGTCTACAGGGATTACTATGTCGAGGTTTCTGGTAAGCAGTCTTAAAATCTTCATGAATGTGATGTTATACACGTGTATAATAAAACTTGGGCTAAAACTGCACTATTAAAGCTTCACAAGATAAATGTACCATCTCAACATTATATTTTGGTGTAGTTTGGTAATAAAATGGATACAGAAGTTTAAATGTTAATTATAGCCAAAAACTCAGAAAGTTTTTTTGCTATTTCTGCATCTTGCAGAGGTGTTAGGTCACCGTACAACGTCTCAGCCTTTAGTGAAAACAACCATCAAAGCCTCCTACACCCCCTCACCAGTCCCCAACACCTCCTCAGCAGTCCTCGACGCCTCTTCAGCAGTCCCTGACACCTCCTCAGCAATCCCAGACTCCACTGGGGCTGTTCTGGCAGAGGACCATGGCTACAGGCCCAGGTAATTACTCTGCAGATTGCTCATCCTCTGTCGCTCTCGGGCCACACAGTGGTGTCTGACAGAAGAAAAGTTCATCTGACTTCAGTGTATTTTCTTCCTTTCCAGAGTTCCTTGGAGTTTTGGCATGCTTTTAGCTATCATTGTGTCCATTGCAGCAACAGCTTTATTCACTTCAGTTATTGTTGTGGTTTACTGCAAAGCCAAGGCAAAACATGAAGTGTCAGGTAAGCAGTTTTGTTTTTAGAAAACCATTCATTTTCTTTGGAAGTGGTTGAGAGAATCAAATGGATATTGTTTTTCTTTGCAGACAAATGTGGTGAAACACTGCATGAGTCACTGAAACAAGAGGCCCCAGTAAGTGCTAAACAGGGAACACGTTGGCTCAATGATTCATTGTCACTTGTGTCTTGAAAGCAGATTGGATGTTTGTGCCTCAGACTTCCTCTACAACACTGTCTCCTCCAGGAAACCAGCAGCGTGGTCTATACAACAGTGGACTTCAGGGCCCACAAGAAGCCCACAGAGGTGTATGGCAACCTGAGGGTGAACAAAACACAAGCGGCGGCCCCTGACTCCACCTGGAGGGCAGAGCATGATGGGATGGTGGAGTACTCCACGCTGGCAGTCCATAAGTGAATTTATGTGAAAGTTTAGTTTCGGATTTTACTGGGACTGATTTTATTTGTTACACTGACAGGAGAACAAAAATGCCAGTTCAGTACTCATGGGTAGTGTTACCCACCATGTTTAAAGTTTGATGGACATTTTCTATTCAGTAGTAAAAAAAAAAGATGCAACTGGTTGCATTATGGGAAATGTAGGAGTTTGGAGAATTACCCATAGTAGGGATTAAAAACCATAAGTTGTGTTCCTTTGCTGGTTTTTACTCATTCTTTTGTCTGTTGTGGTTCTGCAGATTTCCTGTAGTGCCATATTAAATCACTGATCTACCCCATTAAGTGTATAAAACCTCTGGCATGTTTTTTGTGAGAATATTTAATTACATATAAATGAAGTCATAATGTAATGAATACTGGTGTCATCATGCACAACATTTGGTCAATTTGGGATGGAAGATTTGTGTCCTGTGGTTTTTTTCTGTTTTCCTATTCCCAGGCTGATATGGCAGCACAGTTGTCATGTCATCAGGTTATCTTTTGTCATATCAATGTTTGTCCTTATCAGTTTCCCCTCGATTATTGCCCCAGAGGAAACCTGGCCTGCCATTATTCTGAGAGACGCTCGATTTTCTATTCTTGGCTTGTTCTTTCTTTATACCAAAAAGCTGTTGGCGATCCTTTTGTATCCTCTGTAAAAGGTCAAGTTCCCTTTAAGAGCAAATGAATGAACTGACAGGACAGATTCTTATTCCTGTGACATTTCAGTGCAGCACTGTAACACAAAACTGAGGTGACTAAAGATGTTCCTAAAGACCTTTTTGCTGTGCTAATACATCATCTCCATTGTAGTTCCCACAGTCACACTGACACAAAAATTAAAAAAATACACAAAACGACTTCAGTTGCTTTAATCTATTTATTGCAACGGCAGTTTTAACACATTTTGGCAAATACTGTCTACATTTGTTTATGCAGCCTTGGCCAGACCGACGTACTGATTCTTGTAATCAAAGACGGAGTAGTACTCCCTGATGAAGACATCACCCAGGATCCAGAGGGACATGTCGCTTCCGCTGAAGCCAGTCATGCAACTGTAGGAGCTCTGTGAACAGACGAGAGAAAACAGTTTTATTTTCCCAAATCTTCTTCATACTGTTTAAAAACTTTCTGTTCCAGTGGTCAGCAGATGTTTTACTGACCTCTGAGACATAGGCAGATGCAGGGACGGTGAAAGCATGTCCGTCAAGAGTGAAAGTGACCTCGGGCATGCTGCCTTTGTTCTGGCAGTTCACTGTAGCCTGTGAGAAAGACATCATGGACAGTTGAATACGGTATAGCAACCAAAGTTGTATTTATTGGTATTTTACAGGTTTACAGCTAAAGCAAGTAACTAAGTCAGGCATAATTATTTTTATTTGAGACGTTTTGACGTCAGAGCATTGACTGTCTGTTTATTCTGGCTTCAGAGAGTGGGGAACATTTGCTTCGAATGGCATGGTGTGATGGAATGACTCACCTCTCCGTATGAGTTGGTTGAGGCTCCAATCCAGGAGTTGATGTTGTTGATGTCACTGGTTGGGCCAACGATCAGGGAGGTACCAGTGTCAATGATGGCCTGGCAGCCACCAGAGCAGGCCACAGTATTTCCATTGATGATAACGCTGTGTAGGGGAACAGCAGAGGGTTGATTACAGTCAAGCTGGGAGTCTTTGCACAACTTAAGTTTAGTGGTTAGCTTGTGATTTCTTCGTACCTGTCCATCTTGATCTGATAGTAGGTAGCAGAGGACAGAGGGATCCATTTGAGCTCTCCGGTGTAGTGAGAGCTGTCAACACCACCGAAGACCAACTCGCTGCCCTTTTCTGAGTTGCTATAAGAGATAAAAAATAAACAAATGTCACAAGTGATTTTTAATGTCAGATGACCCACATGCTTTCGACCAACAGATTTCCCTTCTGTTTCAGTACCTGCTCAGGTAGACAGAGAAATAGGGCTCAGACACCAGGCCCTCGCTGATCATGTTGGCAAAGACGGGCACAACGCTGTCGGAGGCGATGGACTGGAAGGCCAACCCCAGGATACCATCAGCAGCCATGCTAGCCATGAAGGAAGCCTCTGTCTTGCTCAGGCCAAACACCTGATTTTTCACAGAGACGCCGCCAACCTGGACACACACGACAACTGTCAGTCACAGTTCAACAGACCACAGAGACATGCCTGGTCGAAGTCAAAATAGGCTGTGCATTTTGTTCCAGAGGTCTTTTTTCTTACTGTAACAGTGTCGCTGCCCAGATATCCAGTCATGCTGCCAGTGCCGTACTGGATAGACAGACTCTGGCCGTTCCACTTGAAGGAGGATGAGGATGAGGGGTTGAACTTGTTGTGGTTGTCTGCAAAAGAACAGTTTTTGTATCTCTTGTTATGGGTTAACTGCACTGTGCTGTGGCTTTGCTTATACTTAATAAGCAATTTTAGTTATCAATTTACTTGTTAAGTATTTAGATCCTCCACAAGTAGAATTAGCGGTACAACAATCTAAAAAAATACTGCATTACAAGAATATTTAATGATATCAAAACTAGAAGAAAAATGTATTTTAGTTTCGAATCTACAAATGTTAATTGAAGAATGAAAAAATAAAATTACACTGCTAGGCTTTTATGACTGATCTATTGTTATGTATTTAGCTTGTTGCTAGTTTAGTTCATACAAGTTTAAATAATTTAATATAGAACCATGAATACATTGTACTTCACCACAGCTGACAGTAACTGTTCAGTAACTCTTAGGAAGTGTAAAAAAAAAAGAATAAAGTAGAAAAAAAATTGAAATATTATCTTAAATCAAATCTGGGGGAATGCAAATGTGGCATAATTAAATCCATAATACTGATAATAAAAAGATGTATTTAATATCTTTACACTAATGAATATAATTTTGAAATTAATTTGCTTTACTTCAAAACACAACACATTGTTTTTATTTTCTCCCACAAGATGTATTCAGTAATCCCAAGCAGTCTGTTGTTTTTCATCCCAACCAACAATGATCATTGTTAATGTTACAATTAAAAAAAGTATTTGCTTGCAAATTTCTTTAAAAGGACATCAACTTTGACAGTTAATGACTATATGTCTGATTTACTTATAACCATATGCAAAATTTGCCTAATGTTTTTTTCAGTGAAGTAAATTAAACTGTAATTTGGTTGCTATGGTTACAGCTCAAGCAGAACTGACTGAATTACAGCCTGAGTTGCATTGATGAACTCGATGCTCTGATACTCACTGCAGGCCTCGCTGGAGCAGTAGACTGAGGGGATCCACAGGTTGGAGGAGCCGGTGTCAAAGATGACAGAGAAGGACTGAGGGGGGGTTCCGATGGAGATCACACCATAGTAGGACAACTGAAGGGAAAAAGGGGGGGAAAGGAACAGATGCAGATAAACAACATGGCTCAGAGCATAACATGTGGGTCTCTCTGTGTTTTTAAGGGCTGCAGCAACAAATGTAGATCCGCACACATTTTTCCTTTAACATATTAGTGTTCTGTTTACCTGCTGGCTGTGAATTAAGAGACATACAACTCTATAAAGGGCCTTCAACCAGAGACTAAATCAAACAGTAAGATGAACCAAGTCATTTTTGGTTTGCACTCACGTCGGCATCGTTGGTCATGGACTCAGTGCCGGTCTGGTAGAACTTGGCCTTTGGGTTGTATGGGTACTGCCTCCTGTACTGATCCCACAATCCTTTCTCCTGCAGGCTCTCCCTGGCAGTCTTTCCCTTGATCAGGGGAATCCTAAACATAGAAAGGTGAATGTAGCATCAGCATCATGCATAGATTTCGAGCATTTTACAACAAAAGAAATTAAAAACGAAGATTTTAGTTTGAAGTTTAGAGCATCGTTTGAAAGGTGTGATAGCTCAAAGCAAGATCTCCTTCAGAAGTTCCCTCAAGAATATTGAATGGAGAGATTGCATTTTAACAATTTATCCTATTGAGGTGGTAAATGTCAAAGAAAAATAGAGCTGGTTGTTTTTTGGCAAGCCAGGTCAGACTTACCTGTGAAAGCATTCGGAGAAAGCCACAAGGGCTGACAGGACAATAAGCCACTTCATGGTGTCGGTCACTCTGTTTCTGGACTCTGCCGTTTGACGAGTGAAGTTCAAGTCGTGGAGTCCAGCCCTTATATACAACATTTCAAGGTTGTGTCTAACCCTGCATGCCCTTCAACATTATTTGATATCATTGTAAGCTGAAGATAAGATGGTGCTGAATGGCTTCTTATCTGGGAGCAAATATTCCATGAAGCATTTGAAGGAAAAGGACTTCTGCTAAAATGCTGCGTACATTTTGTAGCGACTGTAGTTTACACTAAAGCAAAGTGTGATTTTTATAATGGGACTCATATTTTGTGTGTTTGTATGTTGTTTATAGCATAAATTGTTTAATTAATTTCTATAAGAGAAACTGTGTTCTTCTGTAAAATAAATGCTCATTAAAATCTTTGTTTTTATGTTTCAGCTAATGTACTAGAAAGAAATCGTCTGAGAAAGCAAAAATATTTTTTTCGGTTTAGTTTTATCATTTTAGTCTGCATGTGTTTGTGTTATTATGGCAAAATGTGCTCCTACAGATGTCTGTTGTAGCAGAAACAACTTTTGAAGCACCAAAACCATGCAAGACGCACAAAACTGTGCAGATGTGAAGTTAAGATCAAAACACAGTGATGCAGGAATGAGTCTTAAATCAGGGAAATTATTGTTGAACTTTAGGTTCCTTTTGTCTTTACAGACTCATTGTGTTTGTGCTCACGCTCTCACAAAATACTCCACCTTCAACTTTTTAAGACGTTGAACAACTAAGTTACACATGTGTATATTATAATGTAGTAGGATGTCTATATAATAGCCAAACGTCAGCTCTATGCCTCTTGTGGATACTTTCAAGCTTCAAAAATCATCAAAATAATGTTCATTTGCGAAGTAATTTTATGTTAGAAAAACATGTAAGTACCCTAAACTTTTGGTCAACACAGCTTTTTGCAATAATACCACAGTCAACTTTAAAACCCCACTGGCTTTTTGTCGAGGAAGCCATGCTAACTTCCAGGTTTGCCTGGAAATGACGCCATTTCAATACTCAAGTGAGTTAGAAGATAGGTGTCGTCCAAGCAAGTCCACGGAAATTTCCATAACCCCAGCTAACTTAATATGAATGTGATAGCTTTAGCCGACCACAAGGCTCACTGGCTTGTGAGTTACAATTACGGTTTTGTATGTTTCGAATGTCAGTGTTTGTGTCTGCATGTGAGCATGTGCTTGTGTTTGGTGCCAGAGAGGAAGAAAAATATTTGCACTGGAGCCAATCCTAGTTGAGTAACACTTCTTACAACACAATACGTTTTGCCGATATATTTGCCGAGACAATTGATTCAGATCATTCAACATGACTAGTCATTAAATTTGAATGAGTCATTATTGGCAAGAGATAATTTTATGTCTCAAGAACATGATGGTCTTTTTTTGGAAGTCTATCTATGGACAGAAACTGTTGAAGCGATAACTTCACAACTGTGCATGATGCAGTCAGGAAACTCTACAGGTGTGTTGTTGTGATCTGAATAAAGGTAGACTTTGCGTATGGGTGTGGACCCATGACAACACTGAACACCTGTGTATGAGTAGGCTTATGAGTACTGAATAGATCTATTCATGTATAGAAACGTCATTACAGGCACTGCGACTGGTGCGATCCCATTGCATGATGGTCTTTACTTTATCTCAGCGTCAATTTATTTTCCTGGAGTATAATTCTTTGACTTTTAATTATATAACAGGTCATTTGAGGATGTAAGTGTGGGATAAACATTCAGTTGATAAAGTGGGCACTTCATGTTCACATGTAGATCAGGATTTGAAATCCTGTTTAATGTTGATAGTGAAACTTTCCATGCACTTCTAAGCGTGTAAGCAGAGGTTATCTGGACAAAGTTATCTGATAGCACTTATAGAAATAACAAAGACACGAGCAAAGTCAGCGACCGTGACAAAAACAGGCAATACAGTGCAATAAATTATATCAAAAATCCTAAACATATTTAGAATTCAGTATGACTTTGATATACAAGTTTTTTATATTATGTATTGACAGAGTTGATAATAAATACATAGTTTCACTTTTAAAATCCTGTTTACAGAATTGTCACTATGGCACTGGGTTAAATTTGGTTTCTTAAAAAACCTATTATTAAAATGACTTTATTCCTTGAAATATTAAAAGTTAAAATTATAATAACTCCTCAAATAAGTAAAACAATGTAGAAATGACCAATCTAAACAATGAGTCTTGCACTGAATTGTGAATTAAGCGACAGCAGTGCACAATGACAATAAAATGTACATAAAATATTAAAAGTAAAACTACCGTAAGCTACTCCTTATGCGGAAACTGAGTGTCTGTCTTGCATGTATTATTTTATAAGATACTGGACTATTAATGTTATTGTTTTTCAAGCTAATTTTTCTCAGACGAATCAATCCATAGACTTATTCATAAATTTGTCATAGGTTTATAAATTATAACTTGATCTGCAAAGTAACTATAAGCAGAGCTACAAGTACAAGTACAAGTACAAGCACTGTATATATTTGTCTTTGAATCTTAGCTTTATTACATGGCTTTTAAAGTGACTGGACTCTAGTGAATGAAGCTCATAATATGTCTTGTGATTTATTGTTTTATATTTAAATCAATTTAAAAAAAACTACATCCTCTGTCAGTTATTTTCAGATGGATTTGCCCTTAAATTCATATCTGCAGTCGTTAAATGTTTATGTTCCTCAGTTGTTTGCCAACTTATACAACACAGTCACAAGGTTTCTATGACCTTCATCATCATACAGGACATGAAACCTTGTCACATCTTGTGTTTAATCAAGCAAAATAAACAGTATATTTTAAAAAAGAAAAACACCTCCATGGAGAGAATAAGCACAAACAATGTTGTTATTATACTTTTATTGACAATGTTCATACACATCTCTTGATAAATTAACACAAAATGGGCAGGAAAACAAAACAACAAATGCTTTGGTTTTCATTTACATAAGAAGCGTCTACTGTGGCTTTTTTAAACAGGTTACACTGTCCTGACATTTCTTTTTACTGTCCTGAATGTGTGATTTGATAGAATCCAAACTATGTAAGTGCATAGAGAACACAAATGAAGAATACAGTCAGTGAAGATTAAATATATGTTTTTCACCACCTGTTCTAGTCTTCACTCTCAGATGCTTTTCTTCTGATAGGCTTCTTCTTCATCTGCTTGTCGGGGCGTCTTTTAAAAGTCCATGTTTTTGAAGTCCTCAGTACATCTATACTTGTTCTCGTCGTACTTGGTGCACACCAAGTGGGGGAGACAGGGGCAGGTGTGATGCAGCCTTTTCCCTGAATAAGGCACCTGAAAATGAGAAGGGGGTAATCTGACAGTTTAAATCCTTCATCATCTTACAAATAGAGCTGCTGGTCTTTAAAAATCTACATTCGGAAGTGAATGTGGTGTTGGCAGAATTAAGTGTTGTCCTGTTCAGATGATCTCAATGATGAATGGCTCTGATGGCCCAGTTCACTGTGTGGAAGATCGATAGCCTCTGCAGTTATCAGCAGCTTTTCTAAAGCTTCAGCCAACCTGCCAACAGTTGATATAATCTGAACTTCCACTAATGCATAAAACAAGTGTGGGTGAAAGAGAAAAAAGATATGACTCTGTGTGTGTGTGTGTGTGTAGCAAAGGTCTTGATGCAAAAAGAAGATTAGTGACATCACATTTCTGCCCACCTTGTGGCTGAAGGGGTGGCATTCATCCCCTTCCACCCCTCTCGGGACGCACATCCTCAGACCCCTCAGCCACAGACTGACGGCACAGCAAAAACCAAGACCACACTGCATGTCTCTCTCACAGGCCTGCAGTAAGGATGAGACGAGGTAAAGGAGGTACAAAGAAAAAAGAAAGAAGAAAAGAGACCAAAGAAAAGAAGAGTCCTTTTGATGCCTTGTCAAACTGCTCTATTTTTATTAATTTTATCTGAGATGCCCTCTGACACGCAGTTTAATTCTGCGCCCCCCACTAGTGCTACGTTGAACAAACATGTCCTGCAACACTTCAAACAGGAAAAACTAAATTCATCATGCAAACTCAGATTTATCTTCCATAGAAAAACGTTGTAAGTCTTGCCAACCTCTCAGTGATTATGCAGAGGATAGGCGACAGATATCCACTGTAATGCTTGTCACAGATATTAGATTATATCTAATGTGAGATGTTAACAGTCACCATGGTAATCAGCTTTGAACCTATGTTCACTATTTACACTGTATACATACTGCAAATTTTTCATTGTTCTCATGTGTCCGCATTTGTAAATGCTTTACTGCTATTATAGGTAATTTTTGCACAGTATTTACTGTTTTTTATTAACTTAAACAGTTAAAAACAGATGTAAAAAAATTATAGTGATAACCTCCCATGTGCGTAGTGAAAGCCATTTTATCTGTTGCTTGTCATTTCCTTAATCCATTTACAAATTAATATCAATCAGAGGACGGAAATCATTTCCTCTCATTTTTCCAGTGGACTTGAAGCGTAGGAGGATGTTGCTGCATGTCAGTCATGTGTAATCAAATTTTAGAACATCTCCAAAAATTGAACTGTGCCGTTTGTCTATGCAGAGGCTTTCCTTTTTACACATTTTCAGTCTGAATATGAGAAAATACAACAAAGTAAAATCAAAGACTAACAGTATTAAACATAATCTGTACAGATATGATTACAGGTAATGCCTCACCAAAAAAACACATTAAATAAAATAAATGCAAATTTTCTAATGCAAAATAAATCATATCAGTCATTTTTCAAGCAAAAATTCAAAACATATGCTATGTGAGAGTTTTCTGCTTTTCACCATTTGTCATACAAAAACAAGATAATAAAAATAGATTAAAATGAATCTAATAAACAGATAAAATAACAGGAAAAAAAGAGACTTAAGAGTGTGCAGCAGAGCTGGAAACCTCTCACTCACCCCAGTGATGACAGCTCCTCTGGACCAGCTTAGAGACACCAGCAGGAAGGACAGCAACACCGCCCTGAAGCCCATGACAGCAACAGGAGAACTGGACTCTCTCAACAGCCTCGACACTGGACAACAGCTGTTAACGTTCTGTCCGGCACCTCGCACTGGCTCTCTAGTCAGTCATGAAGGTTTCCAGGACTCCTCAGAGGGGGGAGCCACATTCTCTCCCTCTCTTTATCCACCTACGACCCCCACCCAACTCCCTCCCTCCCTCTCTTCTCGTGTGTGAGGTCTCCCCACACCCTCTCCTCAGAAGATTTGTAATCATACCCATCCTGTTGACAGCTGCTGAGGGCTGATCAGAGTCCCCTCTACCTGTGCATCCTCAGGGTTTGACTATACGTCTGCTCAAGGCAAAGGCTGACAGAGTTTCAGTGACTTAAGTATTTCAAGCTAATACATAAAGTTTGCAAAAGCTACCCAAACATAATGATATTCATATAAACTAAATGATTAAGACACCTCTGTTAGAGGAAAGGGCACAGGTGCCATGAAAATCAAAGTTATTTGTCAGTCTTAAGCAGAGACAGGACACATCAACATCAACATCAACATCAGGTATTTATAACAAGTTTACTGAAAATACCACAGCCTGACTCATTGACTGGACTGGTCACATAAAGGCTTGAGAGTATTATTTCTTATTTTATTATGGGCTATGTGGACCATGATGCCACATCCTGCGACAGCTGTCATCATCTTTGACAAAACAACAATAACCCACAGTGAGATAATAAGGACTATAAGGTAAAAACTTTTCTCCTTGGTCACAAAAACCAGTCTGCCATCCCTATATATGATCTTAAGTATTTGTTTGGTGTATATTTAAAATATCAGTGTGTTCAGAATCTGTCAGATGTGATTCTTTTGAGTGAAGAAATAACCTGGTTCTGTTGGTTTCCAGGTTTGAAATGATGCTTCTGTTATTATTCTTTCATTTACACACTATTTGCATCTATTTCATTTGATAATAATTGTATCAAAATGCTAAAAGTGTGCACAAATATGGAGAGAGTCCCTTTCAATACACTTCTCTGACATTGCATATTAAGCTACAGTGTCACTGAATGCAGAGAGGAATGTGAATAATATTAACGGGATAGTTCAGGTTTTCTGAGTTGGGAGTGTATTGAGTGTATTATCTACAGTAGATGGTGGACTCCATGGCCCCAGTTTGGAGCATCAGAGGTGCTGATGTAGGAAGCTCAGCAATGATCTGCTGTGGTTTGGGAAAGCAGCAAAACACTTTTTTAAAATATATTTATAAATTTTATATTTAGCAATATCAATAAGTTACACTATATTTAGAATATATTCAGTGCCTTAGCTGTAACAAAAGGCAATTTCCCCTCGGGGATCAATAAAGTATTTCTGATTCTGATTCTGATTTCTGATTCTGATTCTGATTAAGACACCCTCTTACAAATGGAAACTGTGGCCATTACGTCCTTTAACAAAACAGAGTCTTTACCTTGAATCACACATGAGTTGCTGGTCTATTGCTGCTTCAATTAGTCAGATTGTTTAATTTATTATCTGACTTTGTGTCTTGAAGGGTTCATTTGAATTCAAAAAAGTTACACAGTAACGAAAAAACAAACTAACTGATCAATGCAGTGGTAGACCAGCAACTCTTGTGTTCTACAAAATAAAATTGGTGCTTTTATCAAAGGAATCTGGTGGCTTCAGAAAGAGTGGGTTCAGTTTGTGGCTGGAAAAGGCTCTCTGGAGGCAAAATAAAGCTGTGGAAGTTTTCTTAACATACTGTTGACATTGTTTTTTTTCAGGTGTGCCTTTTTGTGGCTGGATAAAATGTGTTTTGCTGCTGTCCCCATCCACAGCAGTTTATAGCTCAGCTTAAAGTATGGAGTATCCCGTACAACCACATTGTAAAAAAGCTGAACTACTCATTGTACTTATTTTATGCTAAACTACATTCATAACAGTAAACTCACTGTATTATATTAGCCATTATACAGTTTATGTCAGGGTGATGATACACTAATTCTAAGTCAGATTCCTATCCTATCTTGGGTTCATCCCTTTATTGTGGTCATAAAGTGGCCATATAAGCAAATAATGGAAAATAGTTTGTACACTTCTCCTCCTGCAAGATTGAAAACTCCTTGTGTAACTGTGTGCTTGTGTGTGTGTGTGTGTGTGTGTGTGCGTGAGTGGCAAGGAGAAAAGATATCAAGTCCATGTAAACCTTATAAATTTTTCTGCATGCATAAACTTGCAGTGTTTGCCTTGGTGCAGGCTCAGACAGTGATGGGCAGCAGGGTGTCAGCAGAAGCATCCAAGTTCTGATTTAAACTGGGAGGAGAGAAATATGAGTTAGCAAAGAGGAAAAGATAGAATTAGAGGAGAGGACAGGGAGTGTACCCAATGAGTTAGTCAGCGGGACATCACCCTGCTGCTGCTGCTGCACAGGTGATGGATTCTTCCAGTGCAGCAGCTCCATAATTACATTCACACTTTTCTGCCCTGTCAGCAGGAACAGTGAAGCCTCAACGTCTTGAGACAGACAGCAGATTTCATGCAGGGAGGTGAGCCCAGGCGGTGGCCTCCAGCGAACTTTTGAAGAAAACACACTAACAAAATCCATCAACTTAAAGGCTGCAAGAAACAGGTTCCCTGCTAGGTACTCGTGATATTAATACTATATTTTATGTTCAGTGAAGAACAGACAGTGAAAAAGTGCATACTTTGCTGGCAAATGTTAAAGATATTCTTCTGTATGAATAATGTTTGCAGTATTCTGTTTTGAGTAAACAGATGGTAACTGGTTGAGATGACCTTGTTCCTGAATCTGAGAGTCAAAGAAAAAGTCAATGTGTCTCCAAACATCTGTTTTATGGCAGATGATCACATACCAGCTGACAGTGGAGCTGATTTAGGAGACTGCAAAACAGCCTGTTTGTGTCATTGTGCGCATTACAGGACAACAACGTGGGAATTGTATTATATGATTAGATTATAAATGACATATTATTACTATCTATCTATCTATCTATCTATCTATCTATCTATCTATCTATCTATCTATCTATCTATCTATCTGTCTGTCTGTCTGTCTGTCTGTCTGTCTGTCCATCGTCTTTCTGTCCGTCTGTCTGTGGTCTAATAGCCTACGATAGATATAGTTTCTGTGTATATAAATCTTTTTACAATCACTCTTTTTCGGAAGTTCCGTTTGTTGTTTTGATCGCGCTTCGTGCTGTTTGGTCATCACAGGGACCCTTAACCGCACGTGACAGTCAGCTGACGCCACCCGGAAGCCGTGAGGAAGCAGACAACCACAACAACAAAAACCTACTACTCCAAACTTGAATTTAGCAGCTAAGTTAGTTTCTGTTGTTAAAAATGGAGTCGACCCTCGAGCAGCATCTTGATGATACGTAAGTCAAAACCAGACTGTGGCTAAATTCGTAGCTTAAGTGTTTTGACGTTAAAGACGAATGATTGTTCCTTGTTTTTCTGTATCGTTGGCAGCATGAAAAATCCAGCAGTCGTGGGTGTGTTGTGCACGGATCAACAAGGACACAATCTTGGCTGTAAGAAAACACTGAATTCCTGTTTATTTTCTTAGGCCGAAAAATATTTCACATTATCGACCCGGAGGTTAGGGGAGCGACCTGTCGCGTGAACTGGTTTGAAATGGTGTGCAAGTTTCTCAATTGAACCACAGAGCAACTCAAGAAAACTGGGAATTTTTCGGGGAGATTTTTCTTAAAACAAAGCAAAACAAGTTGTCTTGGGGCGGAGTCAGGGATAAGGTTGAGTAAAAGTACTGAACTTAAAGTTAACGTCAGCTTCTTTAACATCACGCTCAACAAAAAAGGACAAATACTGCTGACAAAAGTATTATTTGTGACTTAGAGGTCAAACTGACTGTTAAAGAAATCAAAATAACACCAAAAAACTATACATGTCCTAATTTAAATACCCCTTGAAATGGACACTGTTAAGAAAAAGAGCAAATCAAATAGTTAACCCCTTGACACCCGTGGAGCCATCAAAACACTTGTAACTGTCTTTACAGCATTTTATTAAGTGTTTATTAAACCATCTCCTACATTGTCTCTGATATAATGTCCTCAGTGATCAGAAAAGGCTCTGTCCTCTTCCTCTTCCTCTTTCTCTTTCTCTGTATCCATCTCTCAGACCAAACACATCACACACAGTATGTGAATGCTCCATTCAGTGTTGATGATTGTCCCTCCCTAATGTCTGCTTGTTCCATGTTCGCAGACAGTGGTACCTTCTTAGAACCCAGTTTTGCCCTCTGAGTCTTAATTTATCATTAAATGTAATAAATTATAGCTGAGGAGTTGTGTCTGTAAACTTAATTTGATAACATGCAATGCATTGGAAAATAATTAAATTGCTGAAGTTCAATTTACAGTAAATATTTATCTATTTTTATTTTAAAAATTCCAGATTACTTGAACTATGAAACATTGATTGAAGGTTTGTGAGGTAAGAAGTGAATAAGGTGAAATTGAGATCCTTTTAATAATGCGCGAAAACCAAAAATATGGATTTTTCCAAATATAAATTTAGCTTTTATCTTTCAAGAGACACACCTAGAAGTTACAAATATAATTGATAAATGTATGAATGAATGCACTTTATTTACTCTAGAGAAAAGCTTTATTAACACTTGTTTTGACATTTTCTTGAATCCCGTACAGTAACATTGTTTTATGTGTCAAAACCACCAGGCCGTGGCTCCCTGTCTGACGAACAAGGTGGCGTTGTGTCAGTTTTGGCCAAACAAGCTGCAGCTCTCACCAGAGACCCAACAGACACCCCAACCGTGTGCCTGGAGTCTGAGTCAGGGTAAAAACTGACATAACCTTTTGTCTTTTTTGCTTGACTGACTTGAATCTCCTCCTTTTCACCATCTCAGTGAATTTAAGAGGTCTGAGTGTGGTGGGTTTGATGTATACTTAAGGAGTTCAATAAATTGAGAAAAAACTGGGAGAGATCCAAAATCCAAGTCTGTGGGCAATTTGTATATCAGGCTTTGCTCTGACTCTTGGCGTTGGAGTTTATTTTTGTTTGCGTGGCTTTGCTGCCACCCTCTGGACAGAACACCACCTGGTGTGTGGGTATCAGTTACTTCAGCTCTCACCAAGACTGAGAGTTATCTAAAGTACTTGACAATAAAATGATGGTGTTCATGCTGCACGATGAGCCTTCTGCTATGTTAGGACTTGTAGGCTGTGGTGTTTGGTAACTAGAGATAAATCAATGCCGGGGACACGTATTAAATTTCAAAACAGAAAAGTGACAGGCTGTTAAATCCATGATCATCTGAAATAGGTCAAGCAGTGGCATGCACTGACTTTTACATCAGAGCTGATTTTGTGTGTTATTAAGCTGGTATTACACTGTATGATTTTGTGCAGCCTATCTTTGCTGTGATAAAAGTTCCGCTCCTGCATCTTCAACTTTCTGCACTTCTTTGGATTATTCCTGTGAACTGAGTTTGATTATAAAAATATCTAGAAAAAAAAATCTATTAAAAATCTCTAGTTATTTTTTTAAGATTTACTTTTAACTAACACCTAAGTGTGCACAGAAACACTGAGGAAGAAAAAACTTTTAAAGCAATAATTTTTAGGACCATTTTGCAGTTATAACACTGCAGTACAGTTTTCACACACATCTGTGTATACTTACAGAAATGTGTGCAACCTCATAATTGATCTCAGAGTGTTGCAAGCTGAGTCAAGGACATATTGACAAACACACTTGTTTGTAGCGAGCTATCCATCAAAGATTTCAGGATTATCCACAATAAACATGAAGCAAACATGCAACAGGCAACATGAAAAAATGCAGTTTTCTCCTCTGTTAACTAGCCCCAGCTTTTGTCGATGGGACATGGTCATGCCCACAAAAATTACAGACATGCTTAGCATCATCTGGTTGTCCACTGAGCATCAGGGGACAGTAGCCCACTGTGGCCAAAAGAGGGCGGCAAATTACAAGATGATTACAAACCCCCACTTTTGCATCCTTTATGGTTCTGTTCTAAGATTAGATGTAAGAATATAACTTCCACTTTCCGTATCATTCATTTGATGTATATTTTTAGCTTGAACTGGTCAAGCACAGCTTGTCTTTCCTTTACTGACCACTGAGGTCAAGTTATTTCAGTGTTGGTCTGAAGTTAAGTAATCTTGAAACTAAATATCATATATGTCATTTTTCCATTTTAGTAGCACATTTATGCAAAGAACAAACAAAAAGCTTTGTTTAGGCTGAGAAATCCGTTGGAACAATATTTATTCATGGCTCAGTATAACTTTATGGCTGATATTCATAATGTTGATGATGATAAGTATATTTTAAAAAACTGCCATGGTTATACTATTGCCTACAATTTGGACGCTTAGGGAATGGTCAAAGATTGTAGAACTGCTCAGTTACAGAGTAACAAGTTGGTGCTTTGGGTCCTAAAAAGTGTTTTACAAATACAATGGATTAACCTTATAATTACAATTAGTAGCTGTAATAGTACTAATTGCAGTCCTATTTTTGTCAAACTGCAATTTTTTACATAATATTGAAGCTGGAAGAAATGATTTATAAGTCAAAGGCTATTACTTAAGATATTTAGCAATTTTTCCTGACCTTTCCTAATTCTCTGTAATGATTATTGTTTATCAGGTAAATGTTTGTCTAAGAGAATTTTTGTGTTTGTTTGCTTTGTAGAAACATTCTGGTGAGGAGTCATGGGACCATAACAGTAGCAGTTCACAAGATAGCATCGTGAAGACAACATGAGTAATTTTATTTTAAAGAAATGTACATAAACATACAACATAATTATAATCACACAATCTGAATGAACTTTGAGAGAGAGATCTTCAGTTTTCAATAAATATCTGGAGCACGTTTCTGTTGTTTTTCTTTCCTGTGATGCCTTCCTTTTATGTGATAACACATACAAAATAGATACTGATCTGTCAGTTATGCTGGTTTATTGATGTACAAAATTCAGGCACGTTGATGCTTTGTATGAGTCATTTTGTACCGCATCCTCAAATCCAGTCATGCACAGAATAACAAGCTTTAATAAACTTTAACTTGACTTTCTGCTGCCCTCTCTTGCGTTAAGTATTCATTATTTTCTCTTCTCAGATTTTTGTGGTTAACCAATTTACTTTCTTTGGCAGGTGCATGAAAATCATCCCAGAACTGATTAAACAGATCGGGCTTCAGGCTTTGAAATCATTGATTAAAGCTGCTATGAAGACACTTTCAGTCATATCTTGCTGACCATAAACCTGCATAAATATTTTGACAATGGGTTATGTAATAGACAGGAGTAACGGTGGAGAATCAGGTGAATGCTGATGTTATGCATCAGGGAGATTTCACGCGGTATAATCAGAGCCGTTCGTTGCATCAGCAGCCCTGCATATGTTACTGTCCTCACGGTTTTCTATCTGTGGTGCAGATTGGCAGTGCAATGCGTCTTGGTGGCGCAATGCCTTAACCGGAGTAAAGTCTGCGGTGGCTCTGATGTTTTGACCGCAGAGCTTTTTTTTTCCTCCTCTCCCCCTGAGCCCTCGGATGAGGTTCACTGCTACGTCTAAGTCACGTGTCTGTCCTCCGTAAAGGCTTTGCTCTCTGCGGCTCCTCAGCACAGCCAGCGATGTGGGGGCTGAAATGTGAGATGCAACTCAGAGGGACTCGCTCACGGAGGCAAAGTTATGGCACGGTCATCATCGGAGAAAAAGATCCCACCGAATTTTTTCTTTGCTAAAAACTCCGTCATCAGTGACGCGCAGTGCTTTCTGGGACTCACAACTTCGGAGCGAGAAAACCCCAAATTACGCGTCAAATTAAACTAATTGAAAATTGAGACAGGCGCGTCGAGGACTGAAGGAGATCACAGGTATGGACTCCCTTTTTTTCTTTTTCTTTCTTTTCCTTTTTTTCACTTTTTTTTTTTTTTTTTTTTTTGCTTATTGACAGTATTAAATAATTCATATATATATAAAAAATAATAATTAATATGACTTAAAAATTATTAAATTTAGATTGTTTTCTTTATTGGTGCAATACTTGTCACACCAACGTTTTCCCCTGCAATTTAAGCTCAAGTTATCCTCCCAACGCTTATCCTCAGTGACCCTCCTGAAGTTATTTTTGGTTGTAAAACTTTATCACTCACATTGCGTCAGTGCAGGTTTGTGTCACTTTTTGACAGATGTCAGCCGGATGACATCTTCAGGTCCACCGCTGAGGTGTCAGTGCGCCTCGCATCTGTTTCAACGACTCTTTTCTTGCCTTCCCAGCAGTGTTGAGCGGAGTGAGGGGCACGATGCAACAGGCCTGTGGAGTGGAGATAACAATTAGTCTACAGCTGCACACGGTAAGACCTCCTTGTTTTTTCCCCCATAGTGATATGCCTCCGTGCACTAAGCCGAAATGCTTTCAGCTAAACACTTTGCATTTTCTACATAATCTCACAATTCCTCAGGATGACTGGTTTCCCTCAGAGTCCGGTGCTGTGGTCATAGATGGAGGCGCCAGGTTCAGACTTTCTGTTACGTGTTGCCTTGATGGAAGAAATAGTCAAGCAAAGAGAAAGTTATATATATACATGAAAAGGGAAAATTTCTTGGTAAAATACTAATTTAGTAGCTAAAATGTTTAGAGTAACAGCTTTGTTCACTTTCTCAGTGTTGTAGAGCCACAATGAAATGCAAATTCTTGCAAAAGAGTTGCTCAGCTAACTATATAATCTCTTTAGCTATCAATCTGCAAAACAGTAGGTTGAAGGCAGAGTGGGAACCTGCTCAAAACCCTGATCATTTTAAATGGTACGTGAATAAGTTTCTTTTCTTTGCTGATAATCTAAAATTTCACACTTGCTCTCTTTTGATGAGTCTAAACAGGACTTTTATCTCCAAGCGCCCTGTGTGAGTAAATTTTATTTCATGCAAATATAACTTTAACAGGAAACTTCTGAGGACAGCAATAATGCAGAGGGAGAATGATCTGTTTATCATGAATCTATGACAGCGACATCAGCAGATGTGATGATATGTGAAATCCAACCTCACTTTCAGAGTTTTACACAATGCAGACCTGAATTATTTTTTGCAGTGTTGGGGAGAAGCTGGTAACTATTTTGGAAGTGGGATCTTTGTTTGACCCACTTTTTTTGTACAATTGGCCCGCTCTACCTTGAAGCTGATTTGCTTGTTTTAGCCCCAAAGCCTTATAGACAGCCCATTCAAAGATGCTCTCAGAGATTATCTGCGGTTACGCCCGTGATCTATACTGAAAGACATGTTTTTTTCAGATTCTTAAGTGACAGCTGTCCTCCTTAAACTGAAAAATATTTAGTTAGCTGTCTGTCAGTGTTTGAACTAATTGATTGCATTAACAAGAGCACTCTGCGGAGCACTGGTATGAACGGCGTTCTTGCTTCAGAGAAACTTTACTCTCCAGGTTTTTTTTTTTGCTTTACACTTAACCAAAACAGAATGCACCACAACAGGACAGAGCTGTTGACCCTTTAAACCTGTAAGCTGTTGGGAAGTTTTCTTAAAGCACAGCTGTAGACAGGGGAGGGGGGCTTCTCCTCATTTCTGCAGGTGTGGATGCTTTCCCTTACAGTGAGGATGTGGGGAGAGCCTGGAGTCAGAAACAGAGGGACATCTGGTTAACTTGATTTGTGGAGGAAGCAGAATGCAACATTCTTCTCAGTGCTACACATGTGTGAAGCCAGACGGCTGACTGAGCCACTATTTCCACATGCCAGTTCACGGCTGATTTTCTTACCAAATATGTAAAGGGGTTGTGATGTAAATATCTCATCAAAAGTCACATTTTCTTCATATGATATGCAAACCATGGGGGGGGGGGGATTTAAACATGTTCAGCGTTAGAAATTAATGATGGTTAAACTCAGGTTTATGAAACACAAATCTGGCAATTTGAAGGAAATTTCCTGTGATAAACTTGTGTTACAAAACTTTTAATCCAGGTCCACCAGCAGGTCCAAATTCTCACTCACCCTGTAAAATATCTCTTTGATGTGGATCGTCACAAGTGTTTCTACCGACATTTGCTTTTCCCAGATGATGAATCATAATGATGTTGTCGCTCTGATTTTTCTGCTGGAACCACCAGGAGGTTGAAGTATTGAAGTATTTCTTTCTAAAATCCAGAGTTTTTATGGAGAGTTCTACTCATCTCTTTGATCTGAAGTTGCAGAGATACAATGTACCATTATTGATTTTTTGTATATATATATATATATAGCGGCAGCTGTAGCCTGAGGCAATTAGTGTCTGAGTTTGTCAGCAGTTCCATTCAGTTTCATTCTTAACTTGATCTCAGGAACATCTTGAAAGAATTTTTCAAAATTGGCACAAACACCTGAATTGACTTTAACCTGAATGGTCAAAGGTCAAATTGCAAGGTCGTTGTGTCATCACAAAACATGTGTCTGGCCATAACTGAAGAATTCATGAGCTTATTACGAAAAAGTTTCATGCAAGTAGGTGCTAGGATAAAATGATAAAGCCCTGACATTTTATATCAAAAGGTCAACTTCCCTGTGACATCATAATTTTCCTGCAAGAACATTGTTTGAGTCATTATTTGATGCCATAACTGAGGAACAGAAGAGAAGATTGTGGCCGTGATTCACATTTGGTCAGATACCAAGTTGGTGACACAAATCTTGGGTGCTCACCCTAAAAGAGTGTTATCTGATTCCGTCTTCTGTGCCAAAAGTTAAAGATGAGTGTGAAACATCCACATTATTGAGTTTTAGGCTCCCTTGTGGCAACATCAACTTTTGAAGCGATGTAGTCGGCCACAAGCTCATTGGTTTTGCTGATATTGAGCTTCATGTGATTGTCTTTTCACCATGTGACAAAGTTCTCTACCAGCCCTCTGTGCTCCTCTAAAACATATTCTCTAAATGAAGACAGCATGTTTCTCTCAAGCGACAATTATTCCAAAATTTATTATTATTCCTTTCTAATTATCATACACATCAATATAGTTACAACTTCCATTTCTCAAAAAAAACATCTACTTAATTTAAATAAACACCTTAAAGATCTTTATTGCCTTTCCTGTTTGAGTCTGGACAAACATGTTTGCTTAACTGGTTGGCAGAGGCAGAAATTCTAGTTTCTCATGTGTTTGTATCATTTGTTACTTCACTCATCACTGTCCACTGTTTTTGTTTCAGGTGTAACACTAATCTCGATCTTAATCTGAGAATGACACTCTGAGAATAGGACTTCCAGGTCTATTCGTCACCTTCAGAGTCTTCAGGCGATTTACCAAACCAGTAAAAGAGGTAAGACAGCATGCTGTTTTAATCACCACATTTCTTACAGCGTCCGATGCTATTGGTGCTCAGAATAATGACCAACCTGAATTCTTATCAAACACAGGTTGCCTGTGTGTGTCATTCTTTTTATGTTTTCTATATATTCATTTTGGTCTGTAACATTTTAATTTGCTCACAAAATTATTTTTCTTTTAAATGCAGCAGGATATAACATGTGTGCAGTACGACTTACTCATTTAATTCAGTCATATTTTGGCACTCCTTTGTGACACTAAGTAACTTCACCCACGATATATTTTGCATGAGATGACCACACCTGGTTTGTCTCAGTAATGAAAACTAAGATTTTATAACTCAGATCATCTATTGAATGAGTGGTAATTTAGCCAGACTCCCAACCAATAAGCCTGTCTGAAACAGAGTTATGCTGCATACGTACTGTAGTAACAGAGGTTTTATTGATATTTTGTTAACGGTTTTGCTTTATATAATAAAAGTAGGCCTGTGTAATGGCCTCTATAAGTTAGACATTCAAAACATTAACAAAAGTTGTCTTATGCTATTCCAAATCACAGAAACACCACATGCAAAGGGTTGCTTCTGGTAAAATGTTTAAATTTTAAAGTTGGAGCAGAATTTCAGATAAACATTAAGTTTTGCTGACTAAACCAAAAATCACTTACCCTGGTCTCCAAAGCTTACTGCTGATAGTTTATGTGTGTGTGTGTTTTCGTGTGTGTGTGTGTGTGTGTGTGTGTGTGTGTGTGTGTGTGTGTGTGTGTGTGTGTGTGTGTGTGTGTGTGGTCGTCTCTCAGGCTTCACGTGTCCTCGGTGCCCGAGTCTCTGCCCTGCAGAGAGCAGGAGTTCCAGGACATCTACAGCTTCGTGGAGAGCAAGATCACGGACGGCACAGGAGGGTGAGAACCAGATCAGGTGTTTAAAATCAGAAAAGGTTCATTGAAATTTCACTGTGATGTTTTTAGATAGAAGGTTAGGGCTTCCACAAATTAAGATGAAAAGAGGCCACAGATCTTTGTTTGATATTTGATTCTGTCAATCAGCTGATTGATTACCTGCTGACCTCCAGGTGTGAGACTGTCGGAGTGACGGCGTCATGTTATTAATATTATAAACCCAGTGAAGTCACATTTGTTTCCTTCAGATAATAAAAAACCCCACAATGTTGAAAAATGTCACATTGGCTGAATTTGTGGATGTGACTCAGAGCTTCTGTCTCCTGGCGGCCGCTCTCACGGTTCCTGTCGTCTCTGTCTCAGGTGTATGTATATCTCAGGTGTGCCAGGCACAGGGAAGACAGCCACGGTCCACGAGGTGATGCGCTGCCTGCAGCACGCGGCCGACGTGGACGAGATCCCTTCGTTCAGCTTCATCGAGATCAACGGGATGAAGATGACGGATCCTCATCAGGCCTACGTCCAGATCCTGCAGGTGAGAAAAGAGTTCAGGAGACGCAGCACGAAGACGGGAAGCTGGATCTGCTTCAGAGTCCGGAGTCTGTGAGGGCAGAGCATCATGTGATCCAGATGTCACACAGATGTTGGACTTTTTTTTTTGGTTTATAAGTCGTTCATCACTGGAGACGCCAGTTTTCTTCCAACTGCAGTGTTTTCTTACAGGAAACAAGATTTGAGCCACACAGGCAGAGACTTAATGTGTAAATCAGTTCAAACTGACCTGATCTCTCTTTTTTATCTCTAAACAAGCTGGTTTCCTTTTATCAGGTCAAAGTGGAAGAAAGTGAAGGAAAGTTTTCTGCAGGAAAATCTGTGGAAATGTTCAACAGGACTCCCGTTTTTTCACAAGGAGTTCATTTTTCTCTTTAACAAGAAGAAAACTGTGATAAAAGTTGCACAATTTCCTCTGTATTTCTTTAAAATGATGTCATAGTGATGTCAGTTTTGTGTTTTTAGCATTTTTTTAAATGTAAGTTCCTGAAGTTGAACTAAATGAACTGACAGGACGGATTTAAAACAACCAGGCGAGCAGTTTCCACCTGCTTCCACTCTTTGTGCTAAGCTAGGCTAAATGTGTCCTGGATGCTAAATTATGAATGATGCTATGGCAAAGGCCTGGAGTGAACCGTGTGGTGCGTTCACTGACCGCCTGCTCTCGTCTGTGCAGAAACTGACGGGTCAGAAGGCCACGGCCGACCACGCGGCAGCTCTGCTGGAGAAGAGATTCAGCAACCCTGCACCCAGGAAGGAGACCACGGTGCTGCTGGTGGACGAGGTGAGAACTTCATATTAAGTCGTCAGTTGTCGGTCAAATAAAAATCTCACCTTGCAGATCTTTAAGGATGGATCAGGTGATATATCAGATTTTCTCTGACCTTCAGACGGGGGCTGCGCGGTTAATCAGAAATCAAACTGACATTCAGAACCTGTAGCTGACGTGATCAATATTTCTTTTTTGTTTGTTTTGGTTGTTTTAGTTTGTTTTAAACTCTGTTAATACTTTCTTCACTGTGTGTGTTCATGAAGCCAACTGTCCCCTTGTAGTAGTAGTAAGTGAAGTCTGTGAGAGCACTGAGCAGCTGCAGTAACTGCCTCACACTCTGCTGTGTTCAACCATTTTGAACCTGTTTCTCTTTCGTCCCTCACTGATATTGTTATACGTATGAGAACTACAAGTTGTCCTCTGGACATTTTTCCAACTAAATTGTTGAAAGAGGTGCTTTCCACTGTTGGGCCTTCCCTCCTGGTTTTAATGAACACTTGTCTCAGCTCAGGATGTGTCCCTAATTCTTTTAAACATGCCATAGTGAGACCACTTCTTAAAAAAGCACATCTTGATGCCAGTGTTCTGTCCAATTTTAGACCTGTCTCTAATTTGCCTTTTATTTCAAAGGTCCTTGAGAGAATTGTTTTTACACAGCTGCAATTGTTTTTAGAAAGTAACTGTGTTCTGGAAAAATTTCAGTCTGGGTTCAGGACCAGGCATAGCACTGAGTCCGCACTTTTGAAAGTGCATAATGACATTGCCCTTTCTGTTGATGCCAAATGTCCTGTTGTTTTAGTTTTGTTAGACCTGACAGCGGCATTTGATACAGTGGATCATTCAATCCTCTTG
>JAQMCX010000002.1:8957079-8989412 GCA_029814765.1 Acanthurus leucopareius
AACTTTGAAACATCTAAGAAGTATTAGCTATTTACAGCTCCTTTTTTTTAAGGTTAAATTGACATGAATTTACTGTAGTGTGCTTACTCTGTGTGTGTGTGTGCGTGTGTGTGTGTGTGCATGTGCATGTTGGAGTCACAAGTGCTGGCAACCACAGAGATCAAACAAGGCACTCTGACCAGTAATTACAGTCGTCTGAAGGTGTGCTTTGTAGAAGAGCATGGTTTTAGCTCACTGTACAGCCATATGTGCTGCTCTTGTTTCTTCTGTCCTGACTGGTGTCAAAGTCTGGGCCTGAATAATTCAGGCCTAACCTGCACAGGTGTCAGACATCTGGGGAGAAAGGCTTCACCTGTCTTGACTTGCAGGAAAAAGATCAATTTGATCACCATAAGATGTGGAATCTGTAAAGTTAAAATGTGACTCCTGCAGCCCACATTGAACAAATCTAGTTTGTGTCTTCCACAGTTTTAGTCTAGTTTAAGTTTAACTTGCAAACTGTGTGTGCATGCTTTACAGCACAATTTAAGGTTAAAACCACCCATTCTTCTCATGCTCAGGACAAACTGTAGCAGGAAATCTGTATGTTTTGACAAACTTGGACCAGATGAGAGACATCAGTTCAGATTATTCTACAGATGAGTTATTTTGACCCTGGTGTCACAGACTAGAGGTTTTCTGGTTCTGTTGCTTCTTTGTGACATCTTGAGGTTTTCTGAAATAAAATGTGGTTGTTTTTGCGAAAACTTACCTGCTCTCTGCACCTGCAAGCCAGATCACTATCTTTACAACAGAAGGCAGTGGTGCTCATACCACTTTTGTCCACAGGGGCCGCCATAATCAACAAAAAAAATGAAAGTTCTTCATTTGCAAGTGTGTTATCAGGAAGAAAATGCGCTCAATGTATCTGTAAGCACTTAAGAACACACTCAATATGTTTTGGTGAGGTACACTGAATGTAAACATGCTCTTGTTTTTTTTTTTTTACAAGAAAACACCACAAGGCACCTTTAGACCCTCTGTTTCACTTTGCTGAGTCAACACTTGGACTCAAAAATCATGCTTTTAAAAAGTGACGGGGGAAAGATCTCTGAAGTGTCTCATTGGCTGTGGTGAGACTTTTTCCCACAGGAATTACTTTTTAGATTTAGACTGTACGCACATGTACAATTTTGAGAAAGAATCTCCTGGTAGAAGTGTGCAGCAACACAGTGTTTACAACACACTACAAAGCACTGATCTCCAATCCCCCATCGCTCACAACCCTCAGACCCCCGGCACACTCACAAACATGCACTCAAGCAAACTCTGAGGACAACTTGTGAACAGCACATGGGGGGGAAATACTTTGCTCGCAGTACACTGGCCCAATTCATTCCCCTTGTAATCCGCTCTGTGCTCTCTGCCTAATTTGGTCTCGGCTTCTTATACATGTCTAAGTCAGACTGAGTAAGTGATGCAGGCTGCAGAGACCGGCGATACACACAGGTTTACTACTACGCCCTCTGCTACTTCCTTTGGGATCTGTTTGCCTTTCAGCAACTGAAGTGCAGCGATATTTTACACTCTCTACATGTTGACAGTATGGAGGCCAGGTTGTAGCTTTCATTCAACCATAGTTAATTTATTTGGAGATTAATAGAGAAATTGTTAAAGAGACCAACCACTTAAAGCTATAACCACTTGTCTACAACACCAGAGGTGACAATGGTGTGACACATCCAGCTCCTTTTCCCTCAGACACAAGTTGTCCCCTCAACAACAGCCAAAATGTTTCTGTCGTTTAAATGTGCTATACAAATAAAAGTGGATTGGATTGGATTGAAAATGTGAAACAAATCTAGCCAATCATGTCAGCTCTCTGGACTGAACTGTAACAGA
Source organism: Acanthurus leucopareius (assembly GCA_029814765.1). Lineage (NCBI taxonomy): Eukaryota > Metazoa > Chordata > Actinopteri > Acanthuriformes > Acanthuridae > Acanthurus > Acanthurus leucopareius. The sequence goes on from JAQMCX010000002.1 coordinate 8,958,961, forward strand.
AGTCTTGAAGTTTCTTGAAGCATTGCAGTTCCGTAGCGACTTGTGGAGAAAAGGGCATTTTAAATTTTATTTTGGGGCAAAGCCCCCAACCTTAAAGTGTTTTTTAAATTTTTTTTTTTTTTACTGACAATTCAATAAGTGCTTTTTTTTCTTCCAGTGACCATTAAAAGTGGAGTCATAGCACTTTCCTCATTTATTTAGATACGAGTCCAGTCATGTTAGCCTGAAATAACTGCCCGACAGTGTCTGCCAACGTGTCTGCTGAGTCGCTGGCCTTTCCTAGAAAGACTTTGGTGTCAGTTACCTCATCCTGAGATCTGATTATAGATGTGTCCTAGATTTATTTAAGAGTTCATGAAGATCATGATGATACATATGCAAACAGTTAAACCCATCTGCAGTTGGAAAGTATTTCTTTAATTTATCTGTAACTAATTCTCCTATTCTATTTATTTTTTAAGTAGTGAGCTTCAAAATTGAAGCCCTGTAGTTTGAAAAAAGCCTGGAAAATTGAAGGGTTTTTGTAAATTTTATCAACTTTTTCTTTTTAATGCTCATGTGTTTTTATCTAAAGTGAATGTGAATGACATTAAGTTAGCGATGTTCTCTCACAGCAGGAAGGTTTTGGTCTCAAATATTCTGCCAGGTTGTGGTTAGGTTTGCAAGTTTGCCCTTTTTTCAGTGTTGGTTCCCTCTCAGTTGACTGAAAACAATAAATTGTTCCCGGCTGTGATTGTGATTGTGACTGTGAATAGTTATTTCTTGATGTGTGTACGCACAGTTAGGTCACACTTTAATCTTGCAAATTTAATTCCACCTCCTGTTCAAGCCTGTGCAATAGTCACATTCGAGCTTTTTTCTGCTCAGATGTGATCTCATGCCAGGTTTGAGATAATTGCTCTGCTTTGCCCTGTAAGTCTGTCAGCCAACAGAAACCTGATGCACTATGTTAGGAAACGTCGTCTGTCGTCACGTTGTTTTGTTTAAATATTAAAGCACAGCTGTCACACATTGCTGACAAGGTTTTATTGAGATAATGGATAATAGAATAGATAATAAAGAGACGGATTAAATACTTTAGCACCGTGCAGGGGTTTTTTTTTTTGCACACTCACATTTTATAAAGCAGCTCATTTGATTGCATATAAAGCCGCTCGTGTCTTTTCACCTTCATAGAGACAGATTGTGCATCTGTTTCTGGTCAATATTTGATCTGATTTACTTCAGTGGAGTGGCAATTGGCTATGACTGTGCAGGAACTCTGGTGTCTTTACACAGGGACGGGACTGTCTGCTCACTTATGAACTGCATGTGTGTCTTCAGGCAGGTTTTGCAGGTTGGTCACAAATAAGAGTTTTGCACACCATATGGATGTGCAACACCGAGCAAAAACACATGATTATTTATGTGCAGTAACTTAAAATGCTGAGTAATCATGCAGGAATATGAAAGCAAAGTGGGGAGTTTGTTAGGAAAATGATGATAGATAAATCCTGAGTGTTTACTGCTGAATCAGCACATTAGCTCTACAGAAAGCAGAACACTGAGGAAAATGGGGCTAATAAGATGAAGCTCAAGGGATGATTTATCTGTTTAAAAACCAGCTGAACTGGTTCAAATAAAGAAATAGAACCATTAAAGGAAGAGGCTGTTGCAAGTCCTTTGATTTACAGTATGTCATCCTTAAATTTATCAGCCTCAGGATGATAAACGTGCAGAGGATCATTACCCAGGACATGTATCTTTAGTAAATGTCTGAGTTTGCTCTTTGCCATCATCAGAGCTGTCAAAGGCATCGTTCTCATCGTTCAACCTTCTCTGACCCAGACGCTGAACTGACCTCCAGCTGTGGGCTCAATTTTACTAGTGTTTGTCCGGAAGTTATGTTCGATCAATAAATCATTTTAAATATCCATGTTGGAAACTGTTGTAGCTCATGCAGGTTTCCTATGACTTTTTCAGTGAGAATTTTGATTATATAGTTCTAGATGGGGAATGTGCTCTTTCTGCTCTTTTACTCTCTAATAAACATTAAAACTGTCATCATATAGATTATTATGTGCATCCAAAAGTCATGTAACGCTGGCAAATAGCTATTCCTAAGTTTACAGGCCTGTAAAAAATTGCATTATATACTTTTAAGATGTCACATGTTGCCAGTTGGGGTGCCAAGTCAAACTGCAGACGGCTCACAAAACGGGCGTGAACATGTTGCTCCTGAATCTCCTCACAGCAGCAACATCGCTTCAGTCCACCAAAGTGCAGTCTCATGGCTTAAGTCTTAACTTTAAAAGTTACACATATACCACATGGAATAAATACTAGAGGCACACTAGAACATTTTACCTGCCAAACATGTTTAGTTAAAAATATATGTATTTTTTCAATGCACTCAGTAATCCATTACCATTCTCTTTGACCCCCTTCTCTGATTTCTACAGTAACCTCACAATATGAGGTCTTGGGTCCAGTGATGAGCATATGGAACGTGCATCCTTTCTCATTTAACATTTTCAATCCTGATTTTAATAAGAATTTGAAAGCTACATTGTTCTTTTATTTCTTCCCTGTCTTTGTTGGTGCATTGGTACATTTCTTCTTACAACCATACATCATGCATACTTCTATGCATGCACGATAAAAGCGTGTATGAAGTAAGAAATCTGACTGAGGAAACTTCATTTCTTGAACATGAAACTGTCTAACTGTTTTTCTAAGGCATAAAGTAAAATGAAAAGTCATAACTTCAGCTTTAAGTTAATGTTTCAAAAGTAATTGAATCCCAGTTCAGACTAAAACATCAGCCTCATTGAGTCTGAGTAAGTCAGTCTTGTTTTTATGACCGTGTGGTTTCAAGTTGGTCAGAAGTCAATTCTCAGCAGCAGCAGCAGGAGCCAGTTCTTTTCACAAGTCCATTAACCAGATTTGAGAGGGCTTCAGGTTTTATTACCTAGATAACTACCTACTTGAATATGTTTTTTGGAATTTTTGGAATATTTGGTTACCAATGAAAATATCACCAAGTTAAATTTTTATCATCAAAGCCTGCAGGCTGAGGACATACTGTCACGTGCTGATACTTTTAAGTACACATGTTGAATATTTGCACTTTATGCAACATTGATACACTTAATGAAAACACTGTTGAGAAGTTCAGTCTAGCGCAGTAGTTGTAATAAGAGCAAAAGAGGTGGAAAAGTAACCAGGATCAGCTGAACTGTAACTGACCAGTTTCACAGCTCAGTGACTTAAAAAGTTAATACATCATTCATGTCTACTGTGAGTTATTCTTAAAGGATCATTCTGTGCCAAGACTTTTTGATAACAATCAGTTGGCTCCTAAAATGACTCAGGCTAAGACTTTTCATTAGTCTCATATTAGTCTCCTGTTAAGGCACCTGAAGCAAAAACTCTGTAAGAAAGATGAAATTCATGTCTCAGTTAGTTTAGAAAATAGACTAATTTTGTTGTTTTTTTTTCTCTTCAAAACTCTCATTTGCCACATTATGTTATGCTGCTGTTGTTTTGTTTTAAATCACTCAGTGATAACAGATAATTGAATGTCTTTTCCTTTTTTTAAGTATCACCACTGATATACACATTGGTGACTGTGCTTAAGACAAAAGAACCTTTATTTTTTATTATAAATTCCTTGCATTTCTTCAAAATGTTGTGCCTTTAATAACCATAACTGTGTTTTTACCCACATTACATACATGTCATGTACCTTTGAAAATGTGTGATTGTGAAAGGACGGCAGAGAGGATTCCCTGAGGGGAATTTGATATTTAATTTAATATTGATGTTTTCCTTTTTTTTTTTTTTCTCCCAGCTGAACCGAGGAAGCCATGAACCTGTTCAGGAAGGATGCCATGAGCACCAAGAAGGAGAAGGACAAAGAGATCCAGTATGAGGACCCTCCAGATGGAGGTTGGGGTTGGATGGTGGTGCTGCATTGCTTCCTGGTATGTCCACCACAGTTGTGTATGACCTCCCTCATCTCTCAAACACACAAACATGTAGCCTCTACAGTGTGAAACAGCACAATAGTTTTACAACTACCTTCAACCTCTGTGAGCAAATGCAGATATTATGGATGCAAAAATGTCATGTTTGGTCTTTTTCAGCAAGTCCTCAATAGATTGGCAGCAGAAAAAAGTTCAAATTTAACTCACCACTTTACTCTTCAACTATTGTCAGTTTTAATAAATTCGTTGTACTTTTGTCTCCATATGTGTGTTTCACAGAGCTCCTCTCTTAACAAAGACACAAATGTAACGCGACAAAATAAAACAGATGTACTTCACATGCTATATCTGTTAGCACTGATCACTTCCCCATTATTTTTGTGTGTGTGTGTGTGTGTGTGTGTGTGTGTGTGCATATGCAGGTAAATGTCCTAGTGATGGGAACACTGAAGAGCTTTGGGATCTTCTTTGTTGCATTTCAAGATGAGTTCGGAGGCTCGGCAGAGAGTATCAGTTGGATCGGGTCCATCATGTCCAGTGTGCGTCTGTCTGCAGGTTTGTGTCGAGAAAAAACAGCTCTGTCTGTATCACCTACACATGCCAGCCCTGAGTCCATTGGCCCATTTGGATGCTGAACATTGGTGAATGTAAAATATTCACAGTTTGTATGTTCCTGCTTCCTGACCTGTATTATCATAGCACCATTTGCTTCTGTGGCCTGTGCCAAGCTGGGAACCAGGGTGACCTCCATCAGCGGGGCAGTGCTGGTCAGTGGAGGCTTCATCATAAGCATTTTCGCCACCAGCGTGTTGTTCCTCTACATCAGCATGGGCATGATAGTCGGTGAGAAGAAATCTGTAATAAGCCAAAATACCTCAATGAGACTCAAACTTGCAATTTGCCTGATGTCTCTGCAACCTCAAAGAAAACCCAAGGTCATCATATTTGACATCAGTACTTGTAACTGATTTTTTTTCTCTTATCCGTCCACATTCCTTTGAAAGTTAAAGTGATCAATAATGAACATTTTCAAAATTCCTTTTAGGACTTGGCTTTGCACTACTATACCAGTCCTTCTCCGTGGTTACGGCGCTGTACTTCAGAAAGAGGCTAGCGACTGCGTATGCAATCGGGCGTTCTGGGATGGGTTTGACCTTTGCCCTTGCTCCATTCACTCAGCTGCTCTTGGACCAATACGCTTGGCAAGGTAAGCAGGACAGATCTGTCAGAGAGGATCAGACCCTAATGCATTTCTGACTTCTGTGTAGACGCTGTGCAGTCCAAAACTTTTTGTGACTGTCTGTTGTGTACAAACAGACCACTGCACAGTGATGTGCATGTAGCAGGTGCAAGCAATAACTTTTATGAGTAAATATTCCAGGTTTGCATCACTTGATCAACATCAGCTCCTGTGTTACACGTGCTTTTGGGACCACTGGTACATGCACTTTTGCGGTGGAAAGCTCACAGTCCGTGAGACTGAGACCCCTTGGAAGAAAAGGTGTGTCAGGTCAGGAGTAGATGAAGAGCATGCGGGTGGATTTATTTGATATTTGTGAGGTTGTGCACTGTGAATTTACCCCCAGGATCAGACTTTTTAAGCAGAGTACTACTGCAATGTTCTGAGCCGTTAGAGGGTTAACATTTGGCTTAAACTACCTGAACTTTGGCACAATATTAATTTGGCTATTCAACATGGCAATGCACCTGCTCAGAGTGAATTGGAGACACACAAGCTCCCTGCTCAAAACAATCAAAACAATCCACCCTTCACTTGCCAGCCTCTGCTCCCTGCACCATCTGTGCATTCCCCAGAATTAAGTTTGGTCTCTGGAGAATAGACCAAAGTTTCAGATCCATGGTTTAATCGCAGGTGCGCACATATCAGCGATCACAAAAACACATGCAACTCAGATGCTGATGATGATAAAAGGATGTAACTTGAAAACCTTACTCTCCCTGCTGCTACATGCACATAACTGTACAGTGCTCCAGTCGTGCAAAACAGAAAAAAGTCTTTTTGATCGTAGCTTGTAATAATGAATATGGCAGAAAATACGGCACATGAAAGGTGAAATTTCGGGTCTTTAGCTCTGTTTGTCTCCCACAGGTGCAATGCTTATTCTTGGTGGTCTCATGCTAAATCTGGTGGCCTCTGGGATGCTTCTGCGACCCATTAATGTGAAGCCTGCCCCGTCACAGCCTACCTCTTCTCCCATCCAAAAGAGCCCTGCCATTTCCCTCAAGAGCTCATCAGAGAAGGAGTACACCAAGAGCTGCTTGAACGGCTCCTCTCATCTATCCAACGGCCTCTCCAAATCGTCCCCTCCTCCTGCCCCTCACAAAGACTCTGAGAAACAGGGACTCCAGGACCAGTCAGTGAACCCTGAACTGACCAGACTGGTCCTCAATGGTGTGAATGGCCATGAGCCCCACCAAGACTTGGGTCAGTGTAAACCCACAACTCCAGACAGCTCCGCCGAGCTAAATGGCAGCATGAATGGGTCCACTATTGTTGGATATCCCTCACTTGCCAGCACGCCGAGTGAGGTGACTGTCAAAAAAGCCAAAGTAATGGATTTCTCCCTGCTAAAGGATCCATTCTTTTGCATTTACACTTGGTCCTTGGTCTTCAGCCAGCTGGCCTACTTCATCCCCTATTTCCACCTGTCTGCTCGTGCCAGAACCCTGGGCATCGATGCCATGGATGCTTCTTTTATCATCTCTGTTGCAGGTGAGGCACACGTTGGATAATAGTTTCCAGTTTGTTTTCTTATATGATCTAATTTAGAGGATTCATTTGTTTTGGAAAATACACTAAATTCACTTTTTTCTTAAAGTTAGATAAGAAGATTGATATTCACCTCAATATTGAATCTGTGCCATGATCTTAAATCAAAACAAACACACATTACAAAATCATAAGACCACAACCTTAAAACATCAGAAGACTACAAAACTAACATGTTAAATAAATATGAAAAACAAGTGTAAAAATGATCAATTTAAACTTATCAATAATAGATATGGATGACATGTTCAGTCGATGAACAAGTAAGTGAATTTGTGCCATAAATCGTATTTTATCTTCATTGCGATGACAAGACAAGAAATAAGTGTCTATTCCATATATCAAGTTTTGTTTTAAAGCAAATGATCATATCATTAGATTTAGCTCTTTCATCATCCTAACTATATTTATTTTGACAGTTTAACAACGATGATGGCTCCTGTAGTTAACACTAGATGAATAAGGGATTAAGCACCTCATAAGTTACTCTGAAATGGAGGATTCTTGGGATAAGAAGGCCATGCACCTCTGAATAAAAACATTATCGTTAAAGGTGAATTTTTCCACTCCCAGTGGTCAATAAGATTCACATTTAAAAATTACACTGAAGCTAAAAAAAACAACAGACACCAAATACAACTAAACACCATTGTAAAATGGTGTCGTACTGGCTGAGTCTCCTGTCAGTGACTTGAGACTCGTACTCACGACTCAGTACCCATTACTTCAGTATTACATAAGTAGCAGAACTTATGGGATGGACTGCACCCAACTTTGAACTTGTCCTTCACTTTGATTTTAACTGCACAACTGTGGAATTACATGACTATAATTTAACGGTTGTTCACAATGATAAAATCCGTTCACAGACGTATAAACAGCGGGCAAAGTACTCAGAACCGTTTCTGTGGAAGTTTCCACCATACGAGGTGTCTCTAAGAGCACATTTTGCTATGGTGACACTCTCACATGCACATTCATACATTCTCACACACACACACACACACACACACACACGCACACACAAACACACAAACACAGACAGACTGGCAATGTGAAAACAATACCAAGCACACTGTCACAGCTGGTATTTAACACATCAGCCAATGACAGAGTTGCTGAGTTTGGTACTTAAGAAAAAGTCACAGCCAAAACTCTAAGTTGTCAATTCTAGTGAGGACAAATCTGCACTCTGACTTTATCACAAAATGTCAAGTCTTTAATGTGAACATCAGAGATTTTATGGCTTACAGAACAAAAGATGTTGCTCATATTATACAGTGATTATAATACACTGAGCATAAAGTTAAATAATAAACACATATATGTTATATCCCTTATTTAACCAGGTAAAAGTCTCACTGAGCTTAAAATCTTTTCAAGAGTTACTTGGCCAAGAGGGCAACATAAACGTTGTTACAGCAATTAAACACAAACAGTACAAGCAGCCTAATGCAAATGTCACATAGTACAAATGAGTAAGCACAATATCCCGTTGATGTGCACTAAACCTGAGGCTTTTTATAAATCTGAGGGACTCGTGACTTAATGCACAGTAGATTGCCACCGTTTGTCTTTGAATGTTGCTTCCGGCTGTGACTGAGAGGAGGGAGGTCCAGGTTTCTTTAAGACCAAGTTTAAGAGGCAAAGCAAAAAAAGTCCTCAGTCAACATCTAGGCATTAATTATTTGTGAGCTGCTCAGACTCTGCAGTCTTATGTAATGAATGTGCTTACATAAAAGCTGAACTTTGGTCCACTGGCCAGGGCGGGTGGTGGGTTCAGCAGTATGCCATTGATGAGGCCACTCCATATGAACAGGAAACAGAATTAATGTTTTGACCACCCTGCACATGTGCATGTAGTTCTGTGAGAGTGCTTGATCAGGGTTTGTGAATAATGGAAATGCTCCAGATGAGTTTGTGCATTGATGCATTATCACTTCAGTTTTAAAATCCATCCCTTTGTGATCAGTCTGCAGAAGGAAGATACAATATCTTCCTTCTCTGAAAGGTGTTCTGTAGGTAAGAATAATTACAGTTAAATGATCTGAAACACATTTGTTATCACTTATTTTATGGCATAATTGTTTGAATTATGCGTCGTCGTTCTGGCTTTGGGCAAATGGTTTCAGAATGCCTTAAGGACTATTTTGGTGATGCTTTTTGAGATATGCAGATGTACTGGCTGGTGTGCGACAGCAGTTGGATACCACTAATGCTAGAGAAAAAGGGGAAAAAAGGGAGACAGAGATCTAAAAAAAACCTTCCTATGAAACACAGCTGGGATGAAACATTTATGGATTCAGCAACTAAGATTTGGGTCAAATAACACTGCTGAATGAAATTACACTCCTACCCAACAAATGAGCTTTATCTTTACAATGTTTCTATAGAGTTGTAACAAAAACCAGAATATATGTGTCTGAGTTTCCCTGGTGGTCTTTGAGTTTACTTATGAACTTCATGCCAGCGATCAGTGCCAGCCAGCAGCAAGACTGACAGATTCTTTTGGCTCAGACAGGTTTGTTCTGTCACATTCTCTGGTCACGTGCACCGCAATGAGACAGAAAGAGAGACAGAGCTAGAGAGACGGGGTGCCACCCACTCCACAAAGCCGCCATGCCAGAGTCCCGCTGTCCCTCTTTCCCCGACCCAGCGCTTGTCATAGAGGCCCATTGACTGGGCTGAGGGAGGGAGGCCACTATCGTCCGGGTCAGTTTGTTCGTCAACCCTCAGCCACCAACACTGAATCTAACTGAAGTCGCTAAGCAACTGAGTAAATTTGCTGGCGAGGTGACAAGAGGGGCTCCCAATTTTGTTTGAGTCTAGTTCTAAAGTGGCTGATACTTTGCGGAGGAGCACTGAGGCGGCAATACATACAAAAGAGGAGGCAAGACAAGCCAACTGCAACCTCAGAGAGGCTGGGAAAACCAATATGCCTTTTATAACCCTTTGCTTTAATGTAGTGACAAAATGTCTGTTTTTGAAGCAAAGGGAATGGCATCCCTCAATGTCCTGCAAAACCTCCCACTGGTTTGCTCCTATGCTGTTGCCCAGAGGCATCCACATACACCTTTTATACCTGTCAGCACTAAGGAGAGTAATGCATAGAACTGACAATGTCCCTGTTGGCTTAAGGTGCTACTTGGAGAGGCCAAATTTAAACTGCATTGTGCTGAGTTTGAACAGGAACAGCTGCAGGCCTGGACCAACCTGCTGTGGCTAAAACACACAAACAAACTCACAACTTGTCTGTACGCAAGCAGGGGACACCCCAGGATGCTGTCTTAGGTCGCTAGTGAAGGACACATAAACACAGCACAGCTGCCTCATGTCACCCCTCTAACCTCGGAGGAGAGAGACGCTCTGGATCGTGTTATGTAAGGAAAGCAGAGGTGTTCACGGATGAGGAATTTCATTATGTGAAGCCTTAGAAAGTGAGGATTCAGTTGATCAGAATTAATTTCATCCGTTTGTCAATGTATGTCAATTAATGTAATGTTACGGCTCAACAAAAGTGCATCTGCACACTTAACTCAGGGACACATACTGTATGCAAACACATCCACTCTGCAGAGTTTTTTATCTGCTTTGAGTTCAAACTGAGTGTCTGAGTGGCTGCACCCTGCCTGGTTGTGGTGCAGAGGCTGAGCAAAGGGTGGGTAACACTGATCTGCATAGAACCAGTTTGTTTCATTGATCAGTGGCTCAGCGCTGCCTGCTTGTAGCTATTCCTGCGACAGTCAATACACCACTGCAGTTTCCACGCTGCCTATCGCATTCCAGTTGACCTCAGCAGAGAGCAGCGCATAACTGCTCAGTCATCATACCCGACCGGAGAAAACAATCAATCAGATGGAATGGAGTGCATAATGAGCAGTTTGGGTGTTACCAGTGTATTACAGATGTTGGCAAGTGGATACGTAGCCGTGTTGTCACTCTTGTTTTAGAGAACAGGACCAACAAGGACCTAAAAAGGTCTTGTCTAGACATCGTGTTAATACTAATGCAGACCTGTGTAGTTTTGGTGCAGAGTGCCATTCCCTCCCTTACTGCTACTTTTGCCCCACCCTTGCTTACACACACACAAACACACACACACACACTCACACACTCACTCATTCTCACACACACACACACACACAAACAAACAGACCTCTGTGTATGTGCACTCTGCAACTCTCTCAAGGATTTGTTTTTATAAAGAATAATATTTTCTGCATTATTCGAAAGGAGTCTCACAGGTCCCTGCATGGAGCTTTGGGTGGATGCTGCACTTAAGCTACACTCTGCAGTGCTGAGGCTGACTTTGACATTTAACTCTTTCTGACAGTGTAACTTTCTGTGTAAGCATCACTTCCAAATGCTCTCAGACCACCGTGGTCTGCTGTATCAGCATTTATGACATGAATATCAGAGTTCAGGACACGTGTCTGCATGTATATATCATGGTGATTTGAGGGGAGCGGGGGGGGGGGGGTGTGACGACACATTACATGATGGTTGGAAGCCTCTCCCAAATAACAGTGATATTAAGGGTCAACAGCCAAAAAAGTGTTTTCAGCCAAATGCTAACATCTGCATGTGTGCATGCCCATGGTGCTAATACTAACAGGCTGAAATTTAGCGGCTATTAAACATCTAACATCATTAAACGTCTTAGTTAATTGTGCTGGGGTGCTAACATTTGATAGTTTGCACTAAACACAGTACAACTGTGACTGATGGGATTGCCATTAGATTCACAGATAATTGGCCATTAATCAAAGTGTTTGAAAAACAAGATATTCTTATCTGAAGGTGAAGAGAGCAGTGATGCTTTGTCTTTTGCGTGAGTCAAAAACTCCATTACCAAAGAGCAGCTTCCTGTTGTTACCTAAATATTTTATTGTGTGCAGTTACCAGTCTGTCTCTCTTCTCTTAATACCTCCTGTAGTTTTTTTCTTACTTTACTTAATTTAAAGAGGATACTCTACACAATATCAACACTGCTTCTCAAGTTTAAGGAGAATAGTGAAGATAATTTTTTTTTTAAAAACTGCTTTATCACATACATCCTGTGTCTAAAAATGAATTGTCTTCTGACATTAAAAGGGCAATTTCAAATCATTAATTTATTTAAATTAAAAGCTGGAAGTTTTTACTGAAACCTCATTTTTACGTGCCTTATTTTTGCCCATTACCGTTTCTCACTTACCTCAGACACTCATCTGGATCTGACAGTTTGACCTCGCTTTAAAATATTTGCACCTTGTTTTCTCATCCACCTATTCCTAAGGCTCACGTGTCCACCTCTGCTGCAGGTATAACAGAGACCATCGCTCAGCTGGCCTCAGGCTGGGTGACAGACAGGAACCTGTTCCATAAATACCACTTCCACAAGGCCTACCTGATCCTCTGCGGCCTCGTCAACCTGCTCTCCCCTCTGGCGACCTCCTACATGCTGCTCATGGTTTATGCAGTCTTCTTTGCCATCTTTTGTGGTGGATACATGGCCCTGCTGCTGCCTGTTCTAGTAAGAAGGCCACCCTATCTGAATTAGTACCGTTTGTCTTTGGTAATGCTTTGTTTTCTATGATCAGATTGTCAGCAATACTTTACTGTACATGTACTTTAAAGAATTTATAGAATTATAGAATTTCTTAGTGGATAACTGATATGCAAGCTTAAATTCAAAGGAAAGCTCATGGAATGGATTAAGTGGAAAAATTTGGTACTTATTTTAGGGACACATTCAAAAAATGAACCCAATGCACTGCCAGCATAATACAAAAACTTTCTCTTAGTTCACAGCAGGTGAACTGAATGTGCAGAAGGTTGTTCAAGGACATGCAATTAAAAACTTTTAATGACACATAGCACAACACAGACTAGCACAACCGTAAGTACAACACCATAGGTTTTTGGGTATAAAGATTGCTCTGAGAACACCTACTTGCGTTGGTGTACAGGGTGTGCAGGGTGCAGTGGTTAATAAATGGGTTCCCAGACAGGCACACCTGGCCTCATCAACTGAAAAACAACTGTGCCAATCCTTGTTGCGCATGACAAAAACAGCTCAAGAAATCTTTGGAAGCCTTTCAGGAAATCATGTTGTTGTAAGATGAGTGCAGAGCGGCATGACTTCCTAATGCCTTCTCACAAATGAAACGTGAACTGCAGACACTCAGAATTAATGAGATCTGTCAATCCAGTGTTTCCTGCAAAAACAGCTGGAGTTAACTGACCTGGCTGGTGTATGTTTAGGTGTGTGGGATTATTTTTGGCAGCCAGGTAACATTTGCACATGATTTAATGAAAGTAAACATAGGACTGCCATGAGCACATAGAACTGTGCTCCATTTCTCTATCAGGAGACTGCAGATTTATCACCATCTGTCTTGCTCTCTTTAAATGGCTGCAGGGATTTAAATTTTTAAGGAGACACTTTAAAGCAGCTGTGGGCGACAGATACTATACGTATACTATACTGGCTGGCTATACTATAGTTATCATACTAATGTATAAATTAATGCAGAAGGTTTTTTTTTAATTCATATTATTGCTGCTCATTTGTTCAAGTTTCTTTTTGGTTGTTTTTGGGTTTTTTTTTTTGCAGATGTTGATATATCATCAGATTTGCAGCAGGTTGATGTTTCAGCTGAAACAGATGTGATTCTAGGACATCTACTCTCAAAAAAGCCAACAAAATATTGTCTACGAAGGGTTTAAATGAACCTTCCTCCTGTGCAACACTCAGCCAAAGTGCATTTTTTCCTACTTTTTTTAAGTTATCAGAAAATTATAGACACATAAAAATGAACTGTTGCCAATCTTTTAGTGAGAAATTCAAAATTCTCTGACATGTTTAGGCATGAAATCTCATTATCCTACAGGGCAGTGCGGAGAGCGAGAGGAATTTATTTTTTCTGTTAAGATTAGTTAAAAAAGTTAAGTGTCACAGAATCTGCAGCCCCTGTTGTACAAACCACAGCGTTCACTCTCACTTGACTTTTGACAGTGTCACTGTATTATCAGTCTGTTGGTCATTTACCATGCAGGACCCTCACAGTATCAGACTATAATCTGATGAAATCACAATAACTCTAAGTGTGTGTGGGGACTTTTGCGCCACGTGAAATAGGCTTCATTACATCACTGTGTCGTGCACTGAAAGTGAAAAGTATCCCATAAGCACACCACTGGAGATGTTTCCCAACTGCCATTTATGGGTGGAACAACATATTAAGTTATTGAGTATCCGGTATCATCAGGTTATGTCACACCTGAAAACAAAAACATACAAACGTTCAGTGTGTAGTGTGATATCACTTGGTGATGGCGTGGTCTCAAAGGCCAGGACATGCCTCTGGGCACAAATGTCAACAGGCATGATCACGTTTTTTTATGTTAAGTGTGAATGGAAGAACCAGTCAAACTGTCCTGTAAAGAGCTGGTTAAACAGGGGGAACATGGTCTCAAGAAAAACTGAAAAAGTAAGTCTCCTTCCAAAACAATTCAATGCACACCATAGGATTTGTGCGATATTTATTTTAACACAGCAGAAACATTAAAGATGACCAACTCACTTGGATCCACTTAGGTCTTCATCAGGGTTATTGTTAGCAGTAGCTTACAGTGCAGGGAGAAGGAAAGATGGATGGAAGGAACTGTAGGAGAGAGAGGTGATGAGAGCAGGAGTAAAACTGAATGATCAAAAATTGATCAAGTCAAGGACGGCCTTGTGCTTTCCATGTGATGAAAGAAAAACATGACAAATCTGAATCTGCTTCATTGTCTTAAATCAGATAAAAACCAGTTTTTGTCTTTAATCAGACAAGAAAGTGTGAAACAGCTTGTCTCTGCCTGCTTATGTGGATCACGGAGCTTCAAAAGAGTGTGAAAAGTAGGGCACATACCTTTTTTCATCCCCTAAAACATACTGTCATCTTAACCAGCTTGAACTGGCAAGCAAGGGTTTTCGTGATATGTCGGTCATGTATTTAAAGTACAATCTGTCATTCAAGCGTTAACAAAAGAATATTCACAGAAACTGGAATCTGCTGTAACACCCACAATTAGTATTATTTACAGCTCTTTCAGGACAGGAGCTGGCACTAGACAAGAGCTCAATCTGAGTTATTAATGTTTTCGTTTTACATTGAAGGTTTCTTACTTCAGTGACGTTAAAAAGGCAGTGAAATATACCAACATTTTCAGTTATATTATTTCAGTTATTATAATCACAATGCCAGTAATGAATAAATAATAAGTAAAACTGTGTGAATTTTAGTTCAACTTTATATGCTTAAACATATTAGGAATTTAGCCAATGTGTTTTATGTATTGTGGTTTTTTTGCCTATTTGTATCAACACACACATTGGGATTTTGGGAAGGAACATAACAACTATTTTACAGTTTCTGGAGGTATTAGATAATTAGATTGTTTGTTTATGCTTACACATCCTTTTCTTGTGAATACTGTACCTCCAGAACAACTTAAATTTCTTTGAATTTGTAGCAAATGTCCGATTGGACTAAAGGATGAACTGATTGAACCGATTAGAATTTGAGTGTCAAAGGTCAAAGTCTCTTGGAGCCAACAGCTTTAACAGATTTTTTTCCCATAACTTAAGAATTTATATGCCAATTATGTCACATTTTTTAATCACTACAAGGCCTGAACTGGTCTGAAACGACCCCCACAGGTCCCAGTCTGTGACCAACATCAGGCTGAATGTGTTTTTCTGCCCTTCAGGTAGATCTCGTGGGGTCGGAGAAACTCAACAACTCCCTGGGCTTCTCCATGTTCTTTGTTGGCCTGGGTTGCCTCACAGGGCCTCCTTTGGCAGGTGAGTGAATCACGTCATGGAAAACCTGCAGGAGTCAGACATGTGCTAACCCACTTTTCATATGCATACAATAACAAACGCTTACATACGTACTGCATATGTATGGGATTGTGGCTGGAGCTCTACTGCTGAACAGTGATTTGTTATATAGAGGGCAAGTGAAGTTTGTACATGTTTTTTACTCTCTTATGCCTGTTTTTGTGCGTGTGTGTGTGTCTGTGCGTGTGTGTGTGTGTGTGTGTGTGTCCATAAGAGCCTCCAGCAGAGTTTGTGAATAGGGGGATCAGTGAAAGGGTTGATAAGCCTTTCTTATGAACATATATTTTTTGGAGGGGCGTTGCAGCACATATTACTCTGAGGCCCTGAATTCCATGCTGTTCTTCCCAAGTGTGTGTTTGCCTGTCTTAGTGCCTGCAGTCACTATGGAGTGTGGAAACTGAAACACGCAGGAGAAAAACAACCTATAGTTAGTGCCGCCCTCAATACAGACTGGGTTTTTTTTGGTTGCTTTGACGAAAAAGCATACAGGGGTTACTGGGTCAAATTTCATCCTGCCTACAAGTGAGTCAAGTCTAACCCTTAGAACAACAGTGTTGTGTTCATGGCTGGGTTTGACTCACTGTGCTTAAGTGATGGCAGATTGCCTCTGTTAGTTTTAGAGTGCTGTTTCTAATCCGGATCGGTTTTTATTACTATGTTGATCAAATTGTCCTCTAATGAACAACACCTTTTGTGGATCAGCTAACAAAAATGAAAAAAAGAGACTTCAATCATCTGCTTAACTCAACAGCAGTTGCACAAACAAAACCAGTTTTTTAAATTCATGTGTGAATGATGAAACTTGTACTGAACTTATACAGCATGTTTCATCCGGAACTAATGGATGTTTTCACCCAAACTTGTTTTCTGCAAACATGAGGTACTTCCAGGGAAAGGATCTCTTGTTGCCCTTGTCTGTAACATCTGACCCCAGTGAAAATGGGAGGGTGGGGGCAGGTGAGGGGTTCCCTTGAACCTATTGACACTGACCTTGGCCACTGTGTTGGGCAATCCTCCCTAAGAGCAGCTTATGGATTTCGGGGTTGAAATGTGACTAATGACCCCCTTGAGGGTGGCACGGAAATAGCGTGTGGCTCTGTTTACCAGCGCTGCTTTTCAGGTAAGAAAAACTGGTGTTAGGCAAACTGTGGTCCAGCCATGGGACATGGGTTATTAAAAAAACATTCCTGTTGTCCAGTCCATCACTCCAGGATAGCCAACTGTCAGTAAACTGCCTCTACAGCAGCTTTACCATTTGGTGTGGTCAAACCTGCTTTTTGTTCGGCCTGAGGAGTCTTTTGTCACACAAGTCTATTTGTCTGAAGTATAATGTCAACAAGGATCATGGAAAGAAAACAAACACAGGAACACATGAAGTAATGAGTCACCTGCAGCTTAGTATACAGTGAGGTCATGTATGCTAAAAATGTGACCCCTGACTATGTGGTAATGGGAACATGTCAAATGTGAACAAGATTTATTGCATTACTTTCTAATAAGGCAAACTTTCAACAGTTTTTTTTAATGTTTTTTTGATGTTGTTTCTTTGTTTTTTAGCAAATGGCTTTATTATTAGTTAATTGTTATGTGATTGTGTAATAAGCTATTATAAGAGCATTTGGACTGCCAGGTTGCTGTGAGAGATTACTTATCTTTTTTTCATTTGATAGTAATGCAGTTATCATTGTTCATTGTGGATAAAAAGATATGTGGATAAAAAGATATGCACAGGTTTTTAGTTTGTGATAAGCCATCAAATCTGCAGTTACACTATTTTGTTTTTTTTATTATTATATCAAGACTGCAATATGAATGAATGGAGTCTGGTTCAAATATTTTGCAGTGCATTTCCATAAAGTCACAGCAAAAACTGTCAAACAATCCCTCAGTTACGTTTTCCCAATCAAGGTAAAGAAGATAAAGTTATTGTTGGAAGTCACAAACAACCAACCAGAGGGATTTTCTTTTTTTTCTTTAAATGATCAATTTCCTGCTATTAAATTATCAAGATAAGATTACTGGTAAAAGCTGTCGTAAATTACCTTAGGACAACCATGGTGTACTAGTAAATTGCACTCTAAAACTGTAGGGGGACCAAATCACCAAATTAACACCTGTTCTTGCATAATTTTGCTCTAAAGTATTTGTAAAGTATTGTTTGCATTTTGCAGGGTTCCTGTACGACTACACTCAGACTTATGACTGTTCTTTCTACCTGGCTGGGCTCTGTTATCTGCTGTCCTCCCTCTCCCTGTTCATGGAGCCGCTGGCTCAGCGCTGGACGGCCAGGAATAAACTGACCCAGGACAAGAGAGCAGAAAGCAGCTGTAAGACCAACGGCTGTTTCACCCCCGACCGCCTACAGAACGGCGCTGTGTAGGAATGAAAGCCAGGAAAGGCCCTCGATTTTGAACCAGCATGCTCATAACTTGCCGTGGGCCTGCATACCTCGGACCTTGTACTTCAGCTTCAAGATGAGACACAAGTGACCCTTTATATTCAGCAGAAATATAAAAAGGCCCATGAAGAAGAAGGTAATGCCCTGCCTGTCGTGTCTAGGAACTTAATGTGATCTGGACATTGCTGAATAGATGATTATGTTAAACTTTTAAAAAGCCAAAATTTGAGGATTCTGCAAACTTTTTTTATCCCTTATTCTTGTTCTTGTCAGAGGTAAATGCATCCACACTGAAGAAAATTCCATCCATAAATCATCCAGCACAGTTTAATATTAGCAGCTTTGAAACCATTACTTATTAAAGCATATGTTTCTTTCCAATGCAGCGACAAAACTGCTCTCTACTCTGCAATAACTTCATTTCACAAATTATCGCTGGAAACTAAGCTATGCACTTGAGCTGAAAATCTTGCCTTCACCTACATTTTTCCATGATGACATTAATGGAAGCACATATCCATGGGGATATACCTTTCATCTGATTTCTCTGAAAGCATTTATCTGTATCTGTAAACCTGTATTCACTGATATGCACTTTGGGCCAAGTTGTAATTATGCTGCATGACATTTCCTCTGACCTTTAACCTTAAGAAACCGGACAGCCACTTAACTGCAGCCTGCCGCTGTGACACAATATGCAATCTGCTCTTCAAAGCCAAAAAGCAGCAACTGCTTCAGTAGTTTAACAGAGATGAAACTGTATCTCTTGCCCAACAAGATTGCTGTAGATTGTGTGGCATGTGCTAGCAGTTCCAGGTATAACCTATTTAGCCATGAACACTTATATGCTTCTCATATTTATAAATTTATTATAATTATTTTGGATGCCTTTTTTGTTCGTTGACTACTTTATCCTTTTCTTTTTGAATTAACACACTCACCATTACAAATGTAAAGCCCATTCTGGACATCTGTGGCAATGAATGGGCAAAATTTGAATATTTTCTTTTCCTTTATAATCCTTACATACTCACTTATATATCTAGATACTAACCTTTGTACTTTAGGACCTTGGTTTACTGTTTTCATATCTTATATTTTTCCTGGAATCACATTTGAAGCTTTAAAGATTTTTTTCGGAGCTTTTCATGAGTTATACTTTTTGTGTATTGTGCTGATGACACTGACTTCTGGGTTGAGCGTTCAAATGCGGTAGGAAGTTGAACTGAGCGCTCAGCAGCACTTGCCAATGAGCTGACCCTTTACCCGATTTCCTCGATCCCACCTAAAGGTATCTAAGTATCAAGGTGATGTGTTTGTCCTTGTTCAACACAGGGTTCTGTTTTGAAATGAAAGTTGTTACTAAGTCCTTCAAGGCAAGTCCTGCCATCTTGGTGACATTATGGCTTATTGTAACTTTTATTTCATCGGTCACTGGGACATACAAACTCCATGTATAGAATTGCTGGTCAATCCTGATAAAAAAAAAATGCTTGTATATCTCCTATAGCCAAAAAGAAAAAAAAAAAAAGAGAAAAAAAAGTAGCAGGTTTAAAGGAGCTACCCCGGCCGCTGCATCTGTATGTGTCACCATTTAAATTTCTCACCTCTACTTAATCTCAGTTGCTTTAATTGCTCGAGGATGATTCAACTATTTTCAGCAGTAAACACATCTTTTTACATTCCAACTGCTTTCATCTCTTTTGCTTGAACTGTTTTTTTAGTCCTCTACTGATCGTTTTGACTACTTTCACTGACATGGTTAACCACATTCAGTGCCTGCATACAAACAGCTCTGACCGGGAAAAAACTATAAACTGAATTTCATGTTTTCCGCCGGTTACACGTCATCTGATTTCAGCTGCCTTCAGTTGTAATGAAGGATTAATCACTTACACCTTGGCTCCTTTCAGTATTTGCACTTCAAACCCTGTCAGTGCTTAAAACTCACATCAAACCTCAACTTCAATTATATTTTAAGACAATTTTGTTTGCACCTGGAGTCTTTAATGAAAGCAAGCACATTTCATTTCTGTTTATTTTTAAATCAAACCTCACTTTTGACCTTTTAAAAACTACAACAGAACTACAAACTGCCTTTCTCCTTTTGTGGGTCAGTAATGACAATAAAATCTTAAATAACTCCAACTGCTTTGCAGCACCTGCAGATGAGAAAACGTCATGCCTGGCTCAGCAATTCATGAGCTGTTCTATGCAAGTGCACAGAGAGAGATGGTCCTTTCATTAACCACTCACCTTAACAGCTTACTTTAACTATAGTAAAGAAACCAGCTCAAGTATGCAAGTATGCTGGGTCAAGAATTAAGTATGTTTCTGTTTTATTTTGATCACAGGTGAACTGAGGGGTGATGAGCTCTGCTGGATAGCAGGGGTTTCTGTGTTATTGTGTGTGTTTAAGTGTCATTTTGACAAATGTGTATGTATGTAACCCATCTGACCAACTGTTTTGCTGGTGTTGCCCATATAAATGTAGATTTACGGTGCCCCAACTGGACTGCTAGGAAACTGTTCCCCAGCCTTTACAGTGCCTGCAGGCAGCCAATCACTGGCAGTGCAACTTATATTGTGTTTATATATGGAAGTCTGTTGGGTATTGAATTTTTTTTTCTTTTTTTACGTAGTAAAGATTTTTGTGTTTTCACCAGTTTGCCTTACAAGGTACTGTGTTGTATCTTATACTAATACTCCTGTGATGTCAGCCAAAGAAACATTAGAAACCTACCTACAACTTGAAGTTTATCATTAGTAAATAAAATAGTTTGGACAATTACAATAATTTAAAACCTCAGAAACCACCCATTATTCAGTCTTTTCCAAGTCTTGAGGACAGCCTAGATCCTAGAGATGGATATGTGTTTTGTTACGCTGCCCCCTTGTGGCAGAGGAATGCTTCTACTCAAAGAATGCTGTCTCAATTAGTACCAAATTATTTCCCCTCAACTCACTTTCACAATACTGTGCAAGGCTCTTTGTATTGTTTCAATAACGACAGTCACGCACAAAAGATCTTTTGGCTCACGAGTTGCATTCAGCACCAGTACACTTTTGTGATTGAGGACCACTGAATATTTTGTACCATAATAAATCTTTTATGAAAAGTATTTGATGCTTTAAAAGTAGATTTTGCTTTGAGATTATTTCACTTGTTGGTTCTCTGGATATTTTGAGGAGCTGTATGTTTGAGAATTATCTTGACAGAATTTTTATGTCCCTTTGGTAATGTCTCAAACGCCGCTATTCTGTTTGATTTTATGTTTTTATTGTGCAAAATGCATTTATGGGTAAAGCACTGTTTTTTCACTACTCTGCCCATTAGATTTGTGAACTGATAGATATGCTTAACCAATCATAGATATCCTGTTCTGAGCCCTTTGAACTCATTTTTAAGCCTTGTAGCAGTGCACATTCAGCTGTATTAAACTGACATGTGACTCAAGTCTGTTCTCGTGTAATTCAGACACCTCAGCAATAAAATGCACCAAGACCAACTTTCATCTCTGCAAAAAAAAAACAAAAACATTCACAATTTGCAACATCTTCAGCATATTTTATTGACATTATTTAGAAACATGAACAAGATCAATCATGTATGTTACATTCAGTTTTATCTTGGATTTGAAAGTGAATCCAACAAAAGTTTTCAATTATTTCACCTTACAAAAAATATGGTTCCACATTTCATTTTGTGTCATTTCAGATTTCTCAATGTACTATTAATCAAATCAAACAGCTTACTTACAGTATATGATGTCCAATGTTGTGTTTATTGGCAGGCAGGAAATAAACTGCAGCACCTGTCCAGGGGGAAATCTGTAAAGGAAACATACAAAGGAGATTTAGTCCTGACAGCAGTTAACAGTGTTAAATGTTCACTTGTAACAGCTTCATTGATTTTATAGTGCTTGTTTGAGCATATAAACACTTGTTTTTAAAAATTTAAAAACTGATCAACAGTCTCCAAGTAAGTGCTTTATACCACAACCAACTGCTGTGCAATCAGTGTAACAACATAAATTAGGTGTGAAACTGTAATGGAGGTTTATATAAAATGCTGTTTTTTTTAGAAAATCCGATGATCATTCTAGAGATAATGCATGATCAAACACTATGAAATGAAATGTGTTTAGCTGAGGTGGTTACACAACACCAGTTTGTTTAAATTTGCAAAATGTAATGTTTTAATGGGGTACCTCCGTACAGGATTATAAATAACCCCTATTTGAAAAAAAAAATGGTGTCACTTAGGCAAGTGATAGTATGTTTCACTGATGAACATCATGCACTGCTTTAATATTTTTGCAAATGAAAGTCAATCGCTTTGAAAGTCACCTTAAAAATTTGTGAAATTTTATAATTCCTAGTTTTAAAAACCTAAAACTTATCCTATTGCTTTTTTCTACTGTGTGCGAAACCAAAAGATAAGTCCTGCATGTATATCCAAGTCCCTTTATATTTATATTTATACAACTCAATCATGCTATATTTATGCTTGATGTATTAGTGAGAACATGGTAACTGGTATTTGGCACCGCAGCACATGTAGCTGTTCATAAAGATTCAATATACTAAATGCAGAGCAAAAACATACTGGTTTCAGTGAGAGCTGCCAGATTTAAAAAAACGACAACAAGCTAACAAGCTGTATTTTGACTGCCAACTGGTAGAATGTGATGAATGTATAGGGTCCAGAACTGGAGCCATACAGCAACACTATGCAACTCTTGTAGAAAACTAGTTAATTGTTGACTCTTTTCTGGGTTGTTTGTAGCTGAATACCAAAAGTTAGATAGTGTAGCTTTAATAGTCTCCATTTTATTAACTGGAGGCTATCATGAGTAGCCTGAAGTCATGAACATCACTTAATGAAAAAGGCAACTTTGTGGCAGAAGCCATTCTCTTATGATATAAATTATACTTCCTTTTGAATCATATTCTCTCACCTGGTAATTAATATGATGCTTTATGCTTGGCCTCAAAATAATCTAATAAAGGTTTAGTTTAGTATGATCAACAACATAATCTTGGATCAGGAGTAGCCTACTAACAACCTTTAAGTATTGAGTATTAAAAGAGAATACAGTGGTTTAAAGCTGCTTCACAGCTGTGAAAGTTTGTATTACACCATGGTTTCCTCACAGACTGCTGCCTCACCCTGCCTCTCTTTCTATCAAAGACATGATAAATCCCTAAGTGAATGACAGTAATCCCTATTTTGTTTTGCATTTCTACAAATGACGCAAAAAATAAATGTGCAGAATGTCTAAAACTAAGGTAAGAAGGCCCTTCAAAAACCATTTAAAACCATTTACATTTAGTTTTTGTGAGTGTAAATAAAAGCCTTTTGATTAATCTGGTATCAAAACTGGTATCAATATGTCCACTACTTTAGAATAATTATAGTCAATTATATTGTCAATTTGTTCTGTGGATTCTTAGGCTGCTCATCAAAGCAGCAATATATGAAATGGGTTATTGTGGGCAGCAAATGAATGTATGATCTTACAGTACTACATTAATGGCTACTGCCACTAGTGGAAAGAACGTCAGTAATGATTTCGGCTACTACAGTGTTTCATTTTGCATTTGTTGTTGTAAAACATGTGCTGTTGACACTTAATACTTACCACTGCTGCCTAAGCCATCGATACAGACCTGGCAGGCAGCTCTTTCGCTCTCTACTCACCCACATGCTGTTTCCACACAGCAGTTGTACAGATACCAGCTCTGTCCATGGTGTCTGTTGTGCATGAATGTGATTTGTCAGGTAGAGAGGGAAAAGCAGGAGCTCTGCGGTCCTCCAGATGGCAATGTTTCTCTAAGTGACGTAAGGGATCCTTCTCGGCACAAGACACAGCATTTGTTTTCACACTAATATGAGTAAAATGGATGGAAGGAGGAGATGGAAAACTTTTTTCCTGTGTAAAATGGCCGTGAACTTAAATAAACAGGTCTCCTAGAAGAACTGAGGGGGTGGGGTGGTCGGGTCCGCAGAGTGGATTCCTTGCAGCCGTGTCACAGGGAGGGTAAACAACTTGCCCTGTTCCTTTTTACTTCCCATGCTGCAGCAGATCTCAGGTGAGGATGAAGTACAGCTTCAGCACAGCAAACACTTCTTCACTCATCTCCTCGGAAAGGGTTCAATCAGAGGAGAACACGAAGACAGGAGCAAACAATATTCCTAGCTGAGGCTTGGGCCAATCCTCTTCCCTGAGCCAAACATTAAGTCAAATCAAATCATAACTGGGCAAAGTATAATAACGACAAATCAGCCCAGTGGTTCAGCTTGGCCTCTGCAGCGAGACAGCCTGAACTGAACTGTAGATGTTACAGAAATTTCAGAGTGGTATCACCCACAATCTCCTGAGTGGAGTGTGTGACAGGCGATGATTGGATTTCCTCAGCTCCTATTCAGAACCAGGTTCAATGCACATGAAATGTTTACAGTAAACCAGGGAAGACAACAGGATACTGCTGTTTGCTCCGGCCCTCGACTCCAGAACTGCACTGCTGACTGCCACTGTTTCACACTGCAAACTGGACTCTGGCTGTAAGGAAGAGGCAGCGGAGGCTCCTCGATCCTGATCAGGTGTTCACATGCCAACAGGAATAGTTGATGGTGTAAAAGGAGATCATAGGGGTGTAATTTAAGATGTGCAACATAGAAGATCAGAACAAGCCTGCAAGGAAAACAGGAATCCTCACATGAAACAGGGGTCTCTCTTCACTGGTGCTAAACAAACTTCAAATTGTCTCCCTCTTTTTTCTTGGGTAGAAACAAAATTTCAAGTGACAACTCCTTTCGAAACACAATAAGGCATGGCAGCTTGTTTCTTCAATTCACTTCCATCGAAGAAACATGTTTCCCTTCAAATGAACAATTTATTGATAATAGGTCACATTAAGTGCCCAAGCGCACTCGCAGGTATGTGAACAGCTTCGCATGGGCTCTATGGATTTTCCTTTCCCATGACATCAAAGTGTACATTGCTCAATTTTCCATTTAAAACAGAAGTCATCACAGGTGCAGATGGGACACACAACTTAAAAGCTGCCTCATAAGCGAGGACTTACAAACACTAGGTTGCCTTCTCTGCAGAGGTTTTCAGCTCTGCACTCGTCTCCTCGGGAGTCCAGCGTGGAAGAAGGTGTGATATTCACACATACAACAATTTTCCAACATATTATTTTTTTTCAATACATATTAAACCAAATTATAATTCAGGGTAGGTTACTATTGCATGACAAACATACAATGGCAAAACAAAATGTGGTAAGTAGGCCTTGAAAACATGTTGGCAGGCATGAGTAAAATAATGTCCAATTTAGACCTCTAAACTTTAAATCATAACACTAACAGTTTAAGTGTTTCTAAAACTTAAAATTACACACTTACTGAACAAATAGCAGGATTTTGTCACTTTGTACCAACATTTCACTGATACTGAATATTATTATTATTGGAGGACTTACTGATTTCAGAGCAATAAATGAAACAACACAAAACTCACTAAGCTTTTTATCCATTACTACTGTAGTTTTTTATAGATCACATTTCACAACCATTTCTATGGTAGGGATGCACAAAATGAAATAAGAAGTAAAAAATATGAATAACATGTTAGTATTTGCTTTACTACGCTATGCGTATTGTGTAATGGGCTGTTTCCTGGGCAAAAATCTCATATCCGTTAGTATTCAGCACTCTGCATACAGTTGACGTGACAGTTAAGTTTTACAAAAAACGAACCAAGTTCTTTGTATATCTTGCAAATCTGTGTCCAAATGTTGAGGAATATATTAATAAAAGATTAACTTAAACCCAAACCATTAACCTCACAATAATATATAAACCAGGCAACGGAAAAGACTGATGTGAATCTAAGGACCCTCAAAAGTCAGTCAAAAAATTACAACACAGTGCACACAGCACAACATACTCCATTTACCAAACACTTAAAAATATCTCTTTGTCAACAACAGGGTTGTTATTTGAGGAAGTAAGACAGTCCCCCTCATACCAAAAAAGGTAAATGGAGTGTGGTGTGCTGAAGAAGAGTTTTGTAAAATATTTTGACCCCAAAAATGTTAACAGGACTCTCTTTTCAAAGCTTTGTTACTGCAGCACAAAATAATTCACTATGCATTTACAGAAAACCTTGAATTTATGTCTCTTTTTTGTCTTATTGTTTCCATCCTTCAAAATGTAATCAAAATAGAATTATTATTGCACTGTAATTCAAAGCTCTGAAAAAAGAATGGTTTCTAAATCCCCTCATGTAAATACCTGTGTATGATGCAAACACAATAACAACACCTATACAGTCACGGGCAATAAGGTATATTAGCCCAGATAAACATGACCTTTGTTAAGCTCGCAATTTGCAGCTACTTGTTAACATTGTCTGAGCAAGATGTGGCTTTAACACTACGGTATGAGGCCATTGTTTTTGAGTTTTTCTATGTACCGGAGGAGTTCTTGTGTTTACTCATTGCATTTTTAAACCTCTGAGTTCCTTTCCTCTAGCAGAGTTGGGTAGCTAAGATTTTAAACCTGTAAAAAGCCAAAAAATGTGGTCAGTATGTGACTTATGTCTTGCCAAATCAAACTGAAATGTATTCAACAAATGCTCCTCATGTTTTAAGAATTTACAGTATTTTAACTGAATTACTGCGGGTTAACAACCTTAAGAACCTTCATACACCCTTTAAAAAATAACTTCAAAAACACACATCCTTTTAGTTTTGTAGTAGGGCACTGTTCGTCCTTTTAGTGGATTACATGGCAACATACAAACACTCAAAATACCATACTAGTGTACCCCATAATGCAGAACACACAGCATGCAATAGTTACTGACATACAGCAGATTTTTTTCTTTTTTTTTTTTTTTTTAAACACCACTTGAACTTAGTGTGTTCTGATTTTCTCAAGATGCTCCACGAACAACAATCATGACCAAATAGTCCTCTTCACTTTTAGCCAGAGCTTTGGCAGAGGAATCCAGGAACTGCTGGGAGAAATCACAGGGAGGGAAAGCATGAAGAACCCCTGTGTTGTCTTTATCCCTGCTCCCCCCCACAGGCAGGCTGATGACTCCAGCTGCTTGTTTTTGGTTGAGGTAGGACACCAGGTTGCGAAGCGGCCGCTGAGTTGAGGCTGCAGGGTCAGATGAAGATGAATCCTCTGTGGTCCCAGGAACTGCCAGAAGGATGGCGTAGCCACCAGGACCTGCCACCTTGATGCGCCGGGAGACCTCGTCAAGTTTGGGCTGGTCCAGACGAAGACGCTGGGTGATCTTTAGCTCGCTCACCTGCCTCCCCGATGTGCCATCAACCAGGAGGTCGCTGGCTACAATGTGATCACCCTCCAACAGGTGCATTTTGGCTGGGAAGTTGCTATTCTTAAGCAACAGCATGCCATGCCAGGCCAAACTGAGTTTGTTGGTGTCGGATTTGGATGGCTGGCCTCCCTTTGTACTGCTCTCAGAACGTTCTCTCTTGGCCAGCCCCTTACCGCCATCACCTGCTTTTCTCTTCCTTTCTCCAACAGCTGAAACACTGCTGCTTGTCAGTACTTTTTCAGAGAGACTCTGGCTTTTGAGTCTTCGTTCAGCCCCACCTCGTTCCAGTCCGCTGTGATGTTCTCGTGTGGGGGAGGGTCTCTCTCCCCTCAGGGGGCGCTCAGAGTCACTAAAGCGCCCTCCGTCTCTGCTGCTACCACCAGGACTACCATCTGGAGAAGCACGCCTACGTCTTACTGTCCTCTCAGTGCTGTCTGGTGAATGGTCTACGTGGCGTCCATCCTCCATAACACGCCGCTTACGAGCAGATTCCCTTCCCTGCAGTTCTCGTTCCAAAGACCATGACTCCCGTGCTCGCCGCTCACGTTCCAAATGCTCCAGGGGCTCAAAAGGAGAGGCACGTACCCGATCACGAATTGTTGGGTTAGGCCACTCGGTTCCAGGAAAGAGCTCTCTCTCCCTGAAATGAAGTGGCGGTGGAGTCCGTTCCCTGACCCTTAGAGGTTCAGGAGTGGCACGATGAACAAATGACTCAGCCACCATGTCAAATGGTGGTATTGGGAGAGGTTGCAGGAACTGCTGCTGGTAACGATGCTCAGTGTCAGCAAAGTCCACTCGGAGTCTTCTCTCTGGACCACCCAGCGGGAAGCCTCTCATGTGTGTGCACGCCGCTTGTGCAGCGTCCAAACTTTCATACTGAATGTATGCCCAAGTGTCCCCTTTTCTATAGTCAATTGTCCTTATAGTGCCAAAACGATCAAATTCTCTTGCCAGGGCGGCTAAAGGAACCCAGGGTCCAAGTCCACCCACCCACAAGCGTGTGGTGGGAGTTGCTTTCCCGTAACCTATCTTTATGGGGTTGCGGCCGACTACTTTGCCAGACATACTAAGTTTAGCACGGTGAGCCATGTCAAGGTTCTCAAATTTCAGAAATCCATATGTACTGATTTGTCCCCGAGTGGGTCTTTTGATGTCCACTTCTGATATGACCCCAAACCTGTCAAAGGCCCTTCTCAGATCAGCTTCTGTAACAGTTATATCCAAATTGCCCAAAAACAACGTCCTATTGGCTCTTTGGTCATCTTCTGGAGATATAAAGTCCTCTTCACGAAAAGCTGCTCGCTCTGCAATGAAAGCTGGACGTGCCCTGGCTTCAAACAGGGCAAACTCTCTGTCCCGCTCCAGCTCTCTGGGCAAGGTGGGCGGCGGGGGAGGGGGGAGCCGTCCCAGGGCCAGCTGCTGCAGCCGGTAGTCTCTGTATCCAAGCCCGGTGGGCGAGAGGGGTCTCTGCAAATGTCTATGGCTTTGAGCTGCACCATACAAGTCTCTCTCAACAGGCGAGCGGCTTCTCCTCCTGTTGATGTACACAGCCTCAATTTTTAGCGGACGGTCGTACAGCACCAACCGACCCCTCGCGTGCTTGGCAGCTCTGGCGTCCTCCGGCTTCCTGAAATTCACGAACGCTATCCGTTCGTCGTTGCTACGGCTTATCTTAACGCTCACATCTCCAAATTTTTTAAATTCGTGAAACAGTCCATCCTCTATGTCTTCGTCGCTCAGCTGGGTGCCGAGGTCGCTTATTTTGAGGGTTTTGTACTCACTCTCGGCGCTTGGCGGCTGAACCCGCTGCTCCCCCCGTGAAGTGGTCCTTGGTGAGGCTAAATCCAGCGTCAGGCTCAGGTTATGGTTTTTGCCGACGGAGCTAGCGGTAGCAGACAAACTGTGATTATTTCCAGTCCGACCATGACCCTCGAAGTCTCTGTCTCTTTTTTCACCAAGGAGGCTCCTTCTTGTCGAGCCGCCCTCGCTTTTGGTCGAGCTATTTCCATTATTACTCCCACTGGAGACAGAGAGAGCCCCCATTTTCTTGCTAGTCGGGTGGCATCCTCCCCTGTCTCGAATATCGTCCAAGGCCCGGGAGCGTTTTTTAATCGGCGACCGCTCTTTACCTTTCATTTCAGTCCACACGGTGCCGATCCCTGGGACACAGGGACTCCTAACTGGTGTTTCTGCTATTCAGTGCAGAAAAATGTTGAAATGAAAAACGGATTTATTCAGTGACCCTGCGGCAAAACAACAACAGTCGCCATTTTGTAAAGATTAGTGCGACGATCCACCCTTCGCTCTGATTGGTTGAAAAGGTGGGTGGAAAACTTTAAAGCAAATGTCAATCATCCGCCGAGAAATTAAAAGAAAATGTTTCGTGCTCTGTGTAACCAAGATAATGGACAAGATCTCCTTCAGTCTCACGACATTCAACGTTATATGCACGACAAAGACTGTTACAGTTAGAGCTTACTCAAATACTATTTTTATGAGAGGCTCCTTATATTTTGTTCGTCCCCAGCAAGACTAAATTACTGTTAACAGTACCATGCACATCCTAAATATTTGAAATGACCAGATATTGTTACAGTTAAAAGTAAAACTGAATTAACAGTAGGGGAAACAAGAGCACTCATGGTGAAGGGACAGGAAAATTTTCACACAGGTCCACATAAAATCACGCAAACCAGAAGGTGGCAGTATTGGAGCAGCAGTTTAAAAAACTACAGTAGCCCATTAGCTCCTAACTAACATAATCCTTGAAATGATGTTAGCTTGAAACACCGTCTTTGCTTCGAGGGTATGTGGACAAGCCAGCTGCTTATCCAGTTTTGATGTAACCTATTAGTATGTTGTAGCCAAAGATGACAAATAATATTTTACACCTTTTGCATTATAAGCTCATTAATGAGTCTGGTTAAGTGGGCTGCCATAGGTCAATTGGATAGATTTTATGCCACTGTATTTGTCACTGCCTTTTAATAGGTTACCTCGGAACACTTTGGTAGCTAATAAATACATGAGTTTCTTTTTGGTGGTAAAAGTGAATTAAGAT
>JAQMCX010000002.1:8989805-9023559 GCA_029814765.1 Acanthurus leucopareius
TTAATGAGCATTAAATCATATTTTTTTGTCCATTAATGAGGCTAGGGGTATAGTGATTTCAAGACTCTAGTGACAGTCTTCACCCAATGACCCGACACAGAATGATTCTTAGTTAATAACTGCCCCCAGCCTTATGCAGTCTTAACATTTTTCATTTCTGTTCTGACAAATCACATAAGGCCCTTGTAGCCTGATATATTAAGTCGATACAGATCAAAGCCTAATGCCAAACCACTATAACTTTAATGACAACTTAATCAAAACTTATAACTGCTTAAAGTAGGTAATTGGTCCTTTAAGTGAAATAAAGCATACTGTATCTATAATTTACAATTGAGAGTTATTCTATTACCAATGTCCTGACAGAGTTAACATATGACATTTGCTAAGCCACTGAGTTTCCTCTTTCCTCTCTGTGCATAACCTGCTTCCTATCTAAAAATAAATATTAAAATTGCGCATGGATCCAACATCTGCTATTTCTTCAGCTTTCCTAAAGATGGCCATCGCCTCAATCCCTTATCCCTACTGACAGGTTTTCTTATCTTCTCCACTTAATCTGGGATTTAATCAGGGGGGCTATGTAACTGCAGTAAGGGCTGCCGTCTCCCAGGGCCTGGCTGGAATTTGAAGCTGTGGGTGTGGAAAGTGTTTCTGATGGGTTTGTGCATTCCTCTATTGGAACCACATGTCATTGGCTTGCACAAAACCCGGCACAGACTTGAGGGAATGGCAGCTTCTCGCCCCAGCATGGCTGTCATGGTGAAGCAGGCAAAAGGAAAGGAGAGGAGAGCCAGTACATACTGCCGCAAGCCATGCACACTCCCAGGGAGTGAGTGGAGCTCGTGAGGGCTTTGTCCACCAGTGAAACCCTCTTTTTTGTCTCTGTTCAAGTTGCATTTTAAATCTCACACAGACTGAAATGTTTGAACATCTGACATGAATATGTTGGTATTTAGTAATTTACACCAGATGGGATGGTACCATGCAATTCAGTGTTTCCTTGACAATAAAGTAAATTGTTTGGGGTTAAGCACAACAAGGAGATTTCCTGAAAACAATTATTAAGAATGCATTTAGAGGACATGAGAGACTAAGTATGCAACAGCAACATAATTTTCTTTTAAAAGACAATACATGAACACGTATGTATTTGTAAATTTAATCATAAAACAGATGAACTGGCTTCGATAAACAAGAATACCGAACAAATACACTCTAGACCATGGTAACCCTAATTCCATCAATTAAACTGCAACTCAGCTCAGTGCCTTGTTGGTCAAGTTTACCACTGATGCCAGATGTGGATGAGAAAAACCTTCCCTAACGTGAAGCCAGCCGTCTGTGGGAGGCTCTCTACTTTATCATCAGTAGTGAAGTGTGGTTGCTCTTAGCTTTCCATTAATGAACCTGCCACTCGCTCCTGATACATGAGGTGCCACCTGAGTGCCTCTTGAAGTGAGGCCAAGTAGGCTGCACGTGTCCGCTCTCTCTATTCACTTCCCAAATACAAAGAAGCTCACTTCCCGAACAGCAGAAATCGTTGTGTTTACAGCAATTTTGCCTCACGACCACATGGAAATTTTGTTTTTATGAAGCATTTTTTACCTCACAACCACATTTCCAGCTAAATCTGTGACAGACTCTTAGCTAAATCTTGAATATCTTTTTTTAAGAGTTATGTCTGAGTTACAATAATTCTGATGTAGACAACTTTCACACACACACCACCCCATCCCCAAATAACATTTTCCTGCTGATTAAGAGAAATGCTTTAGATGGAGGCCTTTATTACTGGTCACATTATAAAGCACAACAGACCAAAAAAAAAAAAAAAAAAGAAAACAAAAAGAAAACGAAAAAGATTAATATGATAATTACAATTTTTACATGCTTAAATAAAGTTTTCTCTTTGGTCTCAGCATTGTGATATCAAACTAAAACTGAAAACAAGAAAGTTTCTATTAATATACTGGGTTTTTCGTGCAAGAGGCTCAAGTTGCCCTCAGAGTTTTTTTTTATATTCTTGTTCCAAAATTTTTGTGAAAAGTCTTCAAGTTGGCTTACTTAAATTTTATGAGGAAATATTTGAGTCATATGTTGAGGTGGGTGTGTACAACAGGGACTGGGTCAGGAATGTAATATACTTTGGCTCAGTCAGTGCATAACGCGGAGGTGGCACTGTTGTGGTCATGTAGGCCAGGAAAGGATGCTGCCTGGCTCTTTGGCTTTCATCCGCAGTGCCACCAGGCCCGTCGGCTTGTATTCAGTCTCGGGGCCCTCAATAGAAGGGGACCCAAGGCCTCCTGGAAAGCTGTGGAGTGAGTAAAGGCCATTGATCCCCGGATGGTGAGGCGGGTGGTGGTGATGGGGATGGCCTGAGGATGGGGGCATGCCCATGAAGCCCTGCAGATTGCTGTGGGGGTGAGGGTATGGACTCATGCAGGAGGAGGGGATGGAGTCAGCTCCTAGGACACAGCCTGCACCCGAACCACCACCTCCTCCTGAGGCAGCCCCGGGCCACAGGTTGCTCTGCATCTGGATGTGAAAATGGATTTTGGATAAGACAAATTTGGAATTTGATGGAATGAACACAGAAATCCTTAATGCTTTGAACACCAAATCAAGATATTTATCAGCAAAGTTCAGAGTGAACTTGATTTTAAAAAAAAAAGGGTCATTGAGGAATCGCAATGACCCACCTGGTACGTGTCATGGCGAGGAAGAAGAGAGATGTCATATGTAGCAAAGTGGTTGCGGACCTCCTGGATCTTCCCATAGCGCTCCCTTTTCCTCCACTTGGCTCTGCGATTCTGGAACCAAACCTTTTAAATCCAAAAAAAATAGAAAACATAGTGTAACCAGCAAGTTTGAGAAGAGAACAGCTATTTTTGAGCTCATAAACACTTTTCTGCATTTAGTCATAAAACAAAAAGGTGTAAAATACCGGGTAGAGTTTAAAACACACCTGAACCCGAGCCTCAGTGAGCTCAGTCCTCAGAGCCAGCTGCTCACGGGCGTACACATCAGGGTAGTGTGTTTTCTGAAACACTTTCTCCAGCTCCTCCAGCTGAAAGGTGCTAAAGGTGGTGCGATTGCGCCGTTTCTTGTTCTTGCCTGACAGATCGATGGAGTCGGCAATAGATTCCCCATGTAAACTGCTGCCTGGCTCTTTCAGCTTTCCACAACAGTCCGTGCCTATGCCAGGATAGCCCATGGTCTTTGGAGCTCCTTTCTCTCTAACTGAGGCATGGAGGGCACACAGAAAAAGGTAGACAGTTGTTTGTATTTCAAAAGATATATGAGGTCCAATTTTAATATTTTTTATTTATCGATTAATCAGAATTAATTTATTGTTAGGTGGATTTTGACAAATGTTAAGTTGTTTATTTTACTTAGAATTTTATTAATCACTCAGAGATAAAGATGTTTCTTTTAACAACTCAGATTTTGAGACTGTTAAAGCTCGATCCTCCGCCCAATGTTTTGTGTGATCTGTTTTACTTTGTCTGCTGATAAGGCCTGTCTGAAGGAAAAAAAATGATTAAAAAAATGTTTTGATCTAAATAAACTTTTGCGGCCAAAGGTTAAATAAAACTAATTAATTTTATTACACCTGGTAAATTTCCTTGCTCTGATCGGCTGGTTTAGCCCCCAAGAAACACGGAGAACAAATCAGCTGCCTTTAACAAAAAAAAAAAAAAAAGATAATCATTCATAACTGAAGCCATCCTGAAAATCTTTTGAAATTGAAGACATTGCAATATGAGCATGAACTGCACACAACTTCTGCACAAGAAGCTCAATACTTTGCACAAAACAGAATGATGAACTGCCCTCAGTTTCAGTGGCCGAGAAATTGTTTAAGTCCCTTTTTAACCAACACATTCTGACTTGGATATGGCTTTGGCACTCAGTGATACAATTTTGAGAATAATTCCACACAAGGCTAAATTTAACAAAGACTCACGTCAACATAAAGTCAGTATCACTGGAAACAATTCATCTGCAGCTTATTGCTTGCTGCTCTTACTCTTGCTGCTTTACAACTTGATTTCAAAAACAAAGAGACGCCTAAGAAAACACTACACAACAAAACTAATTCAACCAAACAGCATTTTTTAATTATTATTTAAGGCATCCCATATTTAGGCTTGATGCTCTTAGTTTTGACTTGAATTAAAGCCACAAGGCAACAAATGAAAAACAAGATTTGAATGGTTTCATTTGGAGATATAGAAATATTTCAGGTCGCACACCATGAATTTATTCTAAGGGGACTTTATGTCCACGCCAAAGCATTCACATTAAGTTTAAAAAAAAAAAAGCAGCCTGGATACAGCACTTATTTATGACCAATGTATATCTGATAAAGTAAATGACTGAACTGATAACGTACATTCTTCACATTACATTCACCAGTAAGGAGCAATCTGAAAGCATTATTTCCCTTCCAGTTAACAGACCGTGGAAAAAGGTTGTTCCCTCCTGCAGTGTTTGGATGTTGTTGTCCATGTTCATTACGTTTAACCCTGAGCTCCAAAACAAAACTCACTCTCCATCTATCTGCAGGAACTCACTCACTTGGGACAACTGAGACACTACTTTGCAATTCTCCTAATTCAATATGGGGCCCAGTAGAGAGCACTTTTCATTGCAACATTAATTTCCTCATGTCCATTAGATCCCACCTCGGTTCATGCTGAAAATATTCTTTGTCAAGATTGCAAACTTGGGCCGCAGGACATTGTATAGCTTTTAGCCTTTCAAACACCCACATCCGCTCTGCCTCCACACCAGTGTAACTGGAGATCTATGTGAAATACGGGTAAAGGCAAATAGAGGATAAACACAAAATGTGTAGGTAGGAGTATCATGCTGTGAGCAGGGGGATCGATTCGATGACGCTGAAAAAGTCATGGTAAAAACTGAAGCTCCTTCTCTTTGAGACCTCTTGATCTGTTACATTTTCAATTTGTACAGTATAATATTTCAGTCTTTATAACATGTATTTCATTCTGCTGCTTTAATGGATATAGAATATTCACCAGTTTCACATTTATCTGCTATCGTCATTATAGCACATGAATAATAACAACAAAGACATTTAAATTAGGAACGTTCTCAGCCTTCAAGGTTGCATGAATAAAGTTGAGTTTATGCTGCGAAATTCACAAAGAGATTTAAAAAGTGAAGTAATATTTTTTTTTAAATTTAAGGAGAAATAAGATGTGCAAAGCAAATTTCTGTATAAGAGAATTGGAATGTTGTGAGAAATGTATTGTGCCCATGGACGAAGTTTGCCTGGCATATATTGTGGCAGTTTTGTATGCCATATATATAAAAGCACACATCTAAATGTAAATTCAGCCAAATTAGCAAAATTTGTACAAAAAATCTTCACAAAGAAGTAAATGCAAAAGCAGCAACTTTTTCACTGTATGACCCACTGTAAGTTGTAAAAAAAAAAAGTGAAAAAAGGTCATTTTAAAAATATTACATATACAACAGTAAATTTTAAAAAATCACTATAAATAAAAAATTATGAAAATCATGCAATTTTTTTAAGAGACAGTTTTTTTTAAATTACCCCACCCATTGATTAAAATTCTCTTAATCTGTTTTCCATCTGCGCAGATCAATTGCAAAGAAAACAAATTTGCAAACTAAATTCAAACTTCAAAGTGTGTGAAGATGAATGAAGGGGTTTCAAATGCTTTGGCCTGTCCATCACTAAACTTTCCTCCCACTGTAGACAAAACAGGAAGACGTGTCTGCCTTTGAAGGAGTATAAACCAAAACTGAAAAACTGAAAAAATATATGGGTAGGTTCAAACACACACTCACATACTCACACACACGGTATCCATTCTGCACATACATGTATGCAGAGTCCTCCTCATTGACAATAATAATGCTGGAAATTGACTAAATAAATTAAACTAACACTGAACAATTGTCTGTGCAAAAGCATATGCGTGCGGGTGTGTAAGTGTGTGTGCATGGGAGGTAGAGGAATGGGAAAACCGAGCATGCCTTCCTTCGCTTATTTAAATAGAGTTTAAAAGAAAAGTAATAAAAGTCGACTTTTATCCAAGATGGCTGATATCATTATCATAACTAATTATGAAAAAAATCTATTGGCTGTCTTTGGCAGTGACATGAATCAAGCTGTATATTATTCTGGACACAGATATCACAAAGACCTTATCAGTGCTCATATCCTCTGTTGCTTTGCAGAATCATCAACACCAATAAATAAAGTGAAAGACCACATCATTTCTTCAGGCTTCGATTCAAAATATACAGTTGTTACTTTTCTTCCCAAGATGGACATTTACAGGCTAATGTGTCTGACAGCCTTTGAGGAACCAGCTGCTTTCAAAATTGCGAACTGAATTTCCAATTTTGATGTTTTAAAGGATTACACTTATGAGGACACCAAGTGACAATGAGGAGAAAGTAAAAAGCGAGACTCTGAGAGCTAAATGCTGGAAAATTAAATTGCACGTTGGCCTAAAAAGATAATGGCTGACTAGTAGCCCAATGACACACCCAACTTGCTGCCAGGCTGACCTTTAACCTCTCTCACTTTACATCAAGGACTGTCAAGTTAAAGAAAACTTGTTGACATTTTTATCACAGCCATGCTGTAATTTGCATGCTCATTTGCATTTTTAGTTATCAGTTAAAATGCCACATTCACAAAGCCTGCACATGAAAAAATAGGACTCACTAACCAAGATTTGGAAAAGTGATCATCTGGATTTGTGTATTTTAAGTTCTCCATTCATTTTAAAAGATAAAATTTATTCTCTTAATTCTCACTTTTTTCATTTTCTTTTTTTTTTACATGCGTTATGAAGTGCATTAACAATATTTTTTAATTTTAAAGTGTCAAAATTTGAAAAAAAATCACGCAAGGGTAGTCATAAACACCATTAAAATTTATACACAAAATAGACCCTTTTTTATTCTTTATGCTACTACGTAGGCTAAATACATCTTGTTAAAAATAGCATAGTAATTATAAGAAACTTGTTGCTCCTGCTTCGCTCCTGCTTCTCAGTTTTTTTTTTGTTTATTTTGTTTTTTTAAAGCACATAACTCCTCTTACTTACCTTCTGAGTTGTTCTCATAAAATGCCGGCTTGCCACTTATAGCTGTCCCCTTCTGATCCTGGTTTAAACTGTCCAAAAACTTGCTGTGTTTGGACGGCGAGGCGGGTGTGTTCGCGGGGGCAGCGCCGTGCGTAAAGTCCGCCGCAGCATCACCAAACCTCCCCATGGCGGCGGCGTACAGATCCCCGCGCAGGCTGAGACGTTGAGGGAGAGGAGGAGGAAGATGGGAGGGTTTCTGCAGCTCATCGCAGGGGAGAAAGGAGCCGGAGCCGCCGTGCTCCAGACTCGGGGAGTTTTCCGGCGTCCTCCTGCTGGTCTGCGAAGAGAAAGGCAAACAACTCTCTGTATCCATCTTACGGGTCCAGCAGGCAGAGGAGACAACAGCGACTGGGCGCTGATAGTGTGGGCGCCTGAGTGAGAGATTTTTTTTTCTCTTCTGTGTTCATGTCAAGTGGGTGGGATTTAACAGATCAGAAACAAAGACCCGTGAAACCGGGATTGGACTGTCTGTCCCTGCGTGTGAGTGTGTGCTTGTGTGTGTGTGTGTATGTGTGTATGTGTGTGTGTGGTGGGGTGTCTGTTACAGCATCCACCAGTCTGATATAATCTGCCAAAAATTCAATCACGTGTGGTTTCTGTTCCTCCAATTAACCATTTAATTCCTATTTCATATATTGTTATGGGTCTAATCACTAAATGAAGCAGGACAGGAGAAGCGGACAGCATGCGCACAAAAGTTAGTCTACAGACAGAAAACGGACAGAATAATACACACTATTTTACTGAAGGCCATCATGACAACTTCGGTTATTTGTTTTAGCCTTTTTAATATTTAATTCTTTCTATGTCGGCATATTATTTCCTTTAAGGTCCATTTTATTTTACACCGTTGGACATGACAAGTACGTCGTTTTACTTTATCAGACTGGGACTGTACTTTTTATTTGCGCAACGTTTTGCACACTTAATATGCTGTTCAACTTATACAATAGAAAACACAACTATAGCCTATATTTCCCTCCCATTTGATGTCGATGCCTTATCCTACTATCAAAACAAATAGTGTCCTTCTGTCACTGAAACAGAGAAGGAAAATATTTGTGGTACATGTTGAATTAAAAACTATAACAAAGAAACTGTTGTATAACAGTTTTTATGTTAACGCTGAAAAATGGTTCATGTTAAAAAGAAAAAAGAAAATAACAAATGCAATTACAAAACACATGGAAATCAATTCAAAAGACGGCCGAGGTCAGACACATGTAGATAATAAATTAACTGTAGACATAAAAACTTACGAAAACATGAACGTAAAATATTCTAATTAATAAAAACAGAACACAAAAGCTTTATGGAGATCATTTATTAAACTGTCAACTTACTGCGATTGCCTATTTTTTCCCGCTGGCTTTCTTTTTGAATAGATTAGTTGCAGACTACGAGACTAGTCCATAATTTTCGTGGAAAATGCGTCGACATTCGGCAAGAATGTATGGAAATCTATTTATATAAAGCGTATTTAATTTAACTCTTTTTTTTAAAACAACCAATTTGACACATTAGTGATTTTCGAGGCTGTATCTAAATCTATTAATTTTAAACTTAGACCTGTATGTCAGTTATTATTTTAAACAAAAAGATTATTCGATCATTAATGTTGAGACGAATACAACATTCCAGAAAAACTGCTGTGGGCCGAAACATAGGCTGTCATTAAAATGGCCTTTATGTTTTGAATATGTTCGATATTTATCAATTTACTTATTAAACTAATTTACTACAAAACACTAACCGTTGTTGGAAGATCAGCGATATGAGTGTCGGACAAAAAGAGTAATTCAGTTCGCAGTTTCCTTGTCGTTCAACTCTTAACCGGTCTTATTTCCTGCGGTTGTACTACATAATAGCCCAATATGTGCCTCTTAGAAATTATGGAAACAGCAAAACAATAGTTATGAAGGTCATAACATTTTCCTGCGTGCAGTAAAACCTTTTTTAATTAATGCAATACACTTTTTTTTTCTTACCCATGATCTCGAACTCAAATGACAAGTGTTTTGATTGGAGCCAACATAAAAAATAATACCCTTTTTAAAGCAAAAGCCGAAAAATGTGCTGTCAATGGCACAGAGCACAAAATGTGTTATTGATTTTTTAACATGCAGCTCAAAACTGGATATCCTCATAAAGAGTTAGACTCAGCAGTTAAGATAAAAGGCTTTTGATACTGACATGTTATCTCTGATCTAGACAAACCTCATCTAAACACAGTGCACTTACCAGGTTCAGACACAGTGCCGTTGGTTTTGGGGACATCTCTCCATCTCTCTGGATACCTGAGGCCGCACGCTGCTCAGCTGATGGACAAGTGTGTAAACATGAGGTCCATTTGGGCTGAAAGGCCTCATAAGCCCCATTTGAATCCATTTTGAGCTCTGAAATATCAAAGTGTCCACAGTACAAGTTCCAGATCCAAATGAAATAAGAAAGAAACAGAGCCTTGAATGATGGCTCCAAGTGAGCTCAAATTCTTGCCTGAATTTTTATTTGAACAAAGTCTAACTTTCTTCAGTATTTCAATAACAAATAGAGGAATGCTTCAAAAACTGAAACTGTATACTGAAAAAAAGGATATTAAGACACCAACAGGACAATATTTTTAAATAACAATCCTTTTCATTCTAAGACGGGCCGATAGTGCAATCCTCTCTTAACTAAGACAATCATGAAATTATAGTAATGAGCAAAATAAAAAAAAAGTCCTGCCTTCATATGTATACAACTTGCAAAGATATGGCTGCTTGCATGGAAAGGAGGAGCTCCTTTAGGTTTAAAATGATTAGTGAACTTAGATATAAGACCTAATGACATTTATGAGTAACATGACTTAGATTAACATGTTTAGGTCAGTGGAGCGTAGGGCTAAAAAAGGCCGCGCTGTCATGTTAATCACAACCACAGTGCCACCTTTTACCCTCACACACTCTTGAGTGTATTCATCCCTGTAAACTTCAGCATAGGTGTGCTTGCCAGCATCCATTAAACTGTCTGGCTGACCACCATTAAAAACCTCATAATTCTGTTACGGGGAAGTAGAAGTTTTAAGATGTGCACACAGGGGGACACGGATATGTTTCTCAATGCTCGTGACAAGCATGTCCTCTATAGCCTGAGGCAGCAGACCACTCTTGAATTCACAAACCCAGCTGAGTAAATGCATTCCAGAAAATGTGGGCAAGGGGAAGAACGTCTTTGCTATGATCTCAGAGCCGCCGCAGGTAACAGTGTTTATATGAATACTGCATCAAGAGGGCATAAGATGTAAAGGATTATGGGTATGTTTTTTGCCAAGGAATCAAAGTCTCCTATGTGGTCGTCTATGTGCTGTGGCTTTCTTAATTACACAAGAGGAGGGGAGTCTATTCATTCATGCACAGAAAAAAGTCCAACATTCAGAGTAAAATAGATATTGACATCTCTGCCACATCAAACAAAATAGAGCAGTGCCCTTCATAAAAAAAAAGTACATTATGTGAAATCATGACCAAATCCTACCTCAGAGAGAGAAGAGAAAAGTGTGCATTTTATCTTCAACCACTGGCAGTGAAAGAAGTGGTGGTTAAAATCAGAGAAATGGCAGAAAATAGCAACAGCCTGCTGTCCATAACATGACCAGCTCCGCTTGCTGCTCCCCGTGGTCCTAAAACCTTGTCCCCCAAGCCTGTCCTGGGCATGACCCTGCACAGGAAATCAGTTCAGCCTGTTGGGAGTCCCAGGTCTCCCCCCACCACCTCCCGGCTCTGGGCACAGACAGCGTGGATAAAGGTGACCCTGCACTCTCACCGCGCACCCAGCAGCCCTCAGGCTAAAGAGCCGCTTCCACCCCTCCCTCCACTACATCCTCTCAGCCAGGCTGTCAGTCTGCAGGGCTTTGTCACACCCCGTTACACCTTACATCCTCTATCTCAAACACACACAACTTAATGGCACACACACAGGCTTGCATGTGTACACACAGACGCAATGGTAACAAAATTAATTAGTCAGAAACTAATATTCTTAATAACAAGCACCAGACTTTTAAAAGTTTATAGAGTAATAAAGTGACATAATAATAACGAATGATGACTTCCATGGATATTGTGAGTAAACAAAAATCTAACCTCCTCTGCTGGCAATCTGTGCAATCGTCCGACAGCATAAAGATGGAGATGGATGAACTTAGAGAGCCTGCTAGAATGAAGTACAACTCTGTACCTCATACAAGCTGGCTGTCTTTGTCTCACTATCACTGCCTGGGGCCTTTCCTCTCACGTACAGGGTGGCGATTCAACCTGAGGTTTGCATTAGAATAGGAGAAGGATAGCTAATTTAATTACCCGCCATGAATGCACAGAGATGATCCCATATGCAGAGCCAGGGCTCCTCTCAGAGGCCTCCCTCACATCCTCCAGTCTATGTCCAGAAGCGGCAGAGCCAGCTGAGGATGTGATTGACAGCTGCCGACCCCGGGGTCAGTCAGCTGGAGAAGTGCATTCTGGGAAGCTTAAGCCATTCTGCTGCAGTGATGGGGGTTGAGGTTTCGAAGGGAAATGGGAAGTGGGGTTGCTGTCCTCTGTCTGACCTCATATGAGGCGTCATAGAGCACACTGCAGCCCAGTGAGTGTTAGCAGCAAGTCAGGATCTACAGCCACAACACACAAGATGAGCTGAGTGCATATCTGTCAGAAAAAATGACTACGGTTTCTCATAATCGGTGTTAGATGGAACTGTTTTGCTTAGAATTTTACTGTATGAAAATATTATTTTCCACACTGCTCCACAAGATTATAAAACACTGAATATGAAAGTTTTTCCATTCATTTAACTGCTGGAAAGACTATGACATATTTAGCTACTCAATTAACTCCCTGGTATTTTTCAAATCAAAGGACCTTGATGTTTGACAGTTCAGACAAACTAACAATTACCTGCCAGCCTTTGAGCTCAGCACCCTTTGTTAATTTAAATTTGGACATTGTAGTCTTATGGATGATTTGTCACAAAAGATTTTCAGCTGCAATACATGCTGTGTGGTAATTGCTTCCTTCGTTGTAGAATTTGGGAGCATTTCAAATCCAAGGAAGAACTACCACTAAAACCCAAAGCAGATAACCTACCTATAAAAAATTAACAAGTCGGTCAGATTTTTTTTAACTGTGCACATTTGCTTTTTTTTTAGCGTTATCATCGATTAAGCTGTTATAGGAAAATCATGACAGGCCTGACTGAGCACACATTTCTGTACCAGCTCTGCAACAAACCCACAGGTGCTAGCTTACCCTCTGACATTTTAGCAGTTTAATATGAGCACTTAACCTCTTTTATATTGGTTACAGAAAGCTGAATGAGGAGACTTGCTCGGCACAGTAGCTCAAAGA
Source organism: Acanthurus leucopareius (assembly GCA_029814765.1). NCBI lineage: Eukaryota > Metazoa > Chordata > Actinopteri > Acanthuriformes > Acanthuridae > Acanthurus > Acanthurus leucopareius. The sequence goes on from JAQMCX010000002.1 coordinate 9,002,347, forward strand.
CAGATATGGTGTGTGTGTGTGTGTGTGTGTGTGTGTGTGTGTGTGTGTGCGTGCGTGTGTGCGGGGAACACCGGGTTATGAAAGCTCAGTCTGTCGTGATAAATGCCTCTCTGCTCTGACTGGCTCTTAATGAAGGACAGACCGGTACAGCCTCGCTCCTTACTCCCAGTCTCCAGGAATCCGTAAACATGCACCTTAGCAAAACCATCTGGATGTATCAGCAAGGCCCCGATACACAGACACATGCCAGAGCTAAAAATAAACAATCTCTAAATGTGTTTTAAAGCCATGTTTAAAGCGAACGGGCAGCCGTTGACGAAGGGACGCGGTGACGCATGCGTGAGGGAGCAGGCTAAAAAAAAATAGCCGTTAAAACAAATATTCGTCATTGCTAATGTTATGTGTTAGCTTGTGTGGCTAAATATGAATTATTTTTTTTTTATAGCTACATAGGCCCATCGAAATCCCCCTTTATCTAATCTAATCTATTTTAGGAAGCCTAAAATGTCGATGTCAAATATAAACTAGCTAGTAATTACCGACTTTATTGACGCGGGTTAAAAATAAGCTAACATTAGATTAGAAATGGTCAATGAAGGCTATTTCCGTGAGGCAGAAGCATAGCTTACATTTCTCTGGAAACATTATAGCCTCGTCTATTTGTTTGCCTTGACAATTATTGGCCAAGGTTAAGGTTGAGGTAATGAATTAGCCCAGTTCTGACAGATTTCCGCCAAGATATTAGAGGGAAAGTAGACTAATGTTTGTAACGAGTTAAACGCCAGAAGAATTGTGGGATCACTTAAGCTATAATGTTATTGATGCTGTTTTTGTTTTTTGCCCGTGACCCGGAGTTTCGGATTGAATTAGAGGCGGTCGAGCGGCAGTAAATAGCACGAATTGAAGATCATGAGATTTTTATTATCAAGAGGCAGAGGACAGGAACCTCTTAAGGCCCTGCTGTCCTGCAGCCACAGAGGTTTTCCGGTAAGTAGATTAAAAGTGTCCCTAAAATCAAGACATGTAGCGCTTCTGTTCATCTTGAAGGGGAAAAAGGAGGAAAAAATTTGTCCAAATATCAGTTAACAACAGTGGACACTCTGACTATTAAATAAAAACATATCAGTTACATGATAGAAAAGACAAATATATTAAGGCGAAAATTTTATGGAAAAAATAGCATAGTTGTTTAAACATTTCATTATTCATCAATTCATGTTTGTCAGGTTATCTAAACAGAATTAAACTTTGTCATTTAGCCAATTTAGGTAAAGCTTTTTTCCACATCTAAAATTTGACTACTAAGTATAAAATTGTAGTGAAAATGCGGGCTAATTTAAAATGAAATGCACAGTCATCAACGATTTAATAATCCGGTTCAGTTTGCACGCAATTTCGAAAGACTTTGAAAATCGATAAACACGCATTATTTGTCACTTTCTTTTTTCATCTACTGTATCCCAGCAAAACAAAAGCAGAATATTGAATGGAAAGACATTATTTTACGTACGTGAAATCTACCCCTTTGTTACGTTTCGAGTAGACTACAGATTAATTTGGGCATTAAAATGAATTATAATCGTTTTTCAGTAGTGATTGTGTAAAAAACACTTTTGTCTGCAGGATCGGAAATTACTTCAGCGTTTTAACCACATAGGCGCTATTTTTAATGAATCAGACCAATAAAACTTTAAAGGATGAAAATTAACTTAAGTATCGGCATTTTTTTTACGAATTCACCATTAATGGGGTGTCATTTTTTATAGCGAAAAGGCACGATTCTGTTGGTTAATTATTTCAAGAGGGGAAATGTTTAGTTGCTGCCCGCTGTAAGATAAATCAATATTAAATAATTAAGACTTACAGACCTAGGCAAATATTAAATAAGTGAATAAACTGTTCACAAAAAACTGAAGCCCTCATAGCCTAGAAAATCACAAAATATATGGGCTTAATAATTTAAACATGAAGGGGGGATAACCTAGGCCCTGTTTTTCCTCGCTTTTGTATTTTACGGTATGTCACAAATCAGGCACAGACAACTTTAAAAAAAAACGGAAACAACTGTTTACCAAAATAAAAATTTATAGTTGACCATAAAGCTTTGAAATTAGAAACGCAATGTACGTCGGGGAAAACCTAAAGGCTAATTGACTTTTGTCAATCGTGTCAGGCCTCAATCATCAATTGTCATATTGTCATATATGTTGTCATGTATACTGTATCTCACCGCCTTTACTTTGGTGTGTGTGTGACAGTCCGTCGGATTTCTCTGGCATTGTGACAGACAGACATACTGACAGACAGACATTCACAGGTCTGTAATCCTGAGGCTCCAGACAGGACCTGCGGCTTTGGCAGCGGCCTCAGTCTCCAGCGCATCAAATGAGAAACCCCTGACGCACAGGAGGTCTCCGGTAGCCGACCAGCTTTCTCACATTTTTTGGGGAAGAAACCTGTCGGATATTCTGGATAAATACTTATGAGCGTCCGCGGAAGATCAACACGATTTTGTCGAAGCGCCTCACAGTAAATCAGACGGTTTTTGCGAGTTCAGCTGAGGGAAGGGATGACAGTAGCAAAAATTATAACCAATTTAACGTTCTCGTATTTCTCTGCTGCTATCAGTGGTGTCAGAAGGATTTGTTAGACTATGACATTTAATCAGTTTTACAAATAAGTCAAGTTGCGAAATCTCCAGCTTTTCCTCGCCAGTGGATTTTCCAGGTGTACAAGCACGATTTACTATGTATTATAACAAAAAGAGATAGATGAAAAGATAGATAGATAGTTATGAGATAAAGTTTCCTGAATTTAGACTCCAATTAAATATGTCATGTCAATAAATGTATTACAATTGGGCTAATTTGGCAGTATCAAACCAAACTTAGTATAAACAGTAAACAATTTGGTGAAAAATCTGCACATAGGAACCTTTCTGTAGGCCATGTGCAAGAAACAAAAAGCTAACCACAGTACAAAAAAACAACTTTTTTACAGCGATTTTTCAAATATCCATTTATTCAACTGCACAATGCATGAGTTTGAACCAAGAACATGTTGACTTGCTTTTACAAGGCTGTAATAAATACATAGCCTACAAAAATACTCAAAAATAAGTCTGAGTGTGTTCATTAACATAGGTACTGCTGATACTCTTAACAGCCACCATGTCTACCACAAAATTTTCCTTTTCCCCCATCATTCTCAGATCAATACAATGATCTATTATTACAACTTTTATTGAAAATATTGAAGTGATTCTTGTCTAAGAGGATCAGCTCTTATATCTGCTGAATGCCAAACCCCCTGGTGCAGTGCAGCCCTTTGTTCCTGTCCAATCAGATACAGCTGTACAAGCCAAACTCTGTGGGGATAGCTGGGGTCATCCTCTCAGCGGATGCTTGGGCCCATCCTGCTACTGGTGCCCTGAGGGCCTGGGCACAGGAGACGACCCCCCAAACAGCCACCCAGATACTGGCTATAATGCCCTCCTTCACCCACAGCTCCCTGAAGCTAGCGTGATGGCTATTATTTTTTCTCTGCTTAAACTCATGCTCTGCTGTCAAATGTATTTTTAATCACGCTAGACTTAGCTGCAATTACTGTATTTATATGCACAAACATTTAAGCATATATAACTCACACGGCACACCAAAATAGTGTTATCTTATTTTTTTTTTGTACAGTCTCTACATAAGCCACAGATAGCGTTTTAAATTAGCTTTTTCAACACTGACTGTTTAGCTCCTAACTGTAATCCATGAGAAAACACTTCATGCACTGAAACTGGCCCTGTTATTTTGCTATCAAGAGATCTCAGTCAAGAGATGAGGTCTGTAAATTAAAGGAACTCTGACACATCTAAATGAGGCTGTCACAACTCTGCTGGGGAAGAACAGACCAGCATAGCGAATTAGACTGAGTAGAATTCCACCAAGAAAGGACATGAGAGAATTCAGCCTGTTTAGAAAGAGAAAAAGCAAATGACCTTGGGGGCTGAAGTGGCTGGATAGAAAATAAACTGTTTGGAATTACTCTGCACATTGAGGAATAGAAAGCAGCTGCAAAAATCTGAACTGACTCAGTTGATTTCTCTGTGATTTGGAAAAGCTTTCAGCAGGCACATCACACTAACCTCTAGGCTCAGAGAGCAAAAGCATGAGTTGTAATGTTTTCAACATGTCTCTCCTTTTTTTAAAAGAGATAAATTGCACTGCTGGAGGTACAAGTTCAACTGAAACTAACTCTCTTTTTTTTTGTAGTGACTCGTCGGGACACAGCCCTACAGCAGACAAAAGAGCTGATGCACCACTGAGATCTTTTGAGGTATGTGAGAATTGATCTGAAAAGTTTAAGGGATTTAGGTAATGACAATGAAAGCTGCACTGGGCATGTGGGGCTTGAGCACTGCTCCAGCAAACTACACACCGGAGACTCTGGCTGCACCAAGTTTCAGAAAATCTAATTTATGGCCACTTCGCAGCAGCTGGATTTGCACTTCCGACCAAGAGATACCATTACCAAGCACCACGGAGAAGGCTGATAAATATGCGGGAGTCAGGACACTCGAGCTTTCACTCTCTCGCCCGTTTGCAACACACAGACACAGATTCGCTGTACATTTAAAGAGGCGTGCAGACGGCCATGCATATGCTCACACCAGAAAAATTGCATACTAGACTCAAACACATGACAGTATAACTCATTATTTTGCAACTTCTGGCAGGAATAATGATATGAAGATTTGTATGTTCCCGCTATTTTGGTCTAAATACTCTTGTTTTTACTTCTTCTACTGCACGTGTAACTAAACTCTTAGATAAGTGGACTGTATATGGGTGGCATTGAAAGGGAAATATCACTCATTTTAAGTATTTATATACTGTATGTCAGGGCTCAGTGGGTAATTTTAATAAATAACCAAGTAACTTGCAAAGCCAGACAGCTAAAATATTATTCTGTAATACCACTCAGATCCACAGTTTGGAGCTCCTCCACTGACCATAAATTGGAGACTGACTGACTTTGAGGATGGTAATGAACCAGAAAATACATCTATTTGATCAAAAATCCACAGACCAGTGGATGGATCTGTTCCTGTGCATTCTTTGTGGAGCTGAGATGTGAGATCACAGATTACGGGAAAGAATACTCGTACTGCTCTTTTTGTCTCTGTCCATTAAAAACAATAGTAAATGTCCCCCTGACATAGCCTGGATTTGTCCCAGGGCATAGGAAACTCATTTCTGACATCTGAAATTCAGTGGTGTATCCCAGTGAAGGATTTTAAGCCCTGCCATGGAAAGTCTAGTCAGCTGCGACCACGATTCATTCCCCAAGAGCCACAATTCACTGACTTGGCAAGGGAGGGTAATCTTACAACAACCTAGATGGAAAAAAAAAGCCCAAACCTAGCACTTACAGGAGATCTCTTTCTGCCTGATAGTGTACACTATCTTTCTTAGTCCTAAGCTTCAGCACTCTCATTTTCTAAACTCCTTATCCAGTGTGCCCAAGATTAGAAAAACGTTTGGTAATCAGATAGCCCAGCTAAGACAAGACAGTTGACATTAGCAGCCTCAGATTGCAGATGTTTTTGCTGCAACTTTATTTGAATCCCCATCAACAACAACAACAACCAAAAAAAATAAATAAAAAACAGGGATTTCTGTTAATCTAAACCACTGTCAACAGATAAATCATCAATTTTACGGATGCTCGTTTCTACAGAAACTTTCTCCGTCAGATGATTTGTAGGTGTTGTTGTATGGAAAACAAAAAGGCCGCACTACATATTTGTCTAATGTTGGTATAGTGATAGTGACCACTGTCCTCTTGGTTTGGAGACCTGACTGTGAACCCTGGGAGGCTAGCCACCTCCCAGACAGCTTCCCCTCCAGCCTCTAGTCTCCATTATCCAGCCATAGCCTGGGGACCAATCACCCCGGCTGCCCTCCTTGTCTCTCTTTTTCCCTTTCTCCTTTCCTTTCACTATCTGTCTCCTTTACTCTCTCTCCCTTCCCCTTCCTCTCGTTTTCTCTCTCTCCCGGCCCTCTTCACCCAGTGCTTTCAAGAGCTCCCTGTGTCACCAGACTGATTAAAACAAACACTGACCCTATTTTGGTATCTAATCCAATTGTGCTCTTTTTCTTCTCACCGGCCCTGGAGCACGCAGAGTATTAGGTGTCCTGGGAGCCACAGGCCCCCCCCCCCCCCTCTGTGACTGATCTTAGATTTCAAACACTCAGGAACATCACATATGGTGGGCAAAGAGTAAATAAAGCCTTATTAAAATCCCTTTTAACACTCACATGTAAACAGGATTTAGCATACATCACGATGATTAGCCCTAATTCCTTGGGTTGCAATGATGAACAAAACTATGCATGTGTTTGTGCGTGCTGCTTTCCATGCCTGTATGCTGGTTGGAGTTTGTAAGGGGATAAAAGTGCAGGTCTCAGGAAGCTAACCCTGCTGGTGAGGGTGCTGACTGGGAGGTTATTGAGAGAAGACTGCTGTTTATTGTTTTATTAACAAGGGCATGTTGGCCTCACCAGGTCAGGGCTTTACCTTTGACCCCAAGAAAAAAGACTAGAGAGCACCGGCTCTCTAGGCAGCCAGCCGTGCTTATTGAAGTCTGTGTGTGTCCATGTGTTTTTTACACTTAAAGTGTTATTTTCTTTATGAAAGACACTATTAATTTTTACTGCCTCATTTTTAAGACTTGCCGCAAAGTTTTTAATTGCTTTGTGTAGCTTCTTGCTGTTTTATTAGGATGCTAGAATATATTTCCTGCACACACAAGTAATATGACTTCAGTTGCCTAAATTAATTTTATGCTTTCTATGGTTACAGCCAGAAACCACTGTTTGTTTTGTCTGGCCCACTGACTACAGCACTGGAATACCAGTTGTACATATCGCTGATATCAGATGTCAGTGTCTGTGCCTGTTCAGTCTACTTGCCGTGTAATGAAGCACAAAACGTCTCTTTCTAGACAGCCGGAGCTTTCTTTTAAGATTCAGAAAGCTGACACATGTATTATGTGTATAGAGATGATGACAACCCGTTCCGCTGTGCAGCATGCAGCTTATGTTTCTGAGCTGTCCAAAGTCAGCAGCGACAGACTGACATTTGTAATGCGGACAGACTTTTCAAGCTTTAAGCTAGCTAGTGATTCAGTAATGTTCATCACTGAAGCATAATGACAATAATGATACCATCTAGTGGTGATTAACAGTTATACCAGCCTCAGATTTAAATCCACTGTTTTTGATTTATCAACAGTAAGTAGTAATGTTTTCTAATGTCTTTAACTGTATATCTTTTGGCCTGTATGATCATATATGATGAGTGAAAATGATCAGTGTCTTACTAGAAGGTGTGCTGATTTGGTAATGGAAACTTTAATGGAACTAAGTAAATTAAATCAAGTACTGTGCTTAAGAGCAAATTTAAGGTTGTTGTACTAGAGGATTTGAATGCTTCCTCCCTTGTTACATTTTTCGTCTGTATCCTGTAAATGTAGCAAACCAGGTCTTATAATTGATAAATGTCCTGAAGCCTGAATGTGCTTTAGATATTGTGGTGGCTGGTGAAATAGTATCATCAAAATCATGTGACTTAAAATCATTTTCCTCTTAAAGTTGGCACATATACGCAGAGCTGGGAGTGTAATAACTTCATGCAGCCAGACAAACGGCCTGTCAAACAGGCACCTTCTACGTATGGAAACCAGCTTTGATTACGACCAGAAACTCTTTTGTGGGCCTTGTGAATTATGGCCAATTACCTTTACCCTCTTATAATAATCATTTGTTTTCCCTACTGTCACAAGCAAGACCTTGGAGTTGCTATTACCTAAAACTTCAGTAGGCGACTACAGGTTGAAATATACGGCGATAATCATTCCCACTAATGGCCGTGGAGCTCAGAGCAAAGGCAGTTTTTATAGAGCCCAGAACTGTACATCAAACCCAGTGACTAGCCAGATTTTATGACCAGGTCATTTCACCCTTTACTCTGTTGTTTATGGTCTTAATGGCAGACTGTTGCCAGCTTTCATGGCTGCGGTGACTGATTTTAACTCAGGCAACATGCGGCTGACCCCAAAGTAAAGCATCTTTACAGCAAGAATGACACTCTCGCTTAATCATTTGAATCATCCTGTCAAACCAACAGCTTGAAAAAAGGATGCAGATTTATGAGAGATGGCTCCTGCTATTTATACCTGCTTTTAGCCTGCAGGAACATTTTACCATTGCTGTATTTAATAAAATAATAATTTAAAAAACACTAACAAAAGAGACATCAAGCTCTCGTCATCCTCCGTTCAAATCAATAATGAAACAGGGTGTGAAGAAAACACGAAATTAGATAAGAGTGAGGTAGATGGGGGATCGTTTGGCGGCCAGTGATAATCGATGGCGGCCACGGAGTGATGGCAGGGATGAGGTCGTTTATCTCCAGGAGAGAGAGAGAGAGAGAGAGAGAGAGAAATAACAAAGAGGAGGTACACAGACAGAGCTGTCTGCGGATGGAGCTGGCAGCCAGCCAGGCTCTGTATGAGGGCGTCTGAGCAACAGCAGAATTTATCACGGTGACTGCAGGCCTTGTTACTGATGAAGACATGAATCTGAACACGGAGAGGGAACCAGGCTGGAGAGTAGGGCGGTTACATCAGCCGTGTTCTTGACTGCAAAAAAAGGAAAAAAGAAAAAAAAAAACCGAGCTGGTATTTAGTGACCTACAATATTTAAAAGTCCACAATAATTGAGTCTTACTGTGCTCTATGTATACTTTACCCATTTGTGTGCACACTTATATGCTCATTATGCTACCTGTCATTCTGCTTTAGATTCATAATTCATGATTTTAATTGCAAAACTGCTTTTCTTTCTTCAGTTTGAGAGAAGAACATAATTGGCGTTTGTTATTTTTTTGTTTTTTTGTTTTTCTCTAATAAGCCACCATTTGACCTCTCTTTCAACGTACAGATACAGGTTTTTAGGCTCCCCCTGGATAATGTTTTTTTCTCTAAGTAAACACAGGCCTGTTTTTAAGATGTGCAGTCATCCCTGAATAATTCACAACAGACCTTAAAGCTCTATAAAGCTGTGCAGTTTCTAATAAATTATGAAACTTCTATTTTATTTAAGCTGCAGATATATATATATATATATTTTGTCTTTATTATTTAAAGACCACTCACAGGGTCCATCATTGTTATTTTGTGAAATCTCATTTTATTTTTCCTCTCTTGTCAGCTACAATCATAAGCTTTGCAGACTTTAAAATTATGCTGTTATTACTTCTTGTGTCTTACTGATGGTACATAAACATGGAGTGTGTGTGTGTCTGGTGCTGGTGTCTTGGTTGCCACTCCCTGCTGCAGCCCAGATGGCTGCAAAGCCCTCCTTCCACAGCAGAGGTCTCAGCAGCCTGCCTTGACAGCCGGAGAGGAGACGGAGGGAGGAGAGAGGATTACCATGCTAATCGTTCTGAGACATGGGACTGATTGTGCAAACCTGTGGAAAACAGCCATCAATATTTGTCTGCTCTCATAGAACAACATTACTAAGTAAGCACCTTTTTATTATATAACATCAAGGTGGTTAGAGTTTCTCTGACAAATTCCCCCAATCTCAGTTCACACTGCAGAGAGAGACTAACTGAACTGAAATCATCTCTGCTTGGTCTTCAAGTTTACACTATTATAGTGCTGCCTCAAATCTAGCCAGTAGAGGGTGCAATAATATCACAATGCATCTCTTTCCGGTTAGGAGTCCTCAATCACCATAATTTTAGGTATTCCTTTAAAATAATTTAACAGCTTATCTGTAAATTTCTGCATTTACAAGATAATGATGTTCAAATTTGATTGAATCTGTCAAGAGGGTTTCATTTTAACTTTATGTTTATTGTTAAGATTGCAGTGATGTTGAACTGGACAGTATTTTACATTAAAAGGTGTTTCGAATGTTTTATTTATATTTTAAAATATAAAGGTGGAAAGAAAGTGAGAAACTCATCATGATATAATGCAGTTCAGTACAACAGCATGACCTCAGTAATAAGAATTTGAATTAATACCTCTCAGAAAGTGGAACATGACTATCATACGCTTAATAAAGGTAGAATGTTGGGCAGAGCTGTTGTAATGCATTCCATTAAAATGTACAGGCAAACCCAAACTTAATTGAAGGGTCACAATATATATTATATGTTTCTTATGTACAGGATCAATATGATCTAGTATTCCCCGTTTCTGGTCTGAGAACAGTTTCATGTTCTTAAGTCAACATTTATTCATTACTATACACTCCTGTTCTTCTACAAAATGGTTTAAACCAGACATTTACTTTATATATAGTAATTTGACCTCTATAATACTATAAGTACCATGTAGTAGTATAACTGGTTTAAATTTGTTAGATATAGCATCTTTAACAAAGCAGAAGCAGACTGAGAGCTGTGAAGAAACCTGTTGTTAAGAGCTGTAAACCTTATGAGTGCAGACAGTTGAACTGAATTGCTAGACACTTTATCTTCCACCTACCAAATAAACAAATATATAAACACTAAATCTTCTTTTTTGTGCAGAGCTTGACTTCCTGTCCTGTTTTTTTTTCAGAGCAGCTTAGTTTGAGCACTGTTTTAGTTCCTAGTGCTGGCTGAGGTATCCGAAGCAGGGGGACATGACTCATCCTGTTAACTCCATTAGATGTTTATCTTTGAATAAATGCATCATTGCATAGGTTTTCTATTGCTAGGTGAAATCATGTTAACCAAAACTGGAACAGTGATATTGCATTTTGTGTTATTTAAATTTTTGTAAACATCCATAAGTCAACACAGCAAGGATGGATTAGTTAGATTTGATTGACATTATGTTAATTAGGCATAGCAATGATTTAAGAGAATAATGAAAAAAAAGACTTCATTACATCATAAATGTACAACAGCATCTGTTGTGGCCCAGGCTGCTTAATCAAGAAGCAGACGCACAAGGAGCACAGGGAGTTTGGTTAATACAGCCATTCAAATGCAGAGATACAAATACACACCCAAAGCACATACACATATAACATATCCTTTTCATCCCCAGGTACTGATCTATGACAAGAACACAGCTGACAGGGTCGCAACAGCCAGGGTGCAAATATTTTGTTCACAGTCCTTTACATTGTTACATAAAAGATGGTGCATGCTCTGTTCCTTTAAGCGCGGTAGTGACCTCCTGGCACTACTCACTGCAGATTAGTCATCGAAAGGTGGCAGAGAAGTGTCCACAGTCTGAGGTGGTCTTTTCACAGTTCACTGACTGGGTCGGTGGGGTTTAGGTTTATAATGTCAGTGTGTTTAAAAACACTCTTTCAGTCACAATGGTGCATATCACTGCACTGTTGGCATTAAAGGCTCTATATTTATTGGTATTATATAACAAAGCAAAGACAGTGATCATAACTATAAATGATGTTTACTTATACTGTTCAATTTTGTTATTTACAGACGTAAACCCCGAACGGCTGATTTTTTTCTGTTCTGTAATATGTTTTTTTATATTATTTCTACCAAGGCAAACCAGTTCATGTCCATTAATACCAACCAGGCCTGATGAGTTTTCATTATGCATAATAAGGATCAATGCACATTAATCTATAAGAACAAGCGGGAAGTTTTTACTGTTTGCTTATGTCTTTTACTGTAGAGCCTCGAACAGCAGGGCTCTTAACGGCCATCTGGCATACTGGAGGGCAGGACAAGGAGACAGTGATCACACCATTACCAAAATCTACAGGGATGACCGTAACCCTCTCTGAGCTGCACCTTTACAGCCATGTGCTGTTTGAAAAAATCCTATTTGAATAGAATTTATTTGTAAGCTAAAAACATGATTTGTGACATTTGTTCCATTTCACAATTCACTGATTTTGTTCCCAGGAAATAAACACGCAGATTCTGCCTTTTGCAAAGCAATTACACAAATCTTGCATAGGATATACAATATACTATTGTGTGTGCATGTGTAAATGTGTTCAATATGTGCATCACATTTTCAGGAGAACAGAACGATCTCAATATTATACGCTGACATGATAAGTTATCTGATCTATTTCCAGCAGCCCCCTCTCCTCACACACCCACACACGCACATGCTGTATAGCTAACCAGAGGGCGCGAGGCACAAGTGGTGGAATGTGGCATCAGTGTTTTGCGGTGCAGAGTTTAATCTCCATCTGAACGAGCCCGCATAATGTGAATGAATATTAATAAAGACCTCAGCTAATATGAAACAGTCTCTATATTTCAGTCAAAGGAACAGAGGAGGGGCCTGTAAACATTAGCAATGTGAAATGACAAAATGTTCAAATTTTAAATGCAGATTAAGTTTAGCTGAGATGTTTGAATGCTTAAATGAAAAGGTGGAGGATTGTATAGTAGCTCTATTTTTGTCTCCATTGTTAACACACTAGCTGTCAGCCCTCTGAGCTCATAAAAGATACCTCAGTAGTAAATTCACTCTCCCAGTGGAATTTTTGTCTGTATCTAACAGTCCTATTGCCTGTTCTTTTGAGCAAAGCCCAGACTTCTTTGTACTCATCTAACAGAATCACAACCTCAAATTCAGCTGCTATAAACAAACCCGAATGATGTCTGATGTCTGTTGTCTGTTTTGAAGTTCTTGATGGAGTCTTGTATCAGACATGATGCCCATCTTGCAATATCAGCTTAATTCTGTGCTCATTAAACGGTCCCCAAGGCCAAATCTGGCATTGATTTTACTGCTGCACATTCATCACAGTTATCGATACTCGTGTTTCTCTCTCATTACGGTGACCTGTGTGTATGTTTTCTTTATCTGAAGAAAAGGAGTAAAGCTTTATCAGAGTGCTAATAAGCCTCTTGTCACTTGAGCATGGGGGTTAAAGTGAAATTAGGCTATATTTAAAAGTTTTAGTTAATAAATATGAAGAACACCGCATTTTAGTGCTGTGAAAAGGTGAGCTGAGCCAGCATGGCCTTATCCACTTTACTGACGGACAGAAAAGCAGCAGGTCGACAGTCAGAGGACCCCACATTTGTTCATCGCTTTCCTATGGCAGTGATCTCACACCCTAAAGGGAGTAAACAAAGGTGTCAGTGCACTGACAGAGTTGGGACTGCACCATTAATAGCAGTCAAAGGGGGGAGCAGAGGGAGGAAGTTGAGTTGCGAGAGATGATGAGGCTCAGCTGCACAGAAACACCCCCCGAGACACAGATCAGATTTAGGCCGCCGGTGTTCGTCAGCATGTTTAATTTGTGACCTGGCAACCTGGCTCTCTTGAGGTTTGGTGATAAAGGCTGGTGCTCAACTGATGGTGAATGGGATTCTCACAATATTATCGAATATATAAACATTACCACCATTTACAATTTCCTCACTAACTAAATAGCATTAAATCTAATAGGGCAATATGGAGGGGAATCATGTTATCTCCCACCTGTTCCATTGCTAGCTTTCACATCCAGAATCAATATTTGATCTTGCAGTCTTGGATTATATTAATGCACATGACTGCATTGAGTCTAAGGGAGCTATTTGTCTTGTCTCTATTTACTGGGTTTTTAGTAGACAGACGCCACAAAACTAAGCCCTTACAGATGATCTTAAAAGGCTCCGTAAATCACAGCCCAGTCTGGTGGCTCATTAGCCCTCCAGTCTGTGCTTCAGTTTAACAACATGTGAAATATGGCTGTTGAATCAAATGCCCTCACCGCATCTTCTTTCTCTACTACCCTCACTGCTGTGTGAGACAGATAAAAATAGAGATCACCCAGCTCAAGGTCAAGTTGTTTCAGGTCAGAGCTGTATGATGGAGAGCCATGTTGTTGCTGCACTATGAATGAAATTCCTCCTGTGACAGCATATCATACCATCAGATATGAAATGCAGCACATATATATATTTTTTGCTGTTTACATCCATATAGCTCAACCCACTGATCCGGCGCCATCACTCTGGTTATCCATGAAGCTTTAATGTGAGTAATACTGCAGCAGGAATGTGGCTATGACCAGGAGACAGAGCACATTGTGTCTCCTGATGCATAATTTAAAGGTGTGATAAACTGTGCGTGTATGAGTCGAGTCACACATCAGAAGGGTTAAACCACAGGCATGAAAAACAAATGTGATAAGTTGTGTTTTGACTGTATACGTGTGACTATATGTGTGTGTGTGTGTGTGTGTGTGTGTGTGTGTGTGTGTCGGGGGGGGGTTTATGAATTTCAGTGGCTCATTCACAGCCGTACTGCAGAACACCAGAAGGTGCAGGAGAGGGAGAGGGGGAGAAAAACCCAAAAAGAAGAAAAAAAATGCTCACAGGGTGAGTAACCATCATATGATCGGAGGTTGCCATGGAAACTGATCCCAGCAGTCAGCCCTTGGAAAGTGAGTCACATGAGTGAATTGAAGGAGACAGGAAGCATACTGTGCATACATGTTGTGTGTTGATGCAGTACTGCTCATGTGCATGAAGGGGGTGTGTATGTGATGGGAGCTGAGAATAACCCTGAGTTAGAATGTACAGGATTATGAGGATAAGTATGTTTTTTAAAAAAAAACTTTCTAGTCATAGAGTGGAACATGGGAGTGATCACTAAACATCTTCACTGTGAAAATGTGACACTGAGAAACTGACAAACTTATATACAATAATGTGATGTCAGGTCAAGTTAGTCGTGTTATTGGTGAAAAGCTGAGCGAGCTGTCACTCCTGCAGCTATGTTTCAGAGTCTGACACAGTAGTAGCACATTCCATGTCTGAATACTCTAATCCCTCAAACGGTACTCGTGCCCCCCTGTTTGACTCACACTGTCTGACAGCCTCATTTTCACTCATCTGGTAACTTCTTGAGCTGTCTGAATAATGAACCACTTGCTTAGTATCATCTGAGTAAACACTTAGATGCAAAATAAAAAAAGCAAGGTCATGCAAACTTCTCTGCTGTCTGTTTTGTGGAAATAAAAAGCCACCCAGTGAGTCTGGAGAAGAAATATGGAGTGTGGAGCCGTGACAGGTAGAACCAAGGGCAGAATAAATTGCTGGTGTCAGAGAGAAAAATGACTGTGCCGCAAATTATCTACACTTGAGGAACGACCATTAGGAAGCACGGTCTTTTCGCACCTGTTTTAGTCTACATCACTGCGGGCAAAACACAAGTGTGACATGTCTATTAAGTATTAACATCAAGCACCTCCTCTCTGATGGAAGTTAACTGAGACAGGTTGACTGCAATTCAAAGAAGTGTAGGGATAATTTATGAAGTGATAGATGTGTTCATGTCTTATTTCTGCGGATAACAACAACAACAACAACAACAACAATAATGATAATAATAATAATAATAACAACAACAAGTTCCATTCAGTTTTATTAGGGCTACTGGAAAAGAACTTAAATCAATCCGAACACCGTTTGCACAAACAGTACACTCAGTTGATGTACTTGCAGGCTACCTGTCTGACGCTCTTATTGAGGTCCTGAGAACATTGCAGATGTCTTTTTTTTTTTTTTGATTATCTTCTGACGTGCGCGGGTGAGTCAAACCTGCGTCAGTCTTCTTCGTGACTTTCCATAGTAATTTCTCCATCCTATCGGGAACCTATTTTTATCCCACAACACAGCCATAAGCACATGGAAACCTGAGGTGCGTCCAGCAGAGCTGCAGAACATCGTTACAGCGCCGAAGAGAGAGAGAGAGAGACAGAGAGACATTAACCTGAACAAGTTAATGTCATTGTAGTAAGCAAAGTTGTGGCAGGCGTTGAGCTCCTGCGTCAGACTTTACGCACCATGCGCCCTGTGTGACTGGAAGCTGTATGGTTTCGCATCTCTTTGCGCGCAGAGATGCTTCAAACGAAGACGGAGCCTGAATGAAGACACCGAACATCACTTTGGGATTCATACTGTCGCGCCGAATCAGACGCTAAAACCCGCTTTGCACACTAGATACGGTAAGGATGACGCTCTCATCAGCATTTTATATATTTGATCAATTGAAATATGTGGTCGCTTCTATGTTACGGATTACTAGCTTACCATGACTCGATGGTCAAGTGATAGTTTTCCCTCTTGAATTACTTAATAGAGTCGAACGTCAGCTTTCCCACCATCACCTGACACATGGGGGTTTCGCCGCAGCGTTGACGGCGAGCGTCTCTCAATAATCCTTCGTTTTGACGATGCCGCGCCGCATGTGTCCACATTTGGCTCGTATATGTCAAATTTTGGTTGCGCCGATCGCCTGCTGATGGATGTCGATGTCGTTTGCATCTCCGCATTGCTGTTATTAGGTGATTCATTTGACCTTGACAAGCCATCAGAGGTTATATTCAGGGGTACATGGGCCTGTATGTACCGTGTCTAAATGAAACCTTAACATGGCCGTGCAGGTGCTGTTTTGCACCTGTCAGACTCACTGTTTCGTCTGGGATCAGACACTAGATGGAGGCTTAGTAATTTATCATTCCTGACTAGCATCTGTCGAGAAACTTACATTTTACAATGATACCACATTTCTAGAAATCAGTCCGTCTGCGATGACCGCTTGACTGAAAAGAGATCCCCCCTACAGACCATCACCCCCAGTTTTGCCACAATCTATTCTCCCCTCTCAGGCATGTCACAGCAGCTCTGTGTTATTTGCAGCAGAGCCTCAGGGGATATCATGAGATGGCGAGAGGAGAGATAGGCGACCATGCACTTATGCTGCAGGGATGGGATTTCAATTTGGCAGGAAGAGCCATTGCTTAGCAACAAGACTTGATAAAAGTGAGAGCGCTTCATTGTTGGAGAAACAGGGAACGTTTGCTGTCACATCATCATCACCCAAATGTCTGTAAAGAACCAGGACTTTGTACTTCAAAGAAACCTCAGCAGAGTCTCACATCCAGGGGTCTGACAGCACCACTTCCATTTCTTCAAAAAGTAAATATAAGCTTAACTCCTTGCAGCACCTTTTCCTGTCTGCTGCCTCCCCAACTCTCTGAAATTCATGCATTTTATTTTCAGTACACTTTCTCAGGGTACAGTGGAAAGTATCACTTCTCAGCACTCACTCACACGGAGTTTAAATTCTGAGTCATGATCTGAAAGAGAGTCTTGCACTGTGTGTGAGGACCTGCTCTCTCTGCAATGTGCCATCTGTGTCAGCACATACTGTCAAACTCTGAAAGTTGCTGGTGAATTTCTGCACAAACTTCGAGAAACTTTCTCTGTACACGATAACACAGACAGAGTGAGAATCCCATCGGACGTTTTCGTTTAATGGGCCACCATCATCCTAACCCAGAAGTAGAAATTAGGACGGTTTGTTGCTAACTATACCAACATTTCCATTCATAAGATGTGTAGAGCAAAACATTGTGTGAACATTAAGCTTAGCTAGAAAAACATTTTTGTTTGCAAACATGTATGTCATTGCTTCACACCTCATTGGGAGAGTGTTCGGTGATGACTCAGTCTTCAGGAGTTGTAGACTGCTGTGGGAAAGGTCACTGCTGTTCTGGGATCTGCATGGAGCTCTCAGTTTTGGAGCTTCTGCATCTTGTGTCGTGACTGCAGGGGCTTATTGCCACTGTTAAGGAATGTGATTTGCGTGCTGCTGGTGCGGCCTCTGGGTGGGCTCACAGTCCAACAGGCTGGCAAGCATTCTTGAGAAGTCATTGTGAATAAAAAAAGGCTAGCTCTGATGATTTCAGACGGCTGCATCTGTTTTCAGATTAGAGGCCTTGTCTCCAGATCAAACACCTCTGGCTTCTATTCTGCGCCTTTGAACTGCCAGAGTTAAAAGTCAGATCTCGTCCATCACACACAGCTTACCCCCAAATCTGTCCTCCATGTCTGCTTTCTGTCCTTTTCTACTCCTCTAGCTGCTGTTTAGCATGTAAACAAGGTTTTCTGCATCATTCATGGTTATGCTGACCTTTAGTTAACTAGTTGATGTTGAGTAAATGTGCACAGCGTTTTCATGTAATTTTCAAATACCAGCCTCTGAGAGTAAAGGGTCTTGTCATTGTGAGTGTTTCATGCCAGCAGCTACAAATTCCCATTAAATTTGAACAGATCAAGTCTCTGTGTTTACAGGGTTTTCCAGTGTTTAATAGATGGGGTGGGTCACCTTGCCTGAAATAGACTAACCCCCTAACATCATTAAAGAGCAGCGGTGCTATTTCACTCAGCAATTTTTTTTAAAGCAGGACTCCACGGGTTTTACACCACAGGTCCTTTACAGGCCTTTGGGATTCTTACTGCATATGATAGAAGTTGTATGAAATCTCTTGTCACTTCAAAAAAGCTGCAAAAAGCACAATTATGTGCCTCGAGTGATGTCACTTGAGTCAGTCTCACACATAGCTGAGGGCTGAAAGTCTAAAAAAAAATCTTTGGAGTGAAGTTAGAAAGACTTGAACTCTCCTTGAGGCTTCTTTAGTCCCTGCTATCATAACATACCTGTTTCACCAACCTCTGTTGCATTGTGGGAATTGTAGGTGTCATGCTTTGACAATGAAGATGAATGTGTAGAATGAAAAAGATGATATCTCTGGTTCTGCTGCATCAGCTTTGATACTTCTCTTTTTGTATCCTTTGTGAGTTTGAAAATGTGCAACACAAGATCATTGGATTACATTTTTAATTGCTGTGTCTATTGTTAAGCCTTTTATCTACTAACTAAAGTGATCATAAGATCAGACGTATCAGGAATTGAGTGGCTATAAAATCCTCATTTAGGCAGTAGAGTCAGACCCTCGATAATTTCTGGCATAGTGGCTCTTTTGCTTTTTTGTTGTCTGCACAGTTTCCCTCAAGGGAGGCACGACACAAAAGACTGTGGGATTATTGTGAATTTTTGCAAAGGACCTCTGAATATGAAACACATGCCGGAGAACTTAGAGACCAACTCTCCAGACAGGTTTCCTCTTAAGGAAAAAAGACTGGACTACTGGATTCATCGCAGCCTCTAAAAGTCTTAAAAAATCCTGCAAACAACACACTGCAGCTGTGTGATACACAAATACAAACATTAATAACTGAAGAAAACTGTGCTTAGAGGTTTTAACTCCACTGCACTGCATTCTCCTGAGACAAGCAGTCACACAGACAGACGCACTGCTGCTCATGCCGTTCACATGACTCAACTTTAGTATAATGGGCTCTGCTGTAAATGGATTGTAATTCAATCTTTGGGTCTCATTCACTCTAATGAAGTGGATTACTGAAATGCCTCACTTATGGCTCTAAAGTGCTGCAGTTTTACTACCCCTTTAAAAATACCCTATATAATACCTGGCAAACATTAAAAGCAGCGCACATAATTTTGAATCAAAAATGGGTAAAGTAACATACCACAAGTCCAGCTCCTGAACTCCTGAACCTTTTTCCCCTTTTTTTGTTGTGAAAGGCTGCAGCTAATGAGTAATTTAGTTATCCTTTAATATGATTATTATTTATCATCATTTAAATAATTATTGCCCAACCAGCAGTTCAGACCCTGAAATGTTTTGTTTAATATCATAAAATAAAATTTGCATATATTCTCATTTAAGAAGCAGGAATCAGATAAACTTTGATTCATTTTATCTTCCAAGAAAGTTTACAACTAAAACTTAGCTTCATGATGTGACTCACCGTCAGTGCTACAACTGAAACAGCAACTGACCTTGTCTTTTTGTTTCCTGCCTCTCTTTCACTGATTTTAAAGTTGTTAATGTTATTGGCTGTTTGTCTGTCTCTTCTCTTTACAGATTTAAGAAGAAAAGCACAACTTTCTTCCACTGCCTCCCTCTAATCCCTTCAGTCAGTCACTTAGCCAACCCCCACCCCTCGCCTTCGCAGCCCTCATCCTGAAGGAGCTCCTGTGTTGCAGCCATGCCAAAGAATACCAAGGTGACCCAGCGGGAGCACAGCAATGAGCCGGTCACTGAGTCAGTGGCTGACCTGCTGTCCCTGGAGCACCCCATGGACTATAAGAGCAGTCAGATGAGCATGGGTCTAAGTCCTGGCTCTACGGCTCCAGTGAAGGCCCTGCTACCATCACCTGACCCAGATGCCGAGGATGGCCGACCGGCCTGGAACAACAAGCTGGAGTACATTCTGGCCCAGGTGGGCTTCTCTGTGGGGCTGGGTAACGTTTGGAGGTTCCCCTATTTGTGCCAGAAGAACGGTGGAGGTAAGTGGATAGACATCTGTAGATGATTTTGCCATATTTTAACAGTTCAGTGTCTGTCTTAACCACAAGGTTTTGTGTAACCCAATGTGCACACCTCCCAGGTTTGGAAGTGGGTTCCCTAATTGGGCCACCCATGGCGAACATGGATTCCCTTAGGGTGCTAAGTAATTGTTAACCATGAGAAATGTTGTGCTGAGTCAGTGCTGCTAATGTGATTTTTTTTTTTTTATTAGTTCTGTAAAATCCTCAATGAAATAAGCAGCCAGATGGGGGAAATTAACTCACTGGCACGTAAAAATTTTGATTTCATCCTTTTTGTTTGAGCATGGGTTTTGAATTTTGCTCGTCCAGGATAATGTTCTGGTCCTGGCAGCTATTTGCTGAGAGGTGATTTGATTGAGAGTGCATGCTGGTCTCTGTGGTTGGCGTGAAATTTAATGCTGCATTGCTCTGTCTAATAAAACTTTCATTTGCATCACATTACAGAAAGATATACTTCAGCATTTTCCTATTTTTTGTTATTTAGCTCTTTACTTCCTTCACTGGATAAAGCCAGTAAGTGGTGTGTAGCATGTACAAATACACACATTGCACTAATTCAGTTACTTCTCCTAAGCATAAAAAAAAAAGACTAACCACTGTGATGACAGTTTCAACCACTTAAAATGTTGCACTTGTCCAAAAACTGACAAATGGTCTTAACAGCGGACCACATTATCTGAATCATTAACCATCTGCTTTTTGGACAGTCCAAAGAATAAGTGTGATAAGCAGAAAAGGATTACAAACTGAAAAAATGGTCCTGAACTTTCATCACTGGTGGATTTTGCTTCACCAGGATTTGATTGATAAAAAATATGTACAAACAGCATTTATCCTTTTTTTTTTTTTTTTAAGTTTATCATGTCATTTAACTGGTTTTGAGGACAGCAATGTACAGATTTTGGCGAGAGAGGAAAGATGGTTTGAAAGAGGAGTTAAAGAAGCCATCTACA
>JAQMCX010000002.1:9029426-9066550 GCA_029814765.1 Acanthurus leucopareius
TTAAACACACAGATTCCACATTCATCAAACTCTCTCAGTATATTCACACACACACACACACACACACACACACACACACACACACACACACACACACACACACACACACACAGGCTGTCCAGTGCTGCACAGGGCGGTGATTAAAGCTGCAGAACGTGTCTTTGCATTGAAACAGCTTGCCTTGCCGTGGCTCTGCAGTCAAGCAGCAGTGTCTCTGCAGGCTGAAAAAGAGTGTTTGTTCTGTCTCTTTAGTCGAGAAGGCCCCTCACTTCATCCTACTGAGCAGCTCTGTTGCCCTGGCCTGTCAGATGGCATGACCTGGCCGACATTGTCAGCTGGTAGCCTGTGGTGGAGGCACGTGCAGGTTCAGGCAGAAGAAAGGGCGTCAGCTTTCATTTGCATTTGAGGGCAGGATATGAACTCTGCCTATGATTTTGAATGCAGCTGGGATGATGTGGAGCATCCAGCAGAACTGAGTTAAGCTTTGTGGAGAGATGGAATTATGCAAACATAAAGTATTTGTTTTTTACTTGAGTACTTTTTGCTTTACTTTGTACTATTATACTTTCTACAGTCATGTAACAGTTACTGGAACTTGTCACTTTGCGTTTAAGGTACCCTGTGAAAAGATGTTTTAATGAGCTAGTCTCTATTTTGCTTGTGTCATACATGAAGATGCAGGGGTGAAAAAATACACATTATAATCAGTTGTTTTATATTATTCCTGTGTGAAAGCGGACAAATGAGGAAAATAGCAAAGAAGAGACCTTAGGCAAGCAAACAAAAATGTAAACAAATTATTAAAAAATCAGCTTTACTTATTCATGAGGAAGGAAATGAACTTTATATACTTCACCTTTAGTCAAAGTTTAAAAGGAGGACATCACATGTGGTCACTCTTGTTATTTACTTAAGCAAAACATATGAACATTTTTTCCACCGCTGGTTCTCTGAAAGTACATTTATCTGAAAGATAAAGATGAAATATATTTCAAGTTTCATGTAAATCTTATATCCAAATGTGACGTTCCTTCCTGATTAGTGTTTGTGCAGACCCCAGTGTCAGAACTCTGTTTATTCAATTTCCCTCCCTCTCATCATTGCTGTTGCAGTCGTGGTGCCGGAGTGTGAGAAGAGCTCGGCCACCACGTACTTCTGGTACCGCCAGACTCTCAACATCACCAGCACCATCGATGACACGGGCGGACTGAACTGGAAGATGACCCTGTCCCTGCTGGTGGCTTGGATCCTGGTCTGCCTGGCTGTCATCAAGGGCATCCAGTCCTCTGGGAAGGTACAGGGTCTCCATGGCCTCACAGCAGGGCCGAGCCTGCAAACCAAAGAGATTATCAAAACAGAAAACCACTGTACACCACAACTGTACGAACATACACACAATGAATCACTTTCACAAAAGCTTTAAAATTCTATTTTTAATCAATGATTCATCCAAATCAGTGAGTGTTTTATTCACTCTGCTAATGTGTTTCAGTCAAAGGTAAGACGCTAAAGCCCCTCATCAGCACGAGTCTATTTTTAAGATCTCATCTATATTATGGAGGAGAGACACATGCAACATTAATAAGCTTAAACTAAACCATGCAAAGACCCGTTCAGGATGCAGATGGAAAACGCTCAGTTTGGCAACAAGTGCAACAACATCCTGTAATCTCACTCCAGAGAATGAGTCATGCACCACAGTGCAACATCCAGCCCACATTTTCAATAGGAAAGTACACGTATTGCCAAGGTTTGACACGGTTTTTTAAACACTAAACTTAGTAATCCAATTACCATAGTCGGTACTGCAATGCTTCCCTGAAATGATGTAGGAAGGATTTCTGACTCATCTTTTCAAACCTTTAGGAGTCTTCCTCACATTTGGTAAGATTTCACAGATACAGTGCCAAAGGAACACCATGCAGTATAGAGATTGATTCATCTTGTGTGTTTGTGTGTGTGTGTGTGTGTGTGTGGTTGCAATTTGGTCCTCCTCCATGTGTGAGGCCTCAAAAAGCGTGTCCATGGCAACACTGTGTAATGTACTTGACTCTGTGTCTCTCTCTCAGGTGATGTACTTCAGCTCTCTCTTCCCATATGTGGTGCTCTTCTGTTTCCTGGTTCGAGGTTTGCTGCTGAAGGGAGCAGTGGACGGCATCGCTCACATGTTCACCCCTAAGGTGAGCGAAAAAATGGGCTTATTCTTATTTTGACCCAAACAAAGATACGAATTTTAAACAGAGCCGCCTTTGCCAAACAGATATGAAACATAAGGGACATTTTGTCTTTGCTAGCTGTTCATTCATGAGTGGTTGATTTTTTTTAGCTGCTTTGCCACCAAGGCCATTCAAGTGTTGGCTTGCTGTCTCCCCCTAGTGGTGAATATTCATAATTACAAAAAAATTCTGCTATAATCTCAACATTTTCAGATGTAATTCAAAAGAATTACATGAGGATGACATAGAGACTAACATGCCAAACTTATTTTTCAGTTCATAATGTTGGAACAGCTGTGAAAAACATAGTTTCACCAGCTTTAAAAGCAAATAAAGAATACATGAATTGTTTTCGACAATCTTTGTTAAGATTAATTGTTGAATTGTCCAGGGTATCCCTCACTCATCACTCAATGTCAGCTGAGATCAGTTTCAGCCTCCTGTGACCATTCAAAGGATAACTGGTTATTTTTGATGGATAGGTGGATGAATGACAACAAACTTGTCAGAATGTATCAAGAACCTTTGACATCTTTTATCCTTTTTTTTCTTTAGCTGGAAAAGATGTTGGAACCGCAGGTGTGGAGAGAAGCTGCCACTCAGGTCTTCTTCGCCCTCGGTCTGGGCTTCGGAGGTGTCATCGCTTTCTCCAGCTACAACAAGCGTGACAACAACTGTCACTTTGATGCAACGCTCGTCTCCGTCATCAACTTTGTCACCTCCATCCTGGCCACTTTGGTAGTGTTTGCTGTGCTGGGGTTTAAGGCGAACGTCATGAACGAGAAGTGTGTTGTCGAGTAAGTGTGTCATGCTAGACCAGTTTCTCTTTGGCAACTGATTTTCTTCTAAACCTTCACTCTCTAACACTCTCCTCCTCTTCACATCTGCAACTTTTCATGTGCAGCAATGCAGAGAAAATCCTGGGCTACCTGAACACAAGCGTGCTGAGCAAAGAGCTCATCCCTCCTCACATTAACTTCTCCCACCTGACCGCTGAGGACTACGCAGAGATGTACGGCGTCATAAAGACGGTGAAGGAGGACAGCTTCGGCCAGCTGGGCCTGGACGCCTGTGTGCTGGAAGACGAGCTCAACAAGGTCAGAGACAGAGAGATCACAAGCTGAAATGAGACTGTGGCAGTTGATTATTTCTAAGCAATCAGAAGTGTGATTAGCCATCAAGATATTGTTTATGTGGAAGTGATGATACAAGTTACCCTCATATATATATAAAAAATGACAGATGAATTGTTTCAGTCACTTTTCAAACTAAAATGCAGAAAATCTTCTTTAACGAAACATTCAGTCTTTTGTGTTTCATATTCTTTTCAGAAAAGTTCTTTCTACAAATGTCAATCAGAGTTCTCAGAAATTATGTCTGTGCTCTGTGATGATCCTCATTCATACTTATCATGTTTTTACCTCTTGATGTTGTTGGATTTTAAAGCATTACCACCAACTTACCACACTCATTTTAGACAAATTGAGTTGGTGTTTTCTCCACAATGGATTATTGTTTGACCGCTGTAACCCTCCGCCTCCCTCTGTCCGTCCTCCAGGCGGTTCAGGGCACGGGTCTGGCTTTCATCGCCTTCACAGAGGCCATGACACATTTCCCCGCCAGCCCCTTCTGGTCTGTCATGTTCTTTTTTATGCTCATCAACCTGGGTCTGGGAAGTATGATCGGCACCATGACCGGCATCACCACACCCATACTGGATGCTTTCAAGATCCGTAAAGAGATCCTGTGTGGTGAGTTAACTGTCTTAAATCATTTTCCTTTTATCATATCTCTTGCATTTGATGAATTTTTGATTCTTATCCTTGGTTTCATTTCTCTTTCCCAGTTGTTTGCTGTATCATAGCCTTCCTGTTAGGTCTGCTGTTTGTGCAGCGTTCAGGGAACTACTTTGTCACCATGTTTGATGACTACTCAGCTGGTTTGCCCCTCACTGTGGTGGTCATCCTTGAGAACGTCTCTGTAGCCTGGATCTATGGTACTAAGAGGTAACTCAGACTGAAACCACATTTTGATGTAATTCATTGTCAGGCAGCTTGTTTGGTGCTGGTGCCGGTAGGCATTTGTGGTATCACTTTAAATTTGGAAAAGGGGAAAAAAAATGGGATCTGTCTTTGCTAGTCACTTTACTCTCCCTCATTGCAAAAGAAAAGTTTACATCAAATCTGTAAAAATTTTAGCCACTCTGGCAGCTTCAGACTGCAATATCTGAATTGAAAGGATTACTATGAAATGTAACCAGAAATGAATGGTTCCCAGAGGCTGAATCCTGTTGACTGATGAAAAACCTGATCAAAAACTTTAGTAATCCAGCTTTTTCATTTTCAGGTTGCAGTTTTAGTTTAAATGAAGCCAGTATTTTTGACCAAATAACTTCAAAACTAACAACATCACCATCAGCCCCTGATGTATTTGGTGTTAAGTGCTATTTGGCAAATGTTAGCTCCATTGCACAAGAAAGAACAGCTGATACTCCAAACTTAGATAGTGAACAGAGTAAACACTTCCAGCTAAATATCTGCATGATAGCCCTGTCTTTCTGAGTTTGTTAGCATTCTGACATTAGCATTAGTTCATTTAGCAAATACAGCCTCTAATAGCTGCTGGCATGGCTGTAGATGCTAACACTGTGTCCAAAATGAGAACAATATTTACTCTACCAAAACAAAACAAAAGGATTAGCATTGTTGTATGAAATGTTATCTAAAAATAATTCCTCTTCCTCAGTGTCAGGACTCAGACATTTATTGTACGTTTGCTCACTAACATTTTCAGCTAGGACAAAAAATGGAAAACCCTTAAACACAGTCTTTCTTTCTGTTACATCCTTGTAGGTTCATGCAGGATCTGGAGGACATGCTTGGTTTCCGGCCATACTCCTTCTACTACTACATGTGGAGGTATGTGTCACCAGCTGTTCTGGTGGTGCTCATCATTGCCACTGTCATCGAGATGGCCGTCAGTCCTGCAGGATACAACGCCTGGGTGGAGTCAGAGGTAGGAGTTCATTTTCTAATGTTTATGTGTGCTTACAGAAAAAAAGGCAGTGGCAAAGAAATGAATGAAATTGCTACCAGATTGGTACCAGATGTGATTATTCCATACATACCCTTCTCCTCTTTCCCTTCTTCAATAAACGTAGTTTTCCTTGTTTTCATTCTCTTTCCTCTGCACTCTTTTTTTTTGCCAGGGTGCAGAGCGTTTCCATAGCTACCCTCCCTGGGCTTTGGCCATGGCTTATGCCCTCATTGTAGTGGCCATGCTGCCTTTACCCATCGTCTACATCGCCCGCCACTTCAACCTGATCTCTGACGGATCTAACAAGCTGTCCGTCTCTTACCGTAAAGGCATGATGAAGGACATGTCCGGCTTGGAAGAGCAGGATGAGCAGCGCTTCATCCTTAGCAAGAACCCCAGTGAGGCCCCCTCCCCGATGCCCGCCCACCGTGCTTACCTGGGCCCCGGCGGCACCCAGGAGATGACCAGCACCAACTATGGCACCAGCACCAAGACTGGCTACCAGAACATCGGCTCGCCCGAGTCTGAGCTATGATCCCCCAAGCTCATAGATTCCCCCGTCCATTAAACACAGAGAAAAAGGAGACAGTGGAAGAGAGGGAGAAACAGAGGATGACAAGAGGGAGAGAAAATCCACTGCTGGTTGTCACAGTGTTCATCACACTTTAACCCCCAGAGATAAATAATATCATAACCCCCTTTATGCTCCATCCCCCTTTCCCTGTGGTTCCTTATTTTTATCGCTACCACAGGATCCGTGCTGCTAACTTCCTGTCAATCCCAGCTACAACGATGGGATCATGGGAGTATCAGTACCATCAGACACAAAGACCTTTTTCATCAGTCAATGCATTACAGGGGTAGAGAGTGAGGGAAAGAGTCATAAACAGAGGGAGGAATGAGGGTTCGGAAGCTCAGATACAGGCTTTGTTTTATAATAAGTTCTGGCTGAGGTTAACATGCGTGCAGCGCTAAAATGCTTTACGTTTTACTGGACTGAAATCTCATGTGTTTACCAGTTTGGAGAAGGTTCTTTCTGGCACAGTTGGATGTTATTGGGTCTGTGAGATCACCGTCTTATTCTGGCTCAGTTGTTGAGGATTGTTATTAGTGGGGACAGGATGGAGGGAGACTCTACCAACTTCTCCTGATCCATATCACTGTAAAAGACCTTTTTCTCATCTAGAAAACTTAATGGTAACAAGCGCATCTTCAGCAGTGTGTAGTAAGTGATTCTGATATTTTAAACAGTGTTACAAGCACATATCTTTAAGTTAATTGTGCCTATCATGCATCAGCAATAATAGTCAGCCAATTTAAGAGTTCTCATAAAACTGTGGATCTCCTTCTGTCCCTACTTTGCCCACTCCTGTAGATTACTGTACATATGTGTTGTGTAATAGTCTGAGACATCATGTATATACACCACAGTAGAGCTACACGAGGAAAAGCTTTTAGCCTCTTCACTTCCTCTCTGCACACACATTGAAGCACAGACGCCAGCTATCATTAGAGCATCTCTGAGCCTTAATACAGGGCAGCATTTCTCTTTTAAACAACCTTTCTCCTCGACAAACAAGGCTCTGGAGCCGTTGCCAGCAGTACTGCACACGTCATCTTTGTGATGTTCCAGTGGCAGCTGGCAGAGACAAAGCTTTTCCATTTTTAATCAATCATTTTAATCAAGCGTTTCCATTTTAATCACTGCCATAGAAGGGCAGAGGTGGCAGTGCACGAGCAGAGATAAGCAGAGCGGCTCTTGTTTCGTGAGCTTCACACTTATCTGTCTGGCTGTGAGAGAGGCAGACCCGAGAAGGAATTGGAAATGTGTGTCTGTGTACGCGTGCAGATGTGGAGATGTGCATGTGCGCGTGCATCAGAGCGTTGTCTGCCGCTGAATGAGAGCTCCGGTGACCCTAG
The DNA here is from genome assembly GCA_029814765.1 of Acanthurus leucopareius. Taxonomy (NCBI): domain Eukaryota; kingdom Metazoa; phylum Chordata; class Actinopteri; order Acanthuriformes; family Acanthuridae; genus Acanthurus; species Acanthurus leucopareius. The sequence goes on from JAQMCX010000002.1 coordinate 9,036,599, forward strand.
CTCTTTAAAAATAGCTGCGTTACCCAGGGGAAGCCGTGGCAACGCACCATAGATACAGATCCTCTTCTGATGTGGAGGAGGAAGAGCAGAGAGGACAACTTGCTTTGTCTGCTCCACCTGCACAGCTGGTTGTGCAGCAATACAGAGATGAGATGTTTTAGTGTCCTACAAGAATATATCTGTAATGTTGTAACAGTGTATTGAGTAAGAGGTTCACTGCCATGTGGATTTATTGTACCTCATCCCCAAGAGGATGATGTTTGGGTTCAATTGTTGTACATTCCTCAAATTTTGACCATTACGGACATCATTTCATGAGCACTTCAAACTACTTTGATGTCTTTTTGTGAGATGTGAAAACTAAAGCCTTTTTTTATTTTTAATGTATAATCTTGTATGACAGTGTATGTTTAGGGTTCTAATGTGGAAAGTGTACTGTGATATAAATGTTTTGAATAAGTGGTAATACACAGGTTTCACCACTTGGTGTCTCTGCTGGCCCGCAGAGGAGCCAGTAAGGCTCTCTCCGTCTCATGGCCCCTCCCTGAGACAACACCAATACTTGAGACTGAACAGATGTAGTGTGAAGCACAGTCAGTCACATTGTTTGGTGCCTGAACAGCATCTCTGTTGTCAGTTTGCCTTATGCTTTTGTCATTTTGTTCTCCCGATTAAGCGACGTGTTTGTGTAGAGTTTGGACCAATGTCTTGTCTCATTCACTTGAGCACTTTAATAATTTAGAGACCCTGGAGTTGTTTGGTAGGTACAGATTGGACAAAAAACTGTGGACTTTACACATTAATCACAATAATGTTTTCACAGAGTTTGCATTAGTTAGCAATATTTACGTATTTTTATACAGAGAGAGATGGAGGACTGAACGTCCATGAAAGGCAGCCTGGTTTCTAATGTTAGAAAATTTAATCTTTATGTCTTGACGGGCTAAATTAAGACTTTTTTATAGGTTGTCATGTGGCATCTTATGATGTTTTAAGTTTGTTTGTTTTAAGTTTCCTCTTTATTATACATATTGCAATGCTCATCCATGTCTGCACTGTTGTGGTCATGTGGCCTCAAGCATGACTCCGTCATCTGCTCAGGTTTAAGGCTGCAGTACCTGGTACTCTGTGGTACCTACAGTCGCTGTGATGTATTGTGTGGTATATACTTCTGCACATAATGAAGTGATAAACAATAGTCCATACTTTCCTCTCATTAATTCCCTTTATATTTTCTTTATTACCCCTCTTTCATGGATTTGTTTGGTCTTAAACACATAGTTGTCAAAATATATTAAAAATAAGTGGACAAAGTCTGTATTAGAAGGAGTGAAGGGCAGTAATAGAGTGCCGTGAACCACTGTAAAACAAATTCCGTGAAAAAAAAGAATATTTCTTTCCACAGCAGTCAAGAGAAGTGGTTGCTCTCCATCTTGAATGTATTAAGATGATGCAAATTTATATATACAAGTAAACAGGCTCTAAATATCTTCAGAAAACCAGATTATAACCTATTCTGTTGCTAAAATTTAGCATTGCAAAAATATATAGAGGCAACATGCACAAGAAGCCAGATACCTTTTCAGCCAATGGGCTTTAAACAAAAATGGCACATAAACTCAGATGAAGACAGTAACCTGTAATCACCTGCAGCTTTTAAGCATATTTAGGAAAGCACAGCAAAGCGAGCACAATGAAGTTTCATGTCTTTGTGAGAAACCACTCTCGCCAGTCAGTCAGTTAAAAATACTGTGTCTGTGTGGGTGAGCAAGATGTCGAAACTTATAGATTATATTAATTATGGTCTGATTCCTGCATCCTCCAAGGGGTCAATGGAGGATAAGGCTGCACACTGAAATTCTCTGACATCACAAGAAGCAAAACTGCACTTTTCCTTTGTTCTTCACCTGTAGTGTCGCTAGCTACAGATTGATCTGCACAATAAATAATTGAAGCATGTCAGAGGTGACAAACCTGAGCTTAAGCTGATGTGAAGGATCCTGCACACAGAGAGCACAATCAAAACACATGAGTTGATGTAGGCTTTTGAAGAGAGCAACCTCATGTTTAAACCCGCTGTCTAGTTTTAATACGTGCTGCACAGACTTCAGCTTTCCTCCAGACACAGCAGCTTTTCTGAGCACCATCGAAACTCTCTGCACAGTAAAAAAATGTCTTCTCATATTAATTCAGATTTGCTCAATAATGAGATATTGGCACTTAAGTCTTGTTGATATTTGATATTTATTGCTCCAGCTCCAGGGTCTCTTCGTCTTGTCCATGTGTCAGCTGTGTTGCATTATGTACTTACAGAGCAACTTCTAGAGATTTACTCAGTGAAATTACTGAGAATAATTCAACACAAGTAGAGTAATAGTGTATTTATTTATCTGTGCAAATAGTCTTTATGTGACCAAACCCATAGTTATATTTATAGTATTTAAAACAATTTAATCTGTACATATTGATGTAAATTCTGATGAAATCACAGTATCTATAGTAAGAGTGTATACTTGAGCTGTAAATAATAATTGTATATTTTGAGATATTTTTTGATTTTTGTACTGTAGGTAACGTTGGTTTGGTGTCTGTTAGTTTCTAGTGTTAGTGTGTGGTTGTTCTTAATCAAAATAGCGGAGTGACTGTGACTCTGTATGAGTGTGTGTATGGGTATGGGTTTGTATGTGTGTGTGTGTGTGTGTGTGTGTGTAATGTAAAAGTACATGTAGGTTTTTGGTGTTTAAATGTGTGGGTTTTTTTTCTCCTCTCTCAGTGTTGTGTGCTGCTGATCTAATCCAGTAGATTAAATCCTGTTGTTACGGTGAACTGGGACCACTTATGTAAGCAATCTCTTTTCTGTGTTTCTCACTGGAGCTGCGAGTTTCTTCCAGCACAAAACTGGTCACACAATCAAAAGGAAAATGTCTGACTGTAACCACAAGCAAAGTTAAGAGTGATGGACTGTACAAACACGATGGAGTCAACGGGAAATTAAACTAACCACTTTTATCAAACTGAAAATGCTGTGTGTCTCATTTGTCATTATTTATGTTGAAGTTCAAATGCAAAAGTTTTTTTGTACTGACATGACTTTAATGATACAGCGCTCCAAGTTATCTTCTATAAATGTGTGAGCAGCATCAACACATGTGCCACAACTGCACTGTTGCATCACATTGATAAAGAACAACAACACTGTTAATTAGTTGGCTGTGGTAAATAAAAGAGGCAGGAAGTATCATAAGAGAGGAAGAATTACATCTTTTTAAAGACATAATCTCTACACATTGATTTTAATTTTAGACTAAGTCTCAATGTGGTTTATTTGGTAATATGACCATTTTTATTTGATATAATCATTAAATGTGGTCTTGTGCCTTCTAAAAGTGTATTTTGTAATCATTATAGTATAACATATGGTAACTAGTATTCATTTAATTGAAGAAAAGAGGAGGGATGTTTGTAAAGAACACATAAACAGGAAAAATTAAGCCACATTTCAAAAGCATAAAGGTGTACATGGATTAGCAGTACAACATGCTTAAGTACCTCTTCCTATTTTGAGGAAAGGTGCCTGTCAGATTGTTATAAGGTTAAAGTGAAATGATTTCAGATCATTTAATGCTTTGAGTTGAGTATTATTAGATGTTCCTTAAAAAATGTTGATCATGTGTCAACAGGTCTCATTCAGTTTCTAAAGGAGGAAATTTTATCACTTTGTGCTGAATTTAAAAATCCACCCTGGAAAGGAAGTAGTGACTACACTTGTGAGATGATGCATTTTTAATCTGTTTATGAGCCATCTGTGAAGACAAGGTGATGATCAGTTGCCGTTTTGAAATTTAATAACCAAAGAGGAAATTTTCTCCAGTGCCCCCTGCAGCTCATTTTCACACTCTGGAGTACTTCACTCATGCAGCTTCTTTTTTAACATCTTCCCACAACTAAATTGGCTGAGCTAGTCTCATGTCCTGCTGTAACAGACAGTTAGTTGGAGTTAATGGATGCAACTGTTTGGTCTGGCAGCCCACAGTGGTTTACACCATGTGCACTTTAGCCACCATGAGCTGAACTGCAGCAAAGATCCCCACTCAGCCAACTGCAACAACACTGACATAAATTGGGCCTTCTTCCAGAGCAAAAGCTGCACACACGCTCGCACATCCATCGCAACTCAGACTTATTATGGACTGTCGACAGCGATACATCATCTGCCCTTTGAGCTGCAAGGTTCATCACCTGCTGCTTCTTTCCAGCTGCTCACTGTGGCTCATAGCGTTTACAAGTGGAGTCAGTGGGTTCAGATTCGCATCAGGGTCACACAAGAGACACATTTGCAGAACATCGGAGGTCACAGTGGTGTGAAATATCCCTGTTCCTGTTTCCAAATCACTGGCTCTTGCTGTGTTCAGGTCCTGTATTTGACCTTGAAAAATGACCCAATTTAGTAATTCATTCCAGTGTAGCTTCTCTTCTGCTGAGTGGTGGATTTAATGAAATGCTGCTCCGCTCCCACAGGCCATCTTGGAGTCTGCAGAGTGATGTGGTTTTAATTGATATTGGACTGCGTGCGCTCCAATAAAGAAGGGACTGATCCTGCTGCTGTGTTGCTTTTGGCCACACAGATGTGTGCGTAAATGTCAAGCTATTTCTCTTCCAGGTTGCGTCACACTTCCTCTCAGCTGTCTTTGAAGAACATCTCAATATTCCGTATCCTGTAAACAAATCATTTCCTTGCACAGTTTTACGCATGAGACAAACAAATAGCCTGAGGAGACTTGATAACACACACTCACACAGTGTTTATGTACAGGCGCTAATGGGAATCCCACCTGCAGGTTCCTTTACAGATTCTTATCTAAGAGCAGCACACGCAGCCAACAGGCCGCTTCCCATTTTCCCACTGCCCTGCCACCTGATCCAGGAAAAGCCTGTGCCGGTGGACATTTTTCACACTTTGAGCAGCATTTTCCTGGCAGATTGGGATTGCGTGGGCAGAGATCCATCAGTCATATTCTCACATGGTTCTTTCAGCTGCTGTCAGCTTCCACAGCAGAGGCCAGATGGTCCTGTGTGAGGCCTGCTCAGAGGACTAACCCGACAGCCACGACAGCTCATTACTGTTTGACCAGCTAGTCTCACTGCAAACAGAGCTGAGCTTTCAGGGTTTTCAGTGAGGGCGGTCACATGATGCTCAGTAGAAAGGAAGAGAGTGATTTCATGCTCTGGAGACGGATGGTTTTTTTTGTCTCACTTACCTTTCATGTGATCTATTTTAAAGTCCTCAACACAGATCTCTGCTAAATATGGTTGTTTTTTAATATCAGGAGATTGACAAACCAGCAGGTTAGAGAGATTCTGAATTCTTGGTCTGTCTATTGCTTATAAAAACTGGCTTTAAAATGAAATGTGAGTGTGTAACCATGTGAATGTAAAACACCTTGCTTTCCAAAACCTCCTCAAATAAATTGATTGAGGCCATTTTTTAATCTTGCAAGCAGCATTGGCTCCAGGGGTGCAACATCGCTCTGTCTGTCCACCACTTTGATCCAGACTGAAATGTCTCTGCTCGTGCCCTAAGGATGATTCTTAATAACTTTAGTGATCCTCAGACTTTCCATCTACGAACATCATCTTAAAATTTTAATTTGTCCAATTTTGGTTTATGATTGAATATTTGCAGAAATGATAACATTTCCATCAGCCTCAGCTTTTCTGTGCTTAGTGCTAGTTAGAGCTGAACCAATCGATTGATTTTTTTTCATTGAAGGAAAATTAATAAGCAACAGTTTTTGAATAAAAGCAAACATTCTCTGATTTTGGTCTCTCAAATTTGAAGATTTGCTGATTTTCTGTAATTTTCTGTTTCTTCTTGCAGGAATATTCAATTTATTTTTTTAGGTTAAACTCAAAAATGTAAAGTTCCAGTTAAAGGATTTAGTGTGATCTTTTTGCAGAATATGGCAGAGGTGGAATGTAATATTCACAAATATCTCCACATTTGGACACACTAAACCTGGTAAACATTATACACAACATTAGCATGTAAGCATGCTGACATTAGCTTTTAGCTCAAAATGCAGCCTCAGAACCACTTTCAATGCCATCCCTTTTTCTCTTACAAGCTAGAGTTCATGACACTGAAAGCAAAACAAACATTCTGAAAACATTTGAACAAAAATTTAACAGTTTAAACATCTGACACTTTCTTGTCTTGGTCAACGGACAGTGCAAAAATCTACAAAGTTACTGACAAATATGCAGAAAAAAGCACATTTTACAAGTTCAAATGCTTTACAACCCTGTTTGTAACCAATACATGATCTTTATGCTATTACAGGTGCACATTATTCCATCTGGAACATGATTTGTTCACACTATACCTAAAGTCATCTCTCAGCTAGATATCTTCAAACTAGTAACTGCATTTCCATCACATTTAGCTGACAGCCGCAGCTTTGGGCCAAAGACAGAACACTTTTGGAAATTTCTGTCACCAGACAGATTCTGTTTTTGATGCATTACTATGAAACACAGATAGAGATGTTGCTCTTGAGTGTTCTCTCTCAGGGTCAGAAAATCCATTTCAGCAGCAGGACTAAAACAAGTTGAGTAGGCTATTGTTGAACCTTGATGGAGGTTTTACTGAGAGGCTGGAAACTGATGATCCGTATGTGGCCAGCTATTTCACAATGTTATTGCGTAGAATCGTGAGTAGGTGAAGTGGTGAGGGATACACATGGCTAGCGGTCATAATCAGCAGCTGGACTATTTGAACAGAGAGAAACAGGTAGAGCAGGTCACGAGAGGCGGCTATTTCCACTCCCTTTGTTTTTTCCTGTTGGATGAGCGTCAAGTTGTTTGCGAGGCTTCATGCACTGCTGTGAGAGCTCAGGAGGTCAATTATCTGACACAGAGTAAACGGAAGCAGGAAGCAGTGATTTTAAGAAACACCTAAATTTATCTTGGAACATTTGTTCATTATTTAATATGACTTATTTAAGAATAAAGCGGCTCAAAAAGCAGATCTTCACATTAAAATATACATTTGTGTTCATTTTAAAGATCAAATTGTTGAAAATAATCGTTCACCCCAGACTATATCACAGAAAAACTTCAGGGCAGAAGAACATGGCAATTATCGCTAAACTCAAGCCCTGCTGGACCACAATGCACCTTGTCTTCTTGGATCCCAATTAGATGGTTGAGACGACTGTGGCCGCAGACACCCACTGACAGCCAGCTACCTTTAATAACTGCAGCAATGCCATGAGCTGTGAAGAAGAGAAGCTTTCATGTTTCACTTGTGGCGCATTAAAGACGATCCAGAAATATCCACAGACGGACAAGAGAGATGAAGGGTTACATTTTCACAACAAGAGCATTTTACCAAAGCAGGGCTGAATGGCTTGTAAAAGCAGCTGTTGATGAAGAGGAAGCCTTCTTAACCTGCAGTATGTGAACATGAGAAGCTACATAACACAATTTTCCAATGCAGAGAAAAAGCTGTTTTAGTTTCCAAATATAAATACAGTGTAAGTTCCATTTATTCTCACATTAAAGCTATTTGTATCAGTGGGGTACAGAGGTCACAGGTAAACAGGAAGAGGTTTGAAGTACAGCAGGAAGAGAGAGGGGGAGTGCAAAGGTCATGGGATCCATCAGTGATACAGTATAAACAAACAAGCCAAGAGACAAACACTGCATCCATCATTTCTGTAGAGTAATCATGAAAACATTTTTTTTCTAATCAACAGGACAACTGTGCTAAAAAAAAGTAAGTTAGCTTTTAACCATTAATTTTCAATTATGATAGATGCAAGCTACTCTGAAAGTAGACAAAGAGGAAAAAGGTAAAATATATGGACTGCAAACACACTTTAAGCTTTATTTTTGTACATGTTTTAATCCCTTAACATTCCATTTTCCCGTCAAAGTAGATTTAGTTTGTGGCCCTATATACTACATTTTTTCATCCGTCCGTCTTCGTACACATTTGGCACTCCTCAATGGTTCATTAACGAACAGATGGGCAGCATTCCTCAGGTAATTAAAGAAACAACACTAAACTACAAAGAAAAGTTATCATGTCAAAAACTGAGTCATTCATTTAGGTGTTAAATAAATGAATTACCAGGTCTTAGTTCAAACAATATTTTTAGATGTTATTTTTATTTATATATATATATATATATATATACATATATATATGGAGAGAGAGAGAGAGAGAGAGAGAGAGAGAGAGCGAGAGAGAGCGAGAGAGAGAGAGAGTATGCATGTAACACATATCACCTATTAGAACTAAAAGAAATACAAACACAACTACACTGTCTTGTCAGCTAATGGCTAACTTTAGCATTGACTTTATTAGCTACTTTGTTGGATCAAAACTAACTCGCTTGCAGGGCCTTTTCTCCACAACTACAGCCAAGCTGTTTATTTTAAATACATTCCCATTACAGGGGGCCTGAAATTTCCAGTTGTCAGTGTTCAGTTGAAGTGATTAGCTAGCTAGCTAGCTAGCTGTAAAATGTGGATGACCTGTGTTCAATTTGTAGTATGTAATTGATGGTTAATCCCTTAATAGCAAAACACTCATAAAACCTCTGGCATCACTATTGCAAATTATGGCTGCTGAAATCTAAAAATTTGCAAGTTAACCTTTGGGTTGAAATAGAAGAACAAAGTTTTTTTAAAAATACACCAAATATATGTATATATATATATTTACTGTATATACATATATCACATGTAAAGGCCCAACCCATGAACAGATGAAAATATTGACATGGCTTCCTGTGATAACTGCATTGAGATATCTGGTAGTTGGATCTCTGAAAATATTCAGTGTTAGTTAATTCCTTTGGATTTTTTTCCAGCAAGGCTTAGCAGGAATCTTTTAAGTCAATATTGTGACATTGATCTCACTTAATCAGGCATTTTAACAGAAAATACAACATCCTTTCACACGGTGTGACAGTGATCGCTCACACCAATTTTGAAGATAGACAAACTGTATCTCCCACTTGAGCCTTTACCTCTGATTTTCTTGATGGCACCTCTTCAAAAATGTGAGAAACTGCCTTTTACTGTTGCATTGTAAACCACTGATGTACACACGGATATGAAGTGCAGCAGAATAATGACTCGAGCATCAGTCTTGTTAAAAATGACAGTGCACACAGGTTTTTTTTTCCTCAGATGACTGTTGTCTCACAGTGACAGGGGCTGAGGTGTGGGGTCTTGTGGTTTCTCTTTTGTGAGTCTTTAGCTGGTTGATGAGGCTGGTTTGTTGCATTGATCTCTACATTGATTGACGCTGCCCCTATAGAGATCCTCTCTGGTTGCTATGGTTTCGCGTCTACACTAAATCTGTCAGTTGATGCTGCCTCGCAGGAGCTTTTTCTCTCACCAGGCAGGTTGTTTTGAGTGACGAGAAGGAAATCACCATCTATAAATAAAAACCCCAGATGGTGATGCTGCCATCTAAAGATGTAGGTACATTTGAATGTCTGGTCTCCTCAGTTTCTTGTTTTTCAGGCGATTTTAGCAGCAAAGCTAAAGAGCTGATAGTTTTCACAGTGCTAGGATTGAGCCTTTTCAGTGCTTCCTACACTCAAGTTATATCAGTATAATAGGCCTACCTGTTGCTGCTGTGTCATTTTTTTTATTGTTGAGAAATAACAGGTTCCAACTTGAGACGCAAATGTTTTTGCTATGACTCTCAAGTTAAGTCAAATCATAAAACAGTCAGGTCCGAGTCAAGTCAGAGATCAATTTTTATTTAACGCAAGCCCAAGTACAATCTGGGATTTTGCTGATAGCTCTGTACGTGGTCTGGTATAAAGTAATTTCTGGTGGCTGCTGTTTGACCTGCTCAGATTTTGAGATATCCCTCTCAATGCAAACTTTTCTGCAGAAATGGTCCGCAGTGAGGCTGTGGATCATTCAGAGTAACAAGAACCTTCTGTTAAATTCTAAAAAAATACTGACCCTTTTGAATGTGAAATTTTAAAAATGCAACAAGAGCATTTCAATTTGAATTCCATTCACAATTATTGCGTTGGGGTTGCAGTTGAAGTCTTAGCTTAAAATCTGTGCAAAGCCCTGACTAGATACCACTCAGTAATGATTTTTAGAAACACTGTGGCTCCAGGGAAGGAAATGTTGGCGGGTTAGTCAATACACCACTTTAGTCTAGACTGAAATACCTTGACTACTATTGGATAAAGAGCTATGAAATATTGTACAGTTATTTATGGTTTACAAACAATGTGGCCTAATAATGTTGATGACAAGAAAGACATTTGTGGCTTTGAGTAAAATATCTTAACAATCACTAAGTGAATTGCCATGACACTTTTTACAAACATTCAGCATCTTCAGAGGATGAACTGGTACCTGATCTCTTCATTGATCCTCTAACCTTTCATTAAGAACTATTTTATTAGTCAAGATATATTTCTCTGACGCTTTGATTTATTATCAAATACAAGAAAAAACTAAATAAATAATAAGTAAATGTTAGCATGCTAATATGTTAAACTAATATGGTGAACCTGATTACCATCATGCCTGTTTTACATCAGCATGATACCATTGATATTAGCATTGTCATGGCAAGCATTTTAACATTTGACACTAGCCTTAGAGAGCTACTAGCATGTTTGTAGACTTTCAGTCTAGTTTGTAATTTGCATGGACAGAGCCTTTCTGTGTAACTTAGCTCAAGTTCAAGTCTCAAGCCCACAGCCTTTTTCTTTACTTTGTCTAACCGCCAAGCATTCTCCTGAAACTCAGCTTGAAGTCATATAATCCACCCATGTGCAATCAAAGGTACTGGACAACCCTGCAATCAGTAAATAGACAGCAATATCAAATATTTAACAACTTCACATCATATACTGAGAAGATATGTACAATAAGTCTCTGATGAATAACAGTGGCGCCTTCATGATACCCCACCTACCTGGGGATGGCTTCATCATTAATGCATTAGCCATTTAGTGTGTGCTGGCCCCGTCAGAAGGGATGATTGCACCCATTCAACCATCCTGTTGGAGTGCAGCCCTGCAACGCCTCATCCATAATGACAGCTGAAGAGCGGTGGGCGCTGATTAGACCGCTGCTGAGGAAAAAACGCATGCTCTCATTCTCTAACTCTTCATTGATTTGAGACTGATGTAACAATTTCATTATGCATAAATTATGAAATACTGTAAGATCAAGTTAGCGGAGTAGTTCTTACTGTAAAGAGAAGATAAAAATCTGTCATGCCTTTGCAGCGTGTGAAGGAGTGTTTTTAATGAAAGCCACATGAGGGATAAATATTCATGAGCTCCTACTTTTCACTTGTGTTATCCATTTTTTAATTACTCCCTTTCAAAGTGTCAGGAAGTGACTGCATGGGAATGTATCTAAATGGGCCTACAGTGGTATTTCAGAGACTTAAGAGGGCATAGTGAAGAGGGAAATGCACATACTAATGGCTGTGTTATTTCCCGCCTGTCTTTCAGCATAATGGCCATGCTCTTACTGTACACGAGACACCCCTCCCATCTGAGAGGAACATCATCCCACAGTAACATGAATTCACTAAATGGTAGTGAAGAGCCTTAAGAGAGGATGTCCAGATAAGACTCAGTTTAAAGTTTCATAAAACTTTCCTGCTGATTAGCTCACTCCAGATTTAAAACACAGATACGAAGCCACAGAGGAAACATCAGCAAGAAATGATCAGTCAGTGAGTAACTTTGCTCCAACTGATGATACTGTTTGTAGTTTTTTTTTATGGTAAATTAATGCTTCTTGGAAATGTACCGCATGATTGCTGAACTGTTTACATGCACAATTCACCTGGGAGAGATCTGCGTGTGAGAGGTTTACTTCTTAGAAATATAAAAAGAAGCCACAGATTTCTTTTTTTTTTTAGCCACTGGCACAAATCCAGTCTGCTGGGTCACTTGGTGAAGGTCGATTGTTGAGACTTCCACAGCAGGAACACGACAAAAATGTTCGACTGTCAGGAAACTCGAGAGGTAAAAGGTGGAGCTCACATGGCCCAGTTCATAATTATTTGTTATTTAAATCACCAACATATGTTATTCTTATTTTACGCATGGATCCTCTTTTTACCAGTTTTCAAAATAGAATGTGCAAAACATATTTCATCCGATATTAAATCCATGCTCCTAAAAAAGATATGCAATTATAAGGTAATTGTGATAAATTTTCACTTGTATCAGTTCAAAATTGATTTTATAGTTTTTATCATTTACTCTGAGTTTTAAGTATATTTTTTATTATTTTGTTTTATTAAATTTATTCATTCTAAATTATTATTTTTAGGAATTGTAATAATTCTGAATTTGTTTAAAAGGATCTACAGATATTTTTAGGAGATGAAAAGAAGTGTGATCGATAAAGCAGGTCCACCAGCAGCCTGTTGGCTCAGCACAGAGACTTGAGATGGGGCAAAACAGCTTACCTTCACCACGGTAATACTGTATACTTCATCTATTTAGTTTGTACAAAAACCAGGCAGCAAAAATTACATGTTATGGTTTTAAGAGGCAAATATACAAACCTTTTAATGATCAGACAAAGTCACATCCTAGAATCAAGAGTCCAGCTAAGCTAACTGTCTGATGATTTTAGTCTCACAATACAGAGAAATATGAGAATAGCATCTATCCATTCTTTGAAACACTTAGCACTTAACACTTATTCCTGCCACTAAAGGTCTCTGTATCAAAATAATGAACACAAGAGACATATTGTAGTTTCAGATGGGATTTGTATATTTCATTGTTGAACAGCCACTATTGCAGATGAAAATCCATCTCACTGACTCAAGCAGAAAACTTCCCAGACGAGGTAATTTATCAAAGATCCTGTTATGTGTCATCACGTTTGGTGATTTCCTTCCTCACTCTCTGACTGGTGTGATCCCAGAAGTTAGTGATCGTTGATGCAGTAAAACACACTGTTTGAAAACTGTTCAAAACATTTGAGATGATGAAGGTACACAACTTAATATATATTACAAAGGTATAGTGGCTTTTAGAAATTTTTACAAGAATATGTAATGCTCTGTAAGTTTAACTCTCCAATACTTTTCCATTAAATGTGGGTAATTTTTGCAGTGAGTTTTTTCATTAAAGTTTTGTATTATTCATACTGAAATGCTTTGAGCACACAGCTGTCTGAACTAAATTAAAAATCCAGACATCACTTTCTCACATTTTTATCCCTTAGTTGAGGCCAAATTAGCTTATAATGAAGCGACTCTGCTGTCTGGCCTTTCCTTTGGTTTGCTGGTTGTTCCTCTATCACTCATTAACATGTGGATGCATAACATCTGAGTCTTCTACACAGGTGATGAGAACAGAAAAACAACTATTTCTGAATGCAAAACAAAAGCAACACATAAAATCATTCAATGGGCTTTATGCTCATGCTTTATTATTTCCATGATTCCTGTGCTCTATGTGGAAGCATAGTCATTAGTGATAAAGCATGACTAATCAAACCTTTCATGTATTATTTTGGTCACAAGCTGTCTGTGACTGACTTAGCTGTTTCCCATATGTCCTGATGACTGTTCTTAGCCTCCTCTTGGCGCTTCCTTCAGTAAAATTCATCAGTACTTTTCAGTGTTAGTACTGGCCAGTTGTCACACATTATATCTTTTTTACTCTTAACCCAGCAGGATAGAAGTGTCACTTTGAATAAAATGCAATGCACTTCTGATAACAGTGTTTATGTGAGTTCAGCTTGTGGTCTGGTCATTATGTGAAGTTGGCTGAGAGAAAGTGATGGCATGAGTGGGAGATCTGGTGTGATATATAGTCCATCAGGGTCAATGCTGATGGAGCTTCCACTTTTTACCCCTCTCTCTTTTTTTTTTACCTTCCTGACACACGCACGCACACACACGCACACATGCACACACACATGCACAAACCAACGCACACATGCACACAAACATGCACACACACCTGCACACACGCACACACATACATGCACAAACCAACGCACATACACACACTGTGGCACAAGAGAACAGGGAGTGCTGTCCATTAGTGGCCCACAAGAGACCAGCCTGCTGAACACATAATGCTTCTGCGGCAGAAGAAAACTCCCTTTAGGATAGTTGACTGAGAAACAATTCTCCTGCTCTTCACAGATCATTACATCTCCATCCCTGCTCACAGGGTTGGATTGGTTTCACATATTATTTGGGGTTTTTGCTTTTATAGTCAGAGGGCTTTTCACTTTAAGACAGTCATGATCATGAGGCACTCAGGCAGAACAGTTATGAAAAATATCAATATTCATTGCCATAAATAACAATAACACTGCAAACAGATATCTTGGTTTTGATTTTAAAGGATCATTCCGATTTGTTACAGTTTAGCTCCCATACCTTTGACCTTTAAGTAGTTTTTAAACACTGTTTTTTCTAACTTTACTTAAGCTGAGCTGAAGTTAGATGTGAAAAGTGGTTATAATGTGGCAATTAAAACATGCATCCTTTGATCAGATGATCAGACAGGTTGTACACAAACCAACAGATTAGATGGATTATGAATTGTCTTTATTTTGCCCTTATATTTCAGCAAATGATAATAAAATCTAGTCATTGAAAACTAAAAAAAGAATAACTTCTTTTTACCCATTCAGACTACTGGCAGTTTTGCAGCATTGCTAGATCTCTGAAGCTAACTCTGTATATGGGCGTGGCTTCAGTGTTGTTATTGCCATGAGAAATGATGGCCAAGTCAATTTAAATAAGCTTTGATAAACTGTAGTTATTAACAACTCTTAAACTCTTAATTCTGTATATGGGCAGCCATTAAAAAACACTGAATCATTCATTCAGGTTAAGGAAGTGAAATGTTCATTTATGTAAACCAGCTAGCTAAGTGGATGCTACATAAGGCAAGATAGAAAGATTGATTCATGTCTCTTCCAGATATAAAGTATGTTGAGTATGTTTGAAAAACAAGGGGTTGTGTAATATTTAAAGGCAAGACATTTGAATACTGTTCACATTATCAGTTAGGTCTGTAACAGAAAAAGAGTCTCCTCCATGATATTATGGCTCCTGCTTTTCTTTGCAAGTCCCGCCCTATTCTACCTTTGATTGGTCATACTCTGCCTCTGATTGGCTATTGTGCCTCTGCCCTGATATTCTTACTCTAACCCAAACAAGTCCCACTCCTCATGCCTAAATCTAACCAACCCAACCATTCAGAGGCAGAGTCAGGCAGGTCTTGTCAGGAAAAGCAGTGGGATTCATGATAACACATCTTTTAGAGAGTGATGCATTATAGGATGTTTTTAACCTGTTGCTAGGCTAACAAGCTTCAACCCTATAATGTTTGGGAAGCCCTGTTCAAACTGCAAGAGTTTTTGACAGCTTCTGTAAAATGTTTCACTGCAACAGAGAAATTAAACCCCTGCCTGGAGATAATGAGTCAAAAAAGGTGTCCCAGGGTCAACTGCAGAAACACACTGGGGACTGAATCATCTGTCAAGCAGCAGAGTTACCGCTGTCACACATTAGGAGTTCAAAATGACACTCTGAAAAATGTCAAATAAAATCATTCTGACTGCTTTTAGAGGCAGGAGAGTGTTCGAGTGTGTGGCTATGATTCACTGAAAGTACATGAATGTGGGATTTTTTTACTTTGCTTTAATGCAAGTATTTCATGATTTGCTTTTATACCTTGTGAAATATTCCAGTTTATTTGAAGATTTTCCTCTCTATTTGATTAGCTACTTGATCCAAAATCAATTAAATTTATGACATTACATCTCAATCTGCAACATCCCTAAAGGAGAGCTGTGAGCTCAGTCTAAACTAATGCAACACAAGATCTTCTGTTCCCCGTAATGACGGCAGTGAAGGGCTGCTGCCTCTCTACATGCAATGAAGTTCTGAAGGCTAATCACCCTCCATGTCAGGATTAACCTTGAACTCTGAAAGTGAAGAGCCCCAGAGCTGCATATCAACCATCTGCATAAGAACCGCATTGTGCTTCTGTTTTCTCCCTCCTCTACATCTGTCCCGAAGAGCCTGGTGGAGCATTTGCATCTCAAAGGCATTTAAACAATAATTAACTAAAACTGTGAGCTTGAAAACATAAACTGAAGAGAGAAGTAAGAAGGAGTTGTATCCCTGTTTGAAAATATCTTCTGATTCAAAATAGAAAAACAGCCAGCACATTTAAACTAGATAAATGAATGAGGCTTTAATTTTGAAAAGGAAGAACTTGACCTCAGCTCAATACATTGATCCAAATCTCACTTTGCACATATTGTCTTCACCTGAGCACGCAGTGGATTGACAGAGAACAGTAATGATGCAATAATGATGCATTATTTATGAATGACATTGGAGCTCCTCATCTTTTTATCTTGAGTGGAAAGGCCACATCTCCTGTTGTAGGCCGGCCAAATTACATCATCATGAAGTCATAAATTAGTAAAAATTGGTTATTTGACCAAAAAAAACAAGATGTCAAGATGGTCTGTCCTCCACTGCGTCACACCAATGACTGAAACGTTGCAATGGCTCAGCCTCAGCCTTTCTCCATGGAAACTGTGTTCAATATTGTCATGACAACCTCCAACAGAGGAGAAAAAAATAAAACAAGGAATGGGGGAAACAATGAAAGGGGAGTAATGAAGGATGACAGGACAAGCCCTGACAGATTCTCTCTCTCAACTTTCAGCTCTGACTCTTCCTCCCCATCTCGTTTCATGAATCACAGCCTCGCAAGTCTGTCAATCACCTCTCCTCTGGGCCCCTCTGAGCAGGAGATTCAGCTTCGCTAATGGAGTTATTCAGGTGTGGAATACTACTAGCATGATGGCTGCTTTGTGTTGATAGACTCATCAAAATATGGCATTCAACCAAATCAAAAGATCCAGCTGGGCAATTATCACCTTTGAGCACAGAGACGTGCACAAGTTTAAAGAGGACTGTTAATGTGGTTTTTCCCTCTGGGGTTAGTGAGATAATTTGTGTTGTATGTTGTCTTTAGTGTGGCTGCTGCAGCGGAGAGGTGGCCTCAGCTGATAAAACTGGGTGAGTATTGTGATATGTTTGATGAAATGACCATAACATTCAACGAGCTAATAAGCAAACAGGAGAAACATTAAAAGCAGTTTGTTTACATATTGAGCGGCTAAAAACCCAACATCCTCTGTATGGAAACGTTCTTGGGGTTGTTGCTTTATTTGCAATGTAGACTTGATGCCACATTAAATAAAGTCACATGATTTATTAAGCAAAGATGCCAAATTTATGCCAGTTAAATCTTTCAAAAGGTTATTTAATCAGAATTACAAATAAAGAATTTTCAAACATAATTTTTCATGCTTATCTCTATTGGTATCCACACATACAGATCATTTTTGTTTTATGTTTTGAAATTTCAGTCACCTAGATCTTACCCCAATACAATGGCAGTGAATGGAATTGGTTAATGATGCCAAAAGTATTGATGAATAACTTTTTATTATAAGGAGATTGCACGTTAATCAACATTTCTATAATGTGAAAGTGTTGAGTGTTAGTTTCAGTCCAATGACAGCTTTTTCTTAAATGTATATTGTGTAAAATTTCAGGAGTAAATGTTACTATGTAGCATATTTTTTGAATTTTGTATTTACATTACTCTAAATGTTTCAAGCAATGAACAAACTCAGAGAAACCTGTAATTTTCTTTCCAAGTAACACAGCGTTTCATTTTGTCACCTGTTGCTGACTTCAAGAGAAACTCACTAAACGTCATATGAGTAAAACTTAAATACATTACCTTGTTCTTGGATATTTCCACCTCAGTCAGTCAGATTGATTTTCATTGGTAATGCTGTTCTTTCATCAAGAACAACAACTCCCATGATCCCACACCAAAAGCCCGACAATGTCATCAAATGACATCTTTTGTTTTGATGGCTTTGATTAAGGCAACATTATATATTTAGTGTGTTTAAGAAATACACACAAAATTAAAAAATCAAAAAGTCATGATAAAAAAAGCAATATTTTTGGCACACAAAGACACAAATCATGCAGATCAGCAGGAAGCAGCTGCATGTCACAATGCAATGAAAACATTACTGTTCAGTACATGCAAAACAGTATAAAACAAGTACACAAATGAGCAATATTACTACAAACCCAAAACAGTTTTCACTCAATTTACATTCTACATAGGAAAAAGTCCCACTATGATCTGTTTTGTGGTTTTTTTCTGAGTAATAACAACTCATTTTTGAGAAGAGATACTTAACTGCTGTTAGCACTTTAAAATCCATCCACATAAAGTGGTGTTGAAACAGAAATTTTAGAGATTTGTTTTCCAAACCCTGAGAGATAAATTCACATCTTTCTCCATGACTCAATACATTCAGAGGTAAGTGAGAAAATAAGTGAAATGTTCCTTTAAAACATCTTTATTAAATGTGTCTCACATTTGAAAAACCCCTCAAGCAAAATCCATTTGTCACACAAATGTGCGATGTGTCACAAAATATCCATGTTTTCAATCAGATCTGGGTCTTGTGAGTTCATCACAAGAACAGATGTCGTGTCTGTACTCAAATCTCTGTACAGGTTCACATCCTCCATCAAGTTAAAAGTTCATATCCATGCAACCAAATACTGTTGTCTAAGAGACTGAATAGTAGCATACTGTCTTGTTTCCCCCACATTAAAAAAGAAATTCTGATATTTTCAAACATGGATCCTATTTTTACTTATTTTTGTGTGTAACTGACTTGTACATACCAAAAGTATTGTAATTGTTCCAGTAGATCGCCTCAGTAGGGGGAGCCACACATACCTTTATTAACAGCCATTTAGTCCTTTGGGGCAACTACAACCTTCTTTACTACATCAGCTAAAGTGCTTTAATGCTGCTCAGAGGCTGCAAATGTCACAAGTAAAATCATGTAAAAACAGACATTTAAAAACACTGAAATTCCCATTTAGCATAATGCCCTTTCTGTTTTTCTAGGAACAAGTGGTGTCTGCTTTCATGTTAATGCAGCCTTGATGGTTCAGATTCACCCATGACATCTTGAACCCCCCTCCCCCTCCGCGCACACTACACAATACATCCCTATACAACAACATTCCTCATGGGCAACATCAGTAATGATGATTACACTGAGGTGGGTATGTGTGTGTGTGTGAGAGAGAAAGAGAATGGTGTTTCTTAGCTTGTGAAAGATAGAGGGAGGGTGAGATGGAGGCAGCCAAGCAATAATTAGTGTTGCCTGTCATCCCAAATCTCCATGGAGATGTGCTCTGTATGCCATCTACACCTTCAGTACGTAATCATGGAGGCACAGGAGAGCAGGAGGCACGGCCATGACTGCCGTTACACCACTTTGAGCAAACCAAGATCAACCATCAGACTCCACTTGTGTCACCACTATAAATAGATGTACAGTAGATGACACAGCAGCAGCAGCAGCAGCAAACTGTGCAGTTATTGGGAAAAAATGCAGATTCTGTTATTTCAAGCTGTGAATAAGAATAAAAACGAGCATAAACCACAAGATTTTATCTTGAACACCAGGAGGGGAGAATGGATTTTATTTCTATTTCTGCATAGAAACACATGCCTACATAATACAACATCACACACACGCACACACACACGCACATGCACACACACGACATCTGACAGGACTGGGTTTAAATCCATCACAGTCACTTATACAATCCAAATGGGTGAGATATGAAACTTATGTACTGTGTGCTTCTTGTCACATTCGAGTATGTACAACAGGGAAAACAGGAAATAAGGATAGACAGGTTAAGTAATAAAATAATGATCTTTCATTATTGGATAACGGCTATTTCATGATGCAAATGTCATTTACAGAAGAGCAAAGAAATTAAGTAACAAACCAGAATATTCTACTGAGCTACATAAGTACAGCTGTGCTTATACAAAATAACAGACCTTCGGGTCAGCTTATAATGGAGCTGGACTCTGATGAATATGAAAGTAACTTTTTTTATTTAACATAAGGCCACTATGGTAGACTGTGAGTCTGTATGATAAGACATAAATGAGAGAAACCACACCCCTCCTCCTCTTCCTCCTCTTCCTCTTCCTCTTGTGGAAACATGTAACAGGGTTTAGGACAAATCTAATTACTGCACACATTTAGGCTCCATTACTCAACATGAGGCACAAGTGGAACTGATGGCATTGTACTGTATGTATATCTATTATTTTTTTTAACTAGCAATGGTACTGAAATCTAACATAAAATCTAGGAGTCTACATTTGGTCCGGACTCAACCAGTAGTGATGCATCAATTGTACATGGCTAATGCAACAGACAATACTGCTTCATTGATGTTTTCTTTTGTTGTGTTAAACGCTCTTATTGTACAAGGATTTACAAACAATGTGTTGCCTGAGCAGCAATCATGCCACGCTGTGTCCCCACAAAGCATCTGCATGTTGTCCCTGTGGTCAGTGTTGAAAAGCAGTGGGACGACAGAGGGCGGGAAAGCAGGCGATCAACAAAGAACTCTGGGTCTGTTTTTTTTTTTTTGATTAGGACCAAACGATGATTTCAAGTTTCTTCAAATCCTTGTTCACAGTAACAGTTTTGCTGTACAAACTCATACTCATGTGTGTTCAAGTGTGAAGGGTACTCTCACACAACAGTTACCAACATTTATGGATATAACATATTCACACAAATGTCAAAGATGTTTTTTTTTTTGTAGTTCCATAAAGAGCTAAATCTGACTGTTCATGTGCATGTTACTCCAAACGAATATAAGAATAAGAGACCTTCTTCTATAACATGAAATAATTACGGCTAAATATGCAACAGTTAGTTGACCAATAGCTAAAAATTATTTATATTGAGTTTTTGACCCAAAAACTCAGTCAGTCTGCTTCATCAGAGCTGTGTGGGTGTGGTTGATCAGACATTATTGATAGAAACAACCCACCACCGCTAATGAGACTCTGGTTCAATTTGCTGGAACATATGATTGGAATTGCTGAAACATATGACATCACTTTTTCCCAGCGAAGCCCCGCCCACATTAAGCCAGAAAAAAAAAGAAATACAGAATTAAACTGCTTTGACACTGGCAGAAATTAGTCATTCATGTATGACCCTATTGATAATAAGAAGAACCTAACTGAAAGTAGGCTTTCAGGGTCTTAAAGACAAGCTTCGACCTGTACACTGAATGTCAAGTACATACATGGTAGCCAGTTTATAAAGTACATCATACAATGCTAGATCATGCAATACATGCAAAATGTTCTGTCACATGTAAATGAGTGTAAGTACGAAGAACCTGCGATGCAACTGATTGTGTAACATAGCATTTGGGATATATGATGGACAAAAAAAAAAAAAAACCTTGTTGTGAATAAACAAAATTCGGTCTGTTGTTCATCCTGAAAGGAAAAGAAAGCAGGGACTGGAGCTGGAGCTCTGCACAGCATGTACTCCACCGCAGATTCATGCTCTTTCTCATTTCATTGCCAATCAGCATCAGGTCAGAGTGGTGACCTCCGGCTGAGCGTAGTTCCCAGTGGCGGCGAGGATGTCTTTACAGCTCTCTGTTCAGAAACACAAAAGACAGAAATACAATCACACACTGTGACTTCTGATATGAGCCTGACAGACCTGGAAAATGGACCTGGAGTAAAACTATTTTTTACAAAGTGTAATGAGACCTCTCTGCTAAACAAAAGCTGACTCTGAAGGATGTGAACCCATCACAGTAGAGCTGCAACTAAAGAACATTATGTAACTTATGGGATACATGCTCACTATTATCTTGTTGCTCATAAGCATGCATATTTGTGGCATACTGGCACTTAATTAATCATTACAAAGCATTTATTAACACCCTGTTTTTCCTGATTATATTCTGCAACTACAATGTGAATAACTAGTAGTTATCCCTCAATAACCTCCTAATTACTGCTTATTAATAGTAAGTAAGGAGGTTGCTCGCCTTTTTTTGGGTGGATTTTACTCCAGCCTTAAGTGTTTAGTCTAACCCCTGAATCAGACATTGATAAATGCTAAGTAAAGACTAATTAATATTCTAAATGTATGTATGCTAATAGGAAGCAAGTTATAAAGCAACTAGTTAATGGTAAATATATGTACCTTAATTTAAAGTGTTATTATATTTGCATTAGATAATCATTTGATTTTTAGAAACTTGAAATCAAATAACTCTTTAATTTAGAAAATATTTTTTAAAAATTGAATAAAATTGAGAAAATGTCTGAAGGTTTTTTGATACAAAGGTCATATTTTCAATGTCTAACTGACAGTTCAAAAAAGATATTCCATAAAGGGTCACATGAAGAATCCTTAAACTTAAGAAGTCCAAACCAGCTTCAAAATAGTTGTTTTTTAACATTCAGTTTAACAAATAACTGATTAATATTTAATTTTTATTTCACAGACAAAGTCATCTTACAGATTACGACTTCAGAGACGGGCCGGATACTTTTGCTTTGACCATTCATGTTTTTAATGGACACCTATTAGTGATCCACATAAGTCACTTGGGAATATGGAGGCCCATCCCAGCTCATTAGCCTTTTCTATGCATGTTTTTATATTCACATGCTGCTACCTCTTAGCAGCACTTGAATGCTTTGCCACAGTCATTATGCACCCATCGTAAGGGAGCAAGCTGCCGGCTGTCACATCGGCTTCCACCAGAACGGTGGCTTTTGCACATGTGAAGTGTGACAGTGAGTGCTAACACTGTCACTGACTCCCTGTGACGACCTTAATCACTTCAAAACAACCAGCATTTTGTTCCCACTGCAGGGCGGGAGGCCATTTCCTCTCCCTGATAACCATCTAAGCATCTTCAGACCTGCTACATCCACATGTCCTTTTTCTGTTTCCTGCCATACGGCTCTGGTGAAGTATTATGCATACCTTAAATCCTGTAACCCTTGAAATAACATAACACCATCCCCTATGGGCATAGGTCTGGAGAGCAGAGCCACTGTGCCATGATCTCTCTCCCTCCAAATGGCAGCAAACATAAGGATAGCATGTTGCATGATGGATAAAAACGAGAGTTTTTGTTTATTTTAATTTAAACTCTACCCTGCAGTATTTAATGCTGTTAGGAAACAGTAAAAGCCTACTTGAACCAGTTTTGCAGGTACTGTGGACTAAAATGTGTTGTCTATGTGTGATATTTCCTTGTTACAGACTGGGATGTCATTATCAACATACTCACCAGACACAGTGCTCAGGATTGAATTACTCCCCCATCCCCTTTTCTCTCTCAAAGATCATATTTGAGGTGTTCTGGCTTTGCTCAGTTTCCCACTGATTTCTTTGCTGCGATCAGAGGACATCTTACTTTGTAATTTCAAGAGCTGACCAGATAATTTGGCGTATTATTAGAGAAATCAGTGTGAAACAGGCTGGGCATGATTTGTGCTTCTCTGTGTTTGTGTCTTTTCCACAGCTGTGACTGTGGGGCAGTAAATTTAATATAAGAATCAGAATCAGGTTTATTATTAAGTAGATTTTCACACAAAAGGAATGTGCTTTGGTATATTGGTAAATAACAACTAGGCACAAGAAAATATAAGAAGTTGAAAGAAAGCACTGCAATTCAAGACACATCAAATAGAAATAAGAAAACAGACTATGACACATAAAAAATACTGACCAGGAAAAATGCAAAAGTTCAGTGTTAAGTTTAAGGTAATGATAGATGGTTTCCTCCCTTGAGCATCTATGCATGTCCGCAAAAATCTTTTCTTCTCGTCCATTTTTCAAATATAAGTGGTGCTGTTTTCTGTTTGCATGTGACAAAACACGCCAATAGCCTACACCAATCTACAACACTCGACACACTCAGGGATTGACGAGGCTTTCAGGAAACACGTCCAAATACAATTTCTTGTAATGGGCTGTCGAAAAAAAGCGGGGCTATATACTCATAGGAGCCAAGCTACAGTAAGTGGCCCATTTATGTGTTGTTTTTTTCCTTGACAGTGATGTGCTAATGAGCTCGGGTTGAAAAATGTATCTCAGTAAAGTGCAGTTCTGCAGGAAAACACCCTCAGCATCGTCAGGCTGTTTGCAGATGTGGATCAGGATGTTGACGGGGTGGGATGTGTGCTCAGGATGTCAGGAATGAATCCATGACTGCCAAATATAGAGCCCCTTCACACAAGGGGCTTCTGGGTACTTTTGGAAACCCAGATGTGTGATCCAGTAGCTGCTGAAGCACAGAGAGACAACTGTCTGACAGTGGATGTCAACTAAAATTAAAGGAGCTCCATGTTTTTCTTTGGAGCCCAAATGACTGCTAACTTTAACTTAGAAACACTCTGGAAAGAGACTACTCGCTGATCACGAAAGTCACGATTTCAGATTTCCACTACAAGATTATTGTGGGCTAAAGAATTCACAAGAACAATATAATTGCAATATCTATAGAAAATTATGCTATCGGCCAAAATCATTTTTAATCTTGTTTGTTGTGTAATTTGTTTATTTTTTGGCATAAATTACACTTACAATATGGGTTAGTGGGTTGGTGTACAGAGTCTAAATCATAACTGTACAAAAGCGTACAAACACAACAATCAGACTTTATATATATTGACACTACATGGCAGCTGGTAGCTGTTGTTAGCGTGCATTACAGCCACCACTGAAGTCAAATGGTTACCGTTGTAGGGGAAGTCTCATCAATGTGTCAAATTTGCATCTGTTAAATTTTTTTGCATCTTTTAGATTAAGTACCTTTAAAACTTAATTTAACTACCCAATGCACGCCTAAAAGAAGATAAAGCTGTTTCATTGAGCCAGCACCTTGCTAACTGAATGGCCTTTTCATTGTCACAACCCTGAAGCCAAACTTTAAATGTTTTGCGACGCTACTGTTCAGGTTGTCTGAGAATATCAAATATTTCTCTCAGTTTTTCCTCCATCCATCAACTGTGTTTTCTGGTGTGTAATTACAGCATGGGCCGCCAGCCTAGCTGTGGGCTTGACTCTTGTTAAATCTCCTGACAGCTGAAACAGGAACAAAATTATTAATACTTTATGAAGTCCACAGTTCATGCGACTCCAGTTTTATAGGGTAAAATAGGCTATAAATCTTCACTATTATGTCTCCACTATGCACTGTGGCTACCAAAGCCACCCTCAACATGGACAGGAACTCATGAAAAATGGCTGGAGTAATGGATATTTTGGAGACTATTATGATGCGTTATCTTCTTCAGAACTATATTGATATCAGTCGAATGTCTATATGCCAAATACGAAGCGAGAAACTTTTAGGTAACTTAGCACAACTGAAACAGCTATCCTGGCTCTAACCAAATGTAGCAAATCTGCATTCCAGCACGTCTAAAGCTCACTAATTAACAAAGTAAATCTCAAACCAGTGTAAATACAACTTGTGGTTTCTCTGGGGATGAGGAGGTCAAAATGTGTCCTTGGTAAGGAAATAGTCCAGCACCCGCAAAATGACAAAGTGTCATTTTAATGCGTCCATTGTTATGAAATTAAATAAAGAGGATGTGAAATGTTGATAAGTTGTCATTAACGGTGCTTGTAGTCAGATATTTTTTACCTTGCACAGACTGTTTCCTCCTGCTTTAAGTCTAGGCTAACCGTGTCCTTGCTCTAGCTCCATATTCAGCAAACAGACATGAGAGGGTTACTGATCTTACTCTGAGCAAAAAGGCAAATATAGAACCAGATTTCCCAAAATGTCAGTCTCAGCTGTTGCATATTGTCTAGGGCTTTAACCTGGTCTTGGCTAACAAGGTTTTCCTGAATACATGTTTAAACAGTGAGAGCAGCAATGAAGGAAAACAAAAACCTGATGAAATAAACAAATGAATTTGAATTGTCTCAAAGAAGTAACTTAAAACCACAGACCACTTAAAAAGCAATGAAAATGCATTTCAGTGTGCAGCGCTGCAAACACTGAATGTTTATTTTTCAGTGTGTACTGATTTGTATGTAACTCACCACTATGGACGTTGGGGTCTCCAGAGGATAGGAGGAAGCAAGTGGCCTCTTTCTTAGTCTTGTCTCGCCCTCGGGAGCACCGCAAGGACCATTTTTCACTGGGGGACAGCGGCTGGGTCAGGCTGCAGCCTTCCTCCTCTGAAAGGGCCACATTTGCATCCCCGTTCTGTTTGGAGTCTGACAGGAGGACAAAAACACACGGCGACGTAAATGCCAAAGCTTTTACTGAGACTACCCTGAGGGCCCAGACGAAGGCGGATGTACAGTATAATGCATAAAATCTGTATTTTTCTGTGATGAAATTCAATTTGACTGACATGTTCTGAGGAGTAATTTGATCCCAGTGTGTTATTGTCTTTATGACTATGCAAGACTCATCTGTCAAAATCTGAAAAGCCTTGGGAACGATACTGTTAGACTAGAAATACACTGGCTGCTGCTTTAGGCTCGAGAGCACTTAAATATTTCTCTATCAAATGAATCAAATTAAACAAAAATAATATTTCTAAATTTAAAACTTAATTCATCTATTCAGTACACAGTAACATTAAAGAGTCAGTTCACCCAAAATATAAAGACAGCATCAACCTACCCACACTAAAGTTTATGTCTAAATAGAATAGAGGTGAATGGTACTTTGTTTGTGTTGCTCACAATATTGAAAAAGAATCTACAAATTTAAACATTTCATCACTCTGGATAACAACTAGGAAGGAATATTCTGTCATAGAAAGTATCTCCAATAAAAGCATATCACAAATGACATCTGCAGATGATTCTGAGTAAACATGACACTGATCGCGAATGTAGACATTAAAAAATAATTTCACTTCATCAAATAAAACCAGAACTACCTGTCTAGCTAAACCACAAATGTAAGAGAGAAATTGTTTTATTACTGTAATTTGGGTGAACTGACCCTTTAATACTGTAGTTTTGCCCTGACCTGAGCGGTTCCTGCTGACATTCTCCTCAGCAGCCAGCGGACATGTGTCACTCTGAGTGCTGTCTCTGTGTGAGTTTGTTTCCGACTTCCCAAACGAGGCTGAGTCGGTGGGAGCGTCTGGGTTTGGGTTGTGCTTCTTCTTCTTTTTAGGCAGCTTCTGTTTGGCCATTGCCAGCGAGTAGTACATCCCAAAGTTATTGACAATGACAGGGACTGGCATGGCTATGGTCAACACCCCAGCCAGCGCACAGAGCGCCCCCACCATCATGCCCAGCCATGTTTGTGGGTACATGTCTCCGTAGCCTAGTGTAGTCATGGTGACCACCGCCCACCAGAAGCTGATGGGGATGTTCTTGAAGTGTGTATGGTTGGAGCCTGTGGGGTCATCAGGCCGGGCGCCAATGCGCTCAGCATAGTATATCATCGTGGCGAAGATCAGTACACCCAGTGCCAAGAAGATGATAAGAAGGAGGAATTCATTGACACTGGCTCTTAGCGTGTGGCCCAGCACACGCAGGCCCACAAAGTGCCGCGTCAGCTTGAAGATCCGGAGGATCCGGACAAACCTCACCACTCGGAGGAATCCCAGAACGTCGCTGGCTGCTTTGGATGACAGACTGCTCAGGCCCATCTCCAGGTAGAACGGCAGAATGGCCACAAAGTCAATGATGTTGAGCGTGTTCTTGATAAAGACCACCTTGTTTGGGCAACAGATGATACGCACCAGGAATTCAAATGTGAACCAGATCACACAGACACCCTCCACCATGTTGAGGATCGGCTTGGTCACCATCTCTGTCCTCTCCTCTTCACGTGTGATGTTACCCACAACAACCAGCTCCGTCCGGTTCCGCATTATGTTGAAGGCCTGGTGGGTCTCCAGGCAGAAGGTGGTGATTGACACCAGGATGAAAAAGAGCGAGGCTAACGCAACTCCCTGGATGAGACAGATGAAATAATTAATCAGTACATTATCATGTCTTCCCACAAATGAATGAGCAATCTATACTGTGTTTATTATATCAATTATTGTTTAATGCAGGAGCTTCCATTGAAATCATTGTCCGCATGATATGAGCCTCCAGAATCTATGCCACATGATTATACTACAGACTTTACAGCATTACAAATAAAAAGACATTGATGTGCCAATCAGGTCTGTAACGCAGCATGTTTTGAGGGATTATTTTATGGCGTAGGCAGTGACTGCCAGCTGATTGACAGCAAGCAGTAACTAAAAGAATGATCTCAATGATATTGGCACATTTAAGTCAGGCACAAAAAAATACAGTTATACACAAAAATTGACATCATCAAAGTAATGATGTAAGTAAAATATGATTGATCACTCTCTGTGAAGTTAATTTAGTATGTACAAGAATGAGTGGCTATAAAAAGCTTCATCTGGGGGAGAGAAAATGAGTCCTGATATCTCCAACACTCCTGACTTTGTGCAGAAACACGCAGGCTCACAATACCAATGTACCAAATAATACAAAGAAAAAGGACTATCCTGACCACCGTCACAAACATTTACCCACCTACCCAGACAAATACCAGTCTATTTATTTTAAACAGAGCAGCAGGTCACCTCAGTGGAAATGAAAAATATACACCTCAGATTAATTCAGCAACAAGCGAAGTTGGAACGACTGACTCAATGTTTGAGAGAAAATCTCTCAGTATAGGCTGAATGCTACTAAAGGGCCAAGTGTGTTGGACTGAATGACTTCTAGCAGTGACCCTCTAACCCTCGCCACAACTTTCCTTACCCTCCCTGTCCGTGCATGAAGAAAAACCTCCTGTGGACATGGAAAACCACTAAAGACCCAGTCCAGAGCCAGTGTTTGGTTAATTCGTCCATTCTGGCCTACTATAGAAACATGGCAGACTCTGTGTAAGAGAACCAGCTATCTCTGTATAAAAGGCTAACCCTATGCTCATGAAAACACAACAATGTTTTTCAGGAGATTATATACTGATGAAAACATTCTTATCTTATTAGTAGCCAAAAGCTCTCTTAAAATCTTACACACTAGGGGCCCTATTGTACACCTGGCGCAAATGCGGTGTGCCAGTGGTGCAGGTGTCATTGCTATCGTACACCCCGCATAAGTGTCATTTTTGCCACGAATGTACGATAGCAAATCAACTTGCGCCGGGTCTGTGTGCCGAGGGGCGGGAGGTCTGAGAATGAAGGTGGAATAGAGGCGTGTCCTGGCACGTTTGATATCGTACGCCCGGCACATTGAGGTCAAATGCGCCAGGACTTTAGACCTGCCAAAACCTGGTCTAAAAGGAGGCGCATACGTAAAAGCAGCCTGTACCGTGATCAGAAAAACAAGGAAATATTATTAAATAATATTTATCTATAACATGAACCCTGAGCCAAGAGTTCTGTTTCCTCACCACTGAATCGTCTTTCTTCGTTTATATTCAATATCAATGAAGGCTGAAAGAAAAACAGTCCGTCAACCATTAATTACCACATGTATTCAATTCACAAAATGAATTCAATTTTTAGGTGTGTGCCTGTGTGCCTGCATGCATGCGTGCCTGCTTTTGTGCTTGTTTGCTTGTGCAGGCGAAAATATATTATAGAAATATATATGACAAAATATGGAATTGTTTGCTTTCTAAACGATTTGACTTAAGGGGGGAATTATCTGAGAGCTGTCTTACACAATACATTCATTGTGCGTTGTCCCTGTCCAGCCGAATAAACGAATGAATGAATGAATGAATGAATAAATAAATAAATCCTTGTACTTCAGCTGTTTATGTTTGTGCCGGGTGTACGATAGCAATACGCCTGCAAGGCGGAACCAGTCTTTAAAGTGAATGAGAGCGGATTCTCCGATTGGTTCATGAATTTTTGGCCAGAGAAACACCCATGAAACACCTATGAATTGATGAGATGATTCTACACAGCTGATTGGCCTACCGGC
>JAQMCX010000002.1:9066650-9078204 GCA_029814765.1 Acanthurus leucopareius
CTGGAACAAGGTGGCAAAGGTTGACCTGGAAACTCCCCTGAATTAATTTGAAACTTTCTCCGCCCAATGCGCCACTGGCGCACGGCAGAAAGTGTACAATAGGGCCCTAGATCTTTGAGTAGAGAATATGGTGGTGGAGGAAAGCATGCTAGCAGCTAACATTAGCATGCTAGCATGCAGTCAAAGACAATGCCAACATACTGATGTTTAGCAGGTATAAAATTTAATATTTTAGTTTAGCTTTTAACATGCTAACATCTGTTAAGTAGATTTATGCTGACAATTAACAAGCTAATTAGCAAACAAAAACCAAAGTACAACTGAGACTGATGGAAATGTTTGGCAAGACTTTCTAAACCAGAGTTTTGCACAATAGGCTCATCAAAGTACTACATCTGGTCTAAAAGAGAAAATTAATGTCTGAAGCTAAGTGGGTTGTAGTTATCAAGTCCACTTTCTAATATTGTCATCTCTTTACTGTGCAGATAGCATGGCTCAAATGGTTAAAATTCATAATGGGTGTGCCCCAAAGATTAGTTGTTAGAGTGTGTACGTGTCCTTGCTGCAGCCATGCAGCAGGTTCAATTTCACCCTGTGGCCTTTTGGTGCATGTCATTCCCTCTCTCTGTCCCCTCATACCTTTAAAATCATAATGACAGATCCAAAAATGCACTTTTTTGCAGAAACCAGGACAAATCACTACCTGTTTCAATAATCTTAAACAAATACAATATAGTGTAATGCAAATGATGAGTCTTAAAAGAACAAGCCTTGACAAAATGGCGAGTGAGTCAAAGCTCTTTGAGAATTCAAGGGAGGTAAATTGAACGATGTGGCTGCATGACCCAGTACAAAAGCCATGCCTGTCTGTGTTTGTGTTAACATTGTGTGCTAACTCATAACCGATCTGTCTTTATTGTTTACTGAAGCCTAGATAAATTGTAATGCCTCTCCAACCTTTCTGCTCTTCCAGCTGGATAAATATGTACATGCAGCTACCATGCACTTAGCTATTTTCTCCCTCCAGGGCGTCACACATATCATTTGGCTTTATAGTATTTGGATCTGTGATTAGAAAAAACAAATAAAGCATGTAATGTCCAACAGGAAAACTAATTCACTGTGGGACAGAGAAAATGAATAAGAAGTAGACAGGTTATGAAGTTTATTATGCGAGAAGAATAACAGCCCATATTCAAAACAGCAAAAAAACTGAGACACTGTATGCATACAATTACAGTGTGTAATAAATGTGTGTTCATAACTCTATTTTGCATCCAGATAATGTACAGCTTTCTACCCTAACAACCATCTTTAATTTTGTCCCTGTGGAGCTCTAAGGTGCTCACAGCCCAGATCCTCTGAGAAGACAAGCTGCAGGACAAGAAGCCTCAACTCTGCCCCAAGAGGAGCTCGGAGTTCCCCCCAATGGACACGGTTTCCCTGAACATCACCACGGCTAATTGTATACAGTGTGTGTGTGTGTGTGTGTGTGTGTGTGTGTGTGTGTGTGTGTGTGTGTGTGTGTGTTACAGAGCTGAGTCATGGGTTATGTCACAACAAACAGCACAGAAACTAAAAGAAACTAACACACTTAAACTCAGATTAGATTAGTTACTAAATAAACACATTACAGAGGCTGAAGTGAGGCTTCTTATTATGTAAAATAGGATTTTTTTACACTGCTCTAAAAGTCAAAATCTATTCATTGTCTTCTGCTGGGATCTTTAATTCAACAGTAGTTATTAAATAAAATATTACAACTTAATTGGCAAAGTTACACTATCGTAATTAAATAAATGTAGTGAGGTGAAAGGTAGTCTAGTTCAGTTTCTCAAAAGTGTATTTCAGCAAATATCAGTGGTCAACCTGCACATGTTGTATAGTTTTAAATAAATGTAAATTTTGAAGTGATTTATTATTACGTCTAAATCCTAAAATCCTGCATCACTAAACACAGATTTATGGATTTTTGTCTCATCTTCAAATGATTTTTTTTTTTTTTTTTTTTAATATTTTTTGGGGCTTTTTTTGCCTTTATTTGATAGGACAGATTAGAAACGTGGAGATAGAGAGAGGGGGTAATGACATGCAGCAAATGGTCGGAGCCTGAGTCAAACTCGCAAGCTAAACAGTGTACCCAAATGAATTTTTAATGCTCTTTCTAAAGTAACACTGAATTTATTTACTAAAATCACGTTTTAATTAACAATCCCTTACGGTTTGACTGACACACACTGAGATGCAAAACGTGTTTTATCCTGTCCTCACATCAATGATTTCCTATTGGAATACTATCCAGACAAAAAGCCAGATACAAAGTCAGCACCAAATTATTAAGTTGGTCTCCATTAAAACAAGAAACAAGAGGGTTCAGCAAGCATTTTTCAAAGTCAACAACAAAAAATGACCCTGGCTTTTTGTCACACCCCTCATTTCTTCACTTGACGGAGCTCAGTGTGAACATCAGAAGATAAGCTGGTGAATAAGGAGCTTGCATGAACATGCAATGAGTCATTTCTCCGATTACTGTACAGCAAAGTATAGTAAAGTGAATAAGAAAATAACATAGTTGAACTTTAACCCCAAATATTGTACACTGACCTCTAAAACACATGTTCAGCAGGATTCTGGCAATAACAAAAGACAGAGGCTAAGACAGTGATCATCTAATAGAGGAGAATATAAACTTGTGTGAACAACTTGTGTATCTCTTAATTCTGTAATTGTACTCTCTAAGCATATGTGTTTGTTGATGTTTGATCTGGAAGAATACATGAGAGGACAAGACAAGATATATGTATATTGACAATATTGACAATATTCAAATAAATATTGTCCGTAACATCTAAGTAAGCTCTTTTGTGCTGTTTTCATTCTGTGCAATATTTTTCACAGACTGACAGAAGAACCTGAATGTTAGATGTGTAGAGCAGTGTGATTAAATGCTAAATTTAAAAAAAAAATTTTAATAATAATATAATAGTAATGTCACATTACAATAGTTATGTTCCAACTTGTTGACGTAACAATGTCATAACCTTATGCAGGGTGGAGGGTGCAGTTGGTTCCTAAAAGGGGAGAAACTACAGTGGTGTGATAGTGGTTTGATTACAAAAGTTCGGATGTACAACCAACCACAGAAATGTGTAAGAAGTACAAGAAGACTGTTACAACAAAAGAGGCATAAGCATCTGGCCCAGTTTGAGAAGAGCCAAAAATCCTGCATGGAAAGCTCAAAAGCCACTGTTATGAACATCTGAATTCAATGAATACTGGAATATTGCTATTATGTTAGGGCCCTATCGCCCATCACTATTAGGTACTTCAAAAAAAAAAAAGACAATCAATACTACACCTAAACTTGACAGGTCTTCATAAATTCAGGGAAAAAAAACTGAGGAAACAGCATCAACATATTTTTTTCACTTTAACAAAAACATTTTAGACAGAAATGGCTCCTGCAACGGGCGTCGATTTGACAACAAACCAGCAGTTACAAAAAATAAATAAAATTAAAGAGTCCCGCTGCTGTTTAGATGCTTGAGATGAACCCAACAGGCCCTGACAGCATTAAGTTTACTCAAATACCAAATGGTTTATCTCAGAACTAAACAGAGCTGGGTATCTGCAGACGGGGGCACCTTACGCAGGGTAGGTGCTGGAGGTCCTGACGCACACAGAGACGAGTTTGCTCTGCTTATGCAAGGCTCAAAACCAAAGTCTAACAATAACACGGAAACCACTGAACTCAGACCTGTGTGTATGCATCTGTAAATGGCTGCATAGCTGTCACCTCTCTGAGTATTTCAAAGTATTACTTTAAAGTTTGGGGGGGGGGTTAGCATTATTATTTGCATGTGTCTATGTCTGCACGTCTTTGTCTTGTTCAGTTAAACTTGCAGCATTTAAATGAGTAGTTTATTTAAGGCCTGACAAAAAGGAGAACACAGTATCACGTTAACAGCCCAGTAGTGGAAACTTTTAACACAGCCAGTGTTGTTGAGATTGCATTAGTATCTTTTTAACACCACAGAATGTTTCCATGATGGACTACTGAACCTGCTAATGTTAAACAAGCAAAAATCATTATGAGGCCAGGCGACTGTTAACACACGGCTTTTTATTTTTCATTTCCTAGGTACGTAGATGTAGTTTATACAGTCTTGCTGTGGGTAAAAGCTGATGTAAACACTGTAACATTGATTAATGAATGATGTATTTATTATTTGTATACTGTAAAACTTATCTATACCACATAATACATACTCATGTTTACTTGTAATGTGCAAATTTCTGTACCAAAAATCTAAAACAACCATGACTTTTATATTTTCTTTGTTTAGCTGTGTGCTTACATTATTACAAATGTTTCCAACAATGTTCAAACAGTGAGGGAGTATCTGGCTCTTTAGCTCCTAAATGCTCTAGTTTCTAACTTTGTCGATTGCTTGCTACTGAGCAGGTTGTGTGCAGCGACCTTTGAGAGCCTTTTCTCTAAAAAGGTCCCTATAATGGCTGTGAGATGCTGTATTTCCACTTTATGCTACTGCTTAGCTCGACGAACTCACTTGGAACCATTCTTTTATTGGTTTTTCATTTACAAAAGTTGTGAACTGTACCTTCTACCTTTTTTTGTTGTCACCTCTGTCAAGGTTCCAGACAAGCTGAGCTGATACTATGTTAGAGGAAAAACACAGCAGATTATCGATCGGTTGGAGACAGTCGTTACTAGAATCGTCACCTGCACGACACAGACATCCTGCACAGTGACCAGAAGTTTGGACGCTTTTTAGGAAAATGTCAGTCTAGAAAACCACACCGTGGTGGCAGATTGATAAATTTAAAAAGAAAAGGATTTCATTGTTTGTGTGTTATTGTGTCTGCTTAAAAATGTTGTCACCATAGTTTCACCCAGCACAGCAATGATGATCAGCTAAGAGTCCCACCTATATCAAAGGGATACAAGCTGCAGTGAAAAACAAAATTGAGACGTAGTACAAAAACTTTATATAGTTGAGTCCAGTCAAGTGGAGTCATACCATTGCTATTATAAAACACTGATTACAGCTTTAAATAAAAGATCTGAACACTTCTTCAATTACTTTAAAAATAATTAACAAAAGGATCCAATAAAACAAACCTTGCTGCCACTACATCTGTATCGTCATTCATATGAATGGTGGTACAGATGATGCAAAAATCTCAGAACTATCCTTTCAGGGGTGGAGAATATGTGAAGCCAAATACTGGTGCCAAAAAGACATCAATCCAAGGTCATCAGATGTCAGTTTTCAGACACAGCAGTGATCCCCCGAGGCGACAGCCGCCCGGTCCCAGCTGGGAAAAACAGAGCGGGAGGGATCGAGGCCGCACGTACGATGGGCAGCAGGCTGTGCATCAGGGTGCAGCAGCTGGAAAGTCCCATCACAGCCATCACCTCCAGCTGTTCAGCATCACACTTTGTTACTAACACAGACACGCTTTACGCAAGAACCACAACAACCAGTTACTGAGCAGTCAGCAGCTACAAAGCCAACAAAAACTGCTATGTAAAGTTTTCTTATAATTCATGTCCAAGAGTCGGCACAGCTGAGGACAGAGGAGAATTTATGTCCACCAATCGGCCTACCAGCTGTTCTTCTCCTGCACATCTGTAGATGAGTCATTCATTATGAGGTTTATAACCAGAAACATTAAGCAAAATTTCGGATTTATAATCTTCACTGTGATACAAAACAAGTCAAAAACGTTAAGACACATTTTTAACTTATCACTTGCTGCTATTGAAGGACACTGAGCATTTTCATCAACTTTCATCTGTATTCATAAGCAGTGAAGAGCAGCAGAGATGAGACTGGGAAATCCAAAAGGTCCCACTTCATCCCTTACAACAAAAGATCAGTGATGGAAACCTCTTCCACAAGGAGCAGAATATCCTATTAAAAAGGAGGAAGATTGAGCAAGAGAGGGCAACTCTCGGTCGACAGGTGGAGGAAGATGATGAATCCTTGAGACC
This sequence comes from Acanthurus leucopareius, assembly GCA_029814765.1. NCBI lineage: Eukaryota > Metazoa > Chordata > Actinopteri > Acanthuriformes > Acanthuridae > Acanthurus > Acanthurus leucopareius. The sequence continues at coordinate 9,072,670 of JAQMCX010000002.1, forward strand.
AGAATGGACGCTGCTATGTTATCCTTGAAAACCAGAATCAGGGTCTCCATATTACATGCCAGAGACCATTCTCAAACTGAAGTTATAATCTCTGTCTATACACCATCACTTGTTATTTTAAAAAAAGCTCCTTACTTGAGATGAAAATTGATCCGTCTATGTACAACAGAGCATAGGGGAGAAATTCAAGTGGATTGAAGTTGAGTGTCTCAGGAAAAATTGCCAGATGCATCCAAAGACACTGAATGAAGAGGTCACACTGAGTGTATCATGGCTTCCACAGCTTTCCTAACGATTAAATAAGAAGTTGCATTTGTGTCTCATGGAGTAAAACTGGTGAAAAGGTTCTTCTCCAAAGCACAGGTTGGAAAGTTGAGCCATGGAGAAAAATTCTGAGTAAACATACAGAATTGATCATTAGTCAAGTAGTCAGTTTTTTCCCTCTTGAAAACAAATATATTTTCTACAACTCTGCTGGGGTTTTGAGCTGATTAAAACATGAATCAGTCAACTTGTCCAGTCTTCGTCATTGATGAATAAGCTGCTATTATTTCAGTTAAGTGCTCTGTATCAAATTATTTAGTTCAACTTTTTTTTAACCAAATGGCATTTAAAAAAGGGAAAATCACATTAAACTGCAGCTTGAATACCAAAAGTCCACAACACTGATGATTGCTCTTTGGTTAATGTTAAAGTAAGATGATATTCTCAGTAATGTCCATTTATTGATTTTTCCTTGTCTGTCAAAAAAAAGTCTTTAAAGTCTACAACTCAGTGCAGACTATGTGAAGCTGATCTTACAGCAAGACAGCCAATCTTTTTTCAGCAAACAGCTTGGAACCCAGCAGAATAAACAACCAACATAATCACACAGGATTACATCCCTCTTTCGCTGAGAATTCTCGGTTATAAAAGTCTCCCTAACAAGGATGTGCAGCTGTGATGGTGTGTGAAAAATCAAATCATGTGTTCCATTCACGGGGCGGCAGAGCAAGGTGTCGGCGCTGTGAAAGCCGAGGCCCTGAGGAATAAAAGGCTCCGCTTAAAGCACTCTTTTATTATTAATCAGCTGCTTGTCTCACTGACGCTAAATGTGAGAATAAGTTTCCTAATCAGCAACAAGCAAAGCATTCTGACCGGTATATTCAGTATAAATGAGGTCTACTGTCTTCCTGACCATCACCTCGGCCGCAAAAGCAGTTGTAAGGTTTTAATTTTGATTTACAGAAATGATTTCTGCAAAAATTCTCATTTCTCAAGTAAATATACCAATACAGATACAGTAAATATACAGATAAATATATATTTATCTGAGGACAAAGGTGAGATGTCAATGTAAAAAACAAAACAAAATGCATTCCAAGGTATCCAATCCAGGTTATTTGAAATGGTTAGTGGATATGTTATCCTCCACATAATATGCATCAGACCTCAGTAATCCCACACTAGTAAATCCTTTGGTCTCACTACAAAGACAAATTGATTTCTCTCTCTCCACGTGGGATAAATTTTGTTGCTCCTTTCTGTGGGAAAAAGTGGTTTTAATTGCTCACCACTGAAAACAAGCTGAAGCCTATTAACACAGCAGTGATTAATCACAGGCAGCAGGACTGTGGAATTAAAAAATATTGCATTAAGGAACTGTGAACAAAGTGATCAGCTTTGAGCTTAATGTTAATGTCGGTTTAATTGCCAACTTTTAACAAAACCACTAATAACAGCCAGCGGTGCTTGGCTAAAAGTCACCAGTTGGATATATCATCTGGGAACAATAAATGTCAGTACAAAATGTCTTGTTAATATATCTTATAGATGTTGAGATATTGCAGCCTGAACAAAAGAGGTGGCCGACAAGACCAATAATTTAATAAAGTTCATCTGATGTAGACGTAAAACCTCTCATACTGAAGCTGAAAGTCAACACTTTAATGTCACTGTCATTGTGATATTTCAGATCTAATGTTCTGGAGTTTAGAGCCACTACTGACAGCACTGTACTTTAAAGTTTAATGAGATCCTGTCTCCAATTTGCAAGTTGTGCCACCATCAGAGTAAAGACTACTGACTTTCACAGAGATGCACCTCCAGTCTTGGTTGTTGGTGAGGAGGATGTGGCGGAAATGACAGACAGAGTAACTTCCCTCCGGCTTTCAGGAATCACATTACCTGAGAGGAGCTTGTAGGTACTTTGAAACGCAAAGGCCATAAAGGTAATGTGAGCATCCTCTCAGAATGCGATGCACACAGAGTAAAAACACGTATGTCAATCGGCTGGACAGGAAATGGACAAAGAACATTATAACCGCGTCAATCCGCCCTCACTCTTCTTACATAATTCCAAAAGATTCACATCTGCTTCTTTTACAAATATTCAGCAGTGAGAGACATTAAAAGCTAGCAGACACAGCGCGGTCATCTTCAGATGGCACCAACGCAGCAGCAGCAGCTGTGACTCAGAGATGTTGGTTGTTCCACTGCGACAGCCGGCAAATGCCACCTGGACAACAAGCTAAAACAAACACTATTTGTAGTGTGATTGGCATGCAATAAGAACACTATACTTCTCCAACACTGTGAGGGTCTCTGAATAGACCATTCAGCTCCAAAAATGGGCAAACAGAAATTAGAGTGAGCATCAGCCTCTCTGCTTCTGGGCTAAATGTATTTTTCTTTTTGATGAAAGCTCCTGGCTCTTTGCCTGACAACTCCTGCTGTAATGACACTCGATACTTGCTTTCACGTTTACTTCACTAAGCACTCTGCTGCTTTTGTTGCCAAGCCATTAGGCATAGCATACTTTCAAATGCTTACAGCTGGCTCATATCCCCTGTGGAAGAAATGAGAGCAAATTGATTTTAATATACATAAAACACAGCCCCATAGATTTTATCTATAAACACAGGTGTATTTTGTTCAACTTTTGTGTGTGTGTGTGTGTTGTGTGTTGGGGGGTATAGGTTATTATAAATACACATCAAGCACTGCAAGCTATGACTATGAATAAAATATTTACAAATTATTACTTATTTTCTCTTGCCTACATTTGTATTTGGAGCCTGTTCTTCTGCTAAATACACAGTATGATTTAGTATATATGGCTGAACCCTCCAGCCTTTCAAACACTCATGTTTTGAGGACCTGTGAGTGCAAACCTTGAACAAGATGTGTGGGTGCACTTCAGCAGCACTTTATTTTTTGCCATGAAACAGCATTTTCTCTATTTTTCAATATTTTGGTACAATTTCATAACATATATTGAAGTGAGAACTAAAAAAACTGCTTATTCACATGACTGAAAGAAACAGTAAGCTGTCTGAGGGGAGTGCACGCCTTTAAATGCATTAGAAAAAAAAGGGAATTAAAATAAACAGATACAATTGTCATGATGTAAACCCATTATCAACAAGTTTTGTTTAAAGATACTCTACCTTAACCTTAGTACTGTCAATAACAAATACATTTTTAACTATACTTTTAACACGTGCAGGTTTTGATGGTTACTCTTCAACAGTGATACCTCTCCCAAACCCCACACACTGCAAAAATATTTGTGTTTCTATTGATTGAGATTTAGTCCTGCATGTGTATCACAGGTCTAATTTGGGAAAAGACTACATCTGGCTGACCACAAATATGAATGACTATGTAGGTTACGATGCAGTTGCTTTCTGTCTGTAACTGAGTTTTTGTGAAGAATAGAATTAAAAAATATTTTGAGAAAAAAAAGGACTGATTTATTCATTTTTATTATCATCATTTACACACATGTAGCAGTAGATGCTGTGAGAGCCAAAACAATGAAGAAAAGAAAGCCACTGTCAACAAGACACCTGAACAATCCACTATGTGACCGTAGGACATCTTTTCCAAACCCAATGAGCGTTATTTCGCTACTGTAACTCGATTTTTCTACATGATTTTCAAGTCTGTCAGCAGAGATTTGCTCCCATTCAACCACAAGAACATCAGTGAGGTTGAGTGCAGATGTTTGACCTGGCTCACAGTCAGCATTCCAGGTCACCCCAAAGGCATTGATGAGGATGAGGTCAAAGCTCGGTGCAGGCCAGTCAAATTCTTCCACAGCAAACAGGGAACACTTTTTTGTTTTAGACCTGGCTTTTTCGCACAGGAATGACAACTACGTTTACATGCACGCTGATTTTTCAGTAAAGATGTCCTGCAGAGAGCGCACTCCCTATGGATATTCTGAAAAAAGCCTAAAATCAAATGATGCATTTTCCAAGTAAGACATGTGGGATAAGCCAGTGTTACCAAGGTTCAGGAGAATTCTTTGGACATGTCCACAGCACATTCTGAATATGTGTCTCAACTGGGGTTTTTATCAGAATTTGCGACACTTGTCCTTTAGCATGTTCATGGTCAGCGTTGACAAAGACATAACGACTAGCCAACAGTTTGCAAGGCTGGTGTAGAGATACATGCAGGTAAGAAAAGCTCACATTTCTCATCATCAATAAGAGACACACCTACTTTTAAAAATACAGCCAGGAAAAACATTAAAGCATGATTTGGAAAAATAAACGCAATTGGTTCACAAAATCTTTTTATATGTGTTTTTTTTCTAAATTTCTGCCAAGCAAATTTTATTCAAAATGCAAGCGTAGGGAGGCTAGGAGAAAGTTACTATTTATGAATAGAAGCTTACAACAACAACAAGTTCGCTTAATTATTTTGTCTGTTTTACGGTGGGCAGAAAGGAGCGTTAAGGTGCAGTACTGCCACCTATTGTCACAATGCAAGAACAAAGAAACAGGGAAATGTTTTGAGAGGTGCTGCGTTATTTACAATACAACCGTATGTCCTTGAACATACTATCAGTACTTTATTTTCAAAAATCATGGATATCATAATCACCCCTGGCACAAATATCGCAATGTTGACCTCTTTAAGCTAGTTATATGAACAAAATAGGGGGGTTGTGTTGTGTCATTGCATTGACCAGAGCATGCACGGCTGTGTGCATTTTAATGTGAATATTAGTGGAAAATATTTTCATGAGCCATTTAAACAGCTTGGTGGGAATACAGGAATTTCAGAATGAGAGGTAAAAAAAAAGAATACTTTGCCTGTATAAACATAGTCAATGTGATGTTGAAACAGGAAGATGTTTTTCTCCAATGGCTGCCAAAAGATGGATTTCTCTGAAGTACCATTGTGGATTGTGGCTAGAGGACTTTTTAATTTCTCCGAAATAATGTTCTAATAAAATGATAATGGTGTTATGATTGTGAGCTGCTTTACTTTCTATGTGGGCTAATACTTGTCAAATTAGACACACAGTTTGTTTATAATGCTTTAATGCCTTGATATATTTAATATAAATATATATATGTCAGCTGGTATTTATTTTCTTTTGTTGTTTAATTACCGTATTTTCCGCACTATTAGGCGCATCGGATTATAAGGCGCACCTTCAATGAATGGCCTATTTTAAAAGTGTTTTCATATATAGGGCGCACCGCATTATAAGGCGCATAGAATAGAAACTACTGTAGTGGCTGGGGTTGCGTTATG
>JAQMCX010000002.1:9078304-9120784 GCA_029814765.1 Acanthurus leucopareius
TATAAGGCGCACTGTCGGTTTTTGAGAAAATTAAAGGCTTTTAGGTGCGCCTTATAGTGCGGAAAATACGGTACTTAAGCAATGTAGGCTGTTCTTACTGGCTCTGTGTTCCATTAATAAACAGAAAGTTCCTGGATATCTGCTCTTATAAGGTCACCAACTCAAACAAGCAAGCAAAGGTTTATTTTTTGTAAGATTTTGTTCTAAACTGTTGCTTAAAACAACAGTAACAAATACAAGCAAATTGGTAGTAGGGTCTTTATTGTGCTCCCTTTTTTGGATGCTCAATCTCTTGTCAATGTGTGGGCGAGTCTCCGTCTGTTCCTGGAAGCACAGTCAATGAAACAGATGTGAAAATATTAACTGTGGCCAGAAAGCAGACGTGTCCTTAAATTTTACCAGAAAAAAAACAAAAAAACACTCTCTAAACATAAAACCTCATTCAGTTTTAAGTCAATCCATCAAAAAGAATTTAAAGGGATCGTTTCAAGTACCAAGATTCCCACTTTGTCCCTAAAATTAATTGTCAGTCTCATGGATGTTGATCAGGTTAGGGAGAAAAATTGCAGATCTATCAATAAGGGATGCATGAGAGGTCACATAACTTGCAACCCTCCCTAACAGAAGTTTACAACAAGTCATTGATTTGGCTTGATTTATTACAAAACTATAAAAGAGTACCAAGGTCACTGATAAATAAACTAGAATTGCAGGTTGTTGCTATTATTATATTTTTTTACAGTTTTATTGTCTTCTGTGTTAATTATATGTAGGCTACCCAGGAGGACTGAGAGGCAGTATTGATATTGAGTGAATTACCCTGGTGAAGTGGAGTAAATTGGGATTGACCCTTTGGACAGTGGTGAGAGATACAGGATAAAAATCCCAACCACGCGGTGTGAACAATGAAAAGCTGGATGTCTACATACAAACACACGTTGTACCTGCATCTGTTACAGTCTAAACAGCTGAGTCTCGTGAAACCACCTGTTGATTAGGACGACGTGTGCATTTTTTTCTTGCATTGAAAATCACCTGCAGGCTTTACGGTCTCACAGTGACACATTACTGACTATTAGAGTGCTGAGCGGTGATAAAACACCTGGTTAACTCACCCTGGCTGCTTTGGACGAGTATGGGTCGTCAAATAAGGCCCAGACCTTCGGCTGCCAAACTTCGCAGCAGCCCCTCGACCTATCCGGACAGTCCTCGATGCCGAACCGTCTCGGCATATCCCTGTCGTCGTCGGTGTCATCTGGGTCCGGCGGTTCAAATATATCCAGGGCCTCCTCCGCGTCCCGGTGCTGCCGGTAGGTCATCCAGCAGCACGGCTCCACGTCGGTCTCATCAATCCCCCAAAACGCCAGCTCCTCCTCGAAGAGTGGCCCGCACACGTCGGCCGGGCAGTGCAGCTTACCGGTTCGGTAGTAGTTGAGGACGTAAGCGAAGATGCCCGGGTGTCTGTCGAAGAAGAACTCGGTAACACTCGGGGGCGCAGCGTCCGAGTCAGAGTTGACCTGCGTGTCCGGGTCTGCCAGCCATGCCAGACGGGTCCCTGGCAAGGTCCTGAGGGTGCTCTTGTAGGTCTCATGTCGAGTGCCACCCACGTTGATGATTATTTTGTCCGAGTCTTCTCCTCTGGCCATCTCCTCCTTCAGACATGATTTAGACGGAGGTTTGTTGCCCGACTTGCGCCCTCGGTACGACGAAACACACACCGAGCTTATCATTGAGAAGCAGGGACCTTCTTTGCCCACAAACTAGTGTCCACTCGCCAAAAAACAATCAGAAAACCAACGCAAAGTGCGCCCTCATTTCAGACCCAGAGTCTTAAAACGACCTGTGTGTCTCATTTATCCTGAAATAACAGCCTAATGGTCCAGACAGCGCCGAAGTGAGACGCTCAATAAAAACCACCTGTTACCAAACTCAGACTGGTTCTGCAACAAAACGCAGGTAATCGGGATCACTGTGAGCTCTAATAATAAATTGCACAATTTCACTTAAATTTGTCTCCCTAAACGTTGCATTTATGTCCCGCCCATGAACGCAAGATTGATGCCAATAGAAATAAAGAGGCTTAATTACGCACGGCAGTACAATACACAGGATGAACCACTTAACCTAAAGTGGGCTAATGTGTCGCTCTTCTCTTCCTCCTCCTTTCTTTTTTTTTTGTTTTGTTTACAAATCTCATCCAAATTTTGCAACGTCGAAATCGACAACTATCTCTGACAACTTTTCTCTTCTCCACACAAGACGAGTGAGCTTGAGAAAGATCCAGTCGCGCATTTAATCACGCACTGTGTTATTCCTCCAGTTCCTTCTGCTTGAAAAGAGAAACGCTCAGCACGCGCGCCAGATGTGCGGTTGTTTTCCAGCTGAGAATCTGTTGCTTCTCCACAAGTAGCCTATCTTCCCCTAGCGACACAGCCCGGTTGGATGGTGCCTTCAACAACAGGCTCGACGAATTAACCCTTTGTCTGCTGGTGGAGGCTGGTGCATTATTGAACCACTCCCTCCAATCAGACTGAGAGGATGGGCTGATTTAGTGTGTGTGAGAGAGAGAGAGAGAGAGAGAGAGAGAGAGAGAGATGAGAGCAATATCTCATACATTTCATCAGCCATGAATCTGGTGTTTAAAGCTGAAGTATTCAACATATTCAGGTCTGGGTCATCATGGGAACCTGCTGGCCTGCACATCATTTGCACAAAAAGCTTTAAATTATGAATCATATGGAGAACCATTAGCAACAGACACCCGTGCATAACATTGTAACTGCTGGGGTTTGCAGTGTACCATTTGCTATTCCCATGGCTATTGCGTGGGATTACTTGCACACACTGATTAGTCGAGTAGTACTATTTCTACCACTACTACTGTCTAGTATAATAAAGAAATTCACAGACACAGTTACATGACTTACACAGACGGTGACAGACCAACCTCCACAACTGGACAATTTCATCATTTATATTCGGATTAATTTTAACCCAGACGTTCAGTATTGGCCCCAATAAATCAACTGTAATGTCTACATGTGATTTTACTGCAATTTCCAGGAGTAGCCCAAGATTTTTTAGTGTTATTATTGAGCGACTACAAAGTGTGATCCAACAGGTAGCTTTGAATTCTCCAGTGTGTTCTCCAGAGTCATGTGCTGCTGACACCGCCTAATGCCTAATGCTAATACTGCCATCTAGTGGATCCTTCAGCGAACGAAATGTTTAATCGAGTCTGCGAGGAATTATCATTTAGTGATTATCAGTGTGGAAGGAGTACTTACTCGCTGTATTCAAGTAAAGTAATAATATCACAGTTAAAAATGTTTTTTTTCACAAGTTTAAGTACCAAATGTAAAATATTAGTCGAGAAGAACTCCACTTATTTAGTTATATCAAAGTCTTTATAGAGGTCTTGTGGAGTACTTACAGTTTCAACATATTTGTAACAAGCAAGAAAAGGTGGCAGAAAGCCTTTTATAGCTTCAAACGGACTATGAAAAATCTAATAAATGGTTTGAACGTTTGACGTTTAAAAATAAAATAAGTCTGTGTCTGTGGAGTTGGAAAGAAGTAAATTTACCAGACCACTGTAGTCTGCTCCTCATCTTAGTGACTCCTCAGCTAGCTGCTACTAGCATAACAAAGTCTCAACGGTCGCGTTCGAGTTGAATTGTGGGTAATGTAGGTGTCCTTTTTTCAGAGAAGTAGTATGCAAAGAATAACAAAAACTTGTGGTTTGCTACTCTCATTTGATCTTTTTTTCTTTAATAGTCTATAGTGAGTCCTAGATTGTTATATGATTAGTTTTCAACGCTAAATTAGGGGAGTGCTGAAGAACATGAATACTATTGGAAAAATATATTAAGTGTCAGAAGAAAAAATATATCATGTAGACTGGACCTAATATAATAATCAAATAAGTTCAATTTGTTTTGATATTACTGGTAAAATGTAGAACTTCACATAGTATTCTCACACAAGTGTTTTCAATTTATGCCTAATTAGGCCTCTTCCAATGGCTTTGAACTGACATGTCTCTATACTTACAGGATACGCAGAAAGATCCAAATAACGTTTCTCACAGGCCCACAGTGTACAAAAAATATAATTGCATTTAACAGGACATTTTCTTTTCTTGTGTTTCACACTGTGAGACTGTGAGAAACTTTAGATTTCTCTGTATGTTCTGCGCATATGGTGAAACTGAGATTAAAGTTGACTTTGTCATGTCATTTCAGAGCAGACATGTCTCTCTCCCCTCTTGTGGTTACCTGTTGGAGCAGGACAACATTCCCTTTAGAGCTTGGTGACACCATACAGACCTAATTTCTGGCGAGCCTCCACCAAACGTACACTTGACAAGAGTTGCAATTAGACAGTTAGAGACAGAGAGTTATTAAAAACATCTGTGTGGATTTGCTTTTGTTTGCAAAGTTGGTGGTGAGAAATATAGGGGAGTATGTGTATAAATGGGAATACAAGTAACACATTCAAGTATAGTGCAGATCCCTGGAAAGTTTGCTCATAGCACATATCTAGATATTTTTAACCACTGTTATTTATAAACTCATTCTTTCTCCATTCCTGTTTCTTACTATCAACTACTATTAAGATCTTTTAGAGACTCTCACAGCATAACTGGTGCAAAAAAAAGTCATGGACACACATCTGAGAGGTTGCCAGTATGTATAATAAGGCTAAAACACACAGAGATAAACACATATAGCTCTTTTATAGATCTGGAAATAGCTTGCATCAAAGATGTAATGCGTTATTTTGAATATTGTTTTTTTTTTTTGTTTTTTTGTTCAAAAATAAAGCATAGCTACATTTCTGTCATGTAAGAATATGTATGGACACTTTCAACCCAGTATCACAAAAGGCTATTTCATGTGGGAAGCATTAAATCAGAAAAGATGAAAATCCTCATACATTAAGTTTCCTGTGGTGAAAAAGCCTCTAAATCCTTTGAAGCTTGAAGGAATTCTCACTAGCAAAAAAAATTAAACCATGCCAGCTAGTCTCCAAAAGTAAAAGTGAGTTTTGAATTCTCAGAAAGATCACACAAAATATTGTATATAAAAAAAACTTGATGCTTTTATTTGTATCTTGTGTCTTATGTGATAAACACAGGTTCAAATTATAAATCATAATGAAAAAGAAGAAAAAGAAGAAAACAGACAAAAGAGTTCACCAAATTCATTAAACAGAGGTTATAAACATAAGGATCAGGGAAAGTACCAATGAGGCATTTTTACTAAAAACATTTCATGATTCCCTTTATGATTTTTCTGCCCAGAGTCACATGAGTATCCAGCATCAAAATCTGGAGTCAATTACTCCTGGAGGCTGGAGCAACATATCTAATAGCAACGTTTATTGGAACCAGTAGCTGAAACCAGTCTGCAGAGTGAGTTTGATAAGTACCAGATCTCCTTGTAAGAAGTGAAGATAAATACAATGCTAATGTAATTAGAGGAGCCTCAGTAAATCAGCAACAGACACTGATTCTTGCCTTTAATAGAGAAAAGCCCACCCATGTTTAAAGTTACATTTTTTAAGTATTTTTATTGTGACGTGTAAAAGAATAGAACAGCGGCTTTAAATTTTTGGCACCAAATAACACTGACGTGGCCAAAGTATTTCTATAAACCAAAAATGCTGACGCCAGTGGTTTTAGTCCACCTCCTCAATAGTGGGGCCCTTGGCGTTGTCGCCACTGCTTCCTGATGGTGCTGCTCCCTGGTACAACTTGGTCACAATCGGCCTGCATACCTTCTCAAGTTCCTTCTGCTGATGCTCGTACTCATCTTTCTCTGCCAGCTGGTTGTTCTCCAGCCAGGAGATCGTCTGGTTGCACTTGTCGATGACCATCTTTTTATCCTCCTCACTAATCTTTCCTTTCATGTTCTCATCCTCAACACTGCTCTTCATGTGGTAGGCATATGACTCCAATGAGTTCTTGGCTGCAATCTTCTCCCTCTGAATCTCATCCTCAGCCTTGTACTTTTCAGATTCCTGTACCATTCGCTCTATCTCCTCTTTGCTGAGTCGGCCCTTGTCATTGGTGATGGTGATTTTGTTCTCTTTGCCGGTGCTCTTGTCCACAGCAGAGACATTAAGGATGCCATTGGCATCAATGTCAAAAGTTACCTCCACCTGTGGTACACCTCGAGGAGCAGGAGGGATACCTGTGAGCTCAAACTTGCCCAGCAGGTTGTTGTCCTTGGTCATGGCTCTCTCACCCTCATACACCTGAATCAGCACGCCTGGCTGGTTATCTGAATATGTGGAGAAGATCTGGGTCTGCTTGGATGGGATGGTGGTGTTTCGCTTGATTAGAGGTGTCATAACTCCACCTGCAGTCTCGATACCCAGTGACAGAGGAGCCACATCCAGCAGCAGCAGGTCTTGGACGTTCTCTGAAGTGTCACCCATGAGGATAGCAGCCTGGACTGCAGCACCATAGGCCACAGCTTCATCTGGGTTGATGCTCTTGTTCAGTTCTCTGCCATTAAAAAAGTCCTGCAAGAGCTTCTGGATTTTGGGAATTCTTGTGGAGCCACCAACCAGGACAATTTCATGGATCTTGGACTTGTCCAGCTTTGCATCTTGTAGGGATTTCTCAACAGGCTCCAGTGTTCCCCTGAAGAGCTCGGAGTTGAGCTCTTCAAAGCGTGCCCTTGTGATGGAGGTGTAGAAGTCAATGCCCTCAAACAGAGAGTCAATCTCAATGCTGGCCTGGGTGCTGGAAGACAGAGTCCTCTTTGCTCTCTCACAAGCCGTGCGTAGCCTCCTCACTGCTCTCTTATTTTGGCTGATGTCCTTCTTGTGTTTCCTTTTAAATTCCTCTACAAAGTGGCTCACCATCCTGTTGTCAAAGTCCTCCCCACCCAGGTGTGTGTCTCCTGCGGTGGATTTTACTTCAAAAATGCCGTCCTCAATGGTCAGGATGGACACGTCAAAGGTGCCCCCTCCGAGATCAAAGATGAGCACGTTGCGCTCTCCTCTTTTACCTTTATCCAGGCCGTAAGCAATGGCTGCTGCCGTGGGCTCATTGATAATCCTCAGAACGTTCAGTCCGGAGATCACTCCAGCGTCTTTGGTGGCTTGCCTCTGGGAGTCGTTGAAATAAGCTGGAACTGTGATGACTGCGTTCGACACCCTCTGGCCCAGGAAGGCCTCAGCGATTTCCTTCATCTTTACCAAGACCATGGAGGAGATTTCCTCTGGGTAGAAGGCCTTGGTCTCTCCTTTGTACTCCACTTGGACTTTGGGCTTTCCATTGTCACTAATCACTTTGAAAGGCCAGAGTTTCATGTCGGACTGGACAATGGAGTCGGTAAACTTTCTCCCAATGAGTCGTTTGGCGTCAAAGATGGTGTTGGTGGGGTTCATGGCAACCTGGTTCTTGGCAGCATCTCCAATGAGCCTCTCCGTGTCAGTAAAGGCCACATAGCTGGGAGTGGTCCTGTTGCCTTGATCGTTGGCAATGATCTCCACTTTGCCATGCTGGAAAACCCCAACACAAGAATAGGTTGTGCCCAGATCGATGCCAATAGATACTCCCTTAGCCGAGGACATTTTGCTTGTTGATTTAAAGTTCCTAGGAAAAACAGGGGACAATCACTTAATTTTCTAAAACTACACATTAAATTGCACATACTATTGTGATCCAAATGATTCAAAATAAATAAATTAATGATGCTGGTAATCCTGATTAAAAAAAAGTTTGTTAGTCTCTCATCTTTGTATCGAAGACATATGTTCAAATAAAGAAACACTGAATGGAAAACATAATTACAAGTTATGGTCTACTGAGTGTTTCATTGCACAAGTTTAATCTATTGTAATTGCCTCACTGCAGAAAGAAAAAAATATGTACTTTTTTCCCTTTTTTAGAATTTTTTACTATTCTGAAAATGTCTAAAGACTCAAGCTTGAAGTAGTTTTAGCAAATTTTTAAAAATGAGATACTAAATTTAACAGTATCTCTAATGTACTGCGAAATTATTAAATAATAGATATAATATTTAGTATGTATTATTAGGTGGGCTTAAATCTAATTTCTTAGTTATGTCAGAATAGAAAGAACTATAAACTGATGCTTTCATTCAAATTAGCTGTACCACCATCAGATATTAATATGCTACTTACTTTCAGCGATAATCTCTGTTGGATCTCAGCAGAGTGTGAGCGAGTAGTTTTCCTCTGTGTCTTGAGCTTTTGCCTCTTTGCGGTTCTTCTTGAACTAATGCCCAGACTTACTCAGGTCCATTGCTTATATAGCCATATCCAGCTTTCCAGAACACTCCCCAGCACCCCCCCACCCACACCCCCACCCCCACCCCCTCCTCCAGGCTCAGTGACTCAAATGTTAATATTAGCAACTTATTCAGCTGGCCTGGTCCGAGAGAGCCGGTGAATATTCCAGAGCGGGACAGCAGTTTGATGCTCGGCCAGCAGGGATGAGTGCAAGGGAACACAATGTGGTGAATAGAGCAGGAAGGCACACTGAGGGAGGTATGTGGAAGAATTAGCAGCCATGAATGCAAGTTTCAACCCCAAAAACCACTGACCTGAGGAGGCCTCTGTTTCATTCTCTGCCTTTCTATGTTCCTTGATATAAACACACCACGTTAAAGTTAATTTTCTCTGTTAAAAGAACTTGCTTTATTGCCGATTTAATGCCTTATTTTACATACATAGTATACACTTATGCATTTTTGATCACATGAATTATTATTTTAGGTGACTGCTGGATCAAAATAAGACAGCGACGATCATATGGCAAACATAAAGTCTAATATTTTTTCTTAACATATATTACTATTACATTAGAGTTACAATTAATACCAGAAGCAGTGGAAGGAAGACGTTAAAAGTACCACTTATGGATGTGGTTTTACAAAAGAGGAATGTTCATTTAATTAAGGTCAGTGCTGATATTTAAGAGTTGTAGATGATTAAAAAGGCACATTCATAGCATGGCCTTAAAGGTATAATCCAGTCAAAACACTCTACAACAAAACATGCTGCTCTTCAGTCAAAATGAACTCAGCCAGAATCTGAGTGAGCAAATGGAAACTTGGTATTTATTGAGGGATGTCGCAGTTTGAAAAATGTCCTTCTGGCTCCTTCCCCTCAACATTTTCACAACTTCCTTTTTAGGAAAGTATAAGGCTTGTTATTTCTAACAAACATATAACATCTTAATCTGTTGCAAAAACACTTAACATCTCTTTTTGTTTGCATTTGTTCAGAAGAAGCTCTGAGTGTTTTGAGATCATTTTAGGGGGAGTGCTGAATGCCAACATCAAGAGTCAGGAATTTAAAATGCACTCAGCCTTTCACAGGCTATAATAAATCCTTAAAATAAACAACATGGGGTCATATTGGTTGTATAACAAGTGTTATGTATCATTACTGTGCTTGTTATTACGAGGATGACTGGATGTTACCTTTTAGGGCATGTATGCAGATACCATTCAAAGAGATTACTCAATGCATAAACAACAAACAATTCTTAAATCATGTACATTGTAATACAGAGTTTGTTTTGGCTCAGCCCAAACCCCAGCTCATGGAATGTACTAATAAAATCTTAATGTCATCGACAAACAAAACATAAATCTGTTCCGTTCTTAGGGCCATCATTTGGCACTGTGCGTAGGGTAAACAAACAAATCAACAACTTTGTGATCTAGTAACAGAAGCATTAGCAACTAAATGAGTACATACACATGGAAGCATGCAAGCAGGCTTTTCTTTTTAACACGACAAAACATGTAAAATGTTAGTTGGTTACACATCATATTTTTCCTACGAGTCTTACTGTTATTTTTCATATATAACACCCTGTCTGAAGTGCTATTAATAAGTTACATTCAGCATAAGTAAAATAATTACTTCTTTTTTTAGTGTTTTAGAAAATAAAATAGATATCTCTGTTTATCCCAGGGCAACTGTGTGGTGAGGATCACACCGTCAGTGAAACGGTCTCATTAATACCTGTGAACAAAAAATGCACATTGTGGTAAAAACATCGGAAATGCAAGACATTCAGGAATAGTGAAAGATGTACACAGGGTGGGGGGGGGGAGTGAATCCTACCTGTAATAATTAGGTTTGAAGGGGCCGTTCTTGTTGAGGCCCATGTACTTGGCCTGCTCATCAGAGAGCTCTGTCAGGTGGGCGTCAAAGTTTGGTAGATGCAAACTGGCCACATACTCATCTGAAGAACAGACACAGATGGAACAGGTGTCATTTTCAGGTCAAGTCACAAGGTGGCAACAATGAGCAACACAAATAAAGTGGGATATTTAATCTGCAGAATGTGTTTTAATCAAAGTTATATATTCATTATTATATTAAGTTTTATAACTTAAGTATGTAAGAATTCAGAGGCTGGCTGTGTTTTTTCTTACCCATCTTCTTGGGCAGCAGATAGACATCCTGTTTGTAACGCCCCTCCGGAGCATTGAACAACTCAATCAGGGCCAGAGCCTACAGACAACACAGACCACACAATGGTTTCAGACTCACAAGGAATCTGTTAGACCAAAAAACAGAGGGGGAGAGAGGGAAAAGTGTCCCTCTGCCGCCCCCAAAATTGTCACTAACCTGAGTCGTAGCAGTGATGGACAACACAAATGTAGGCACTGTGGAGCAGCTCAGATTTAGGAGGCGACCCTGAGAGTTAACAGATAACAGGTATGAAATGTGCTGTACAAACTGACTCAAAACAGATGTTAAGTTAAATGGGAGCAACAGCAGGTAGAAGTTATACTGTGACACAATACAGGATGATAAAACTCTGCAGCTGCTGTATGAACCACAGAGCACACAGTAGCTGGTTACTGACACTGAGAAACCTGCAGGCCTTTTTTATACAGGAACATTACCCTGGGTTAAACTAAGCCAGGATATTCAACTATCAGGATTTCACACTGCATACTAAATGATCCACAGATATCAAGACAACATCTGCATCAACATTCTAACATTGTAATGTTTCACAATAGAAGAGCTTCTTAGCCTAGAGTAAGGGAAAGCTATGGTATGAATTTATGTGGGTTTGAGTTTTTATGGTGGAGAGGACCATCACCTCTGCCAGCAGTACAACCCTCTTCCCATCAGGCCAGATGATGTGGTCAACCTGAGAGCGCACCCTCTCCCAAGTCAGCTCAGGGCTGCGCAGACTCGCCTATGGATATAAAAATAGGTCAGTCATAAATAATTTACAGGTAAAAGTAAAAGTCTGAGGATTTAGTGAAACAAAAAGGGTGTCGTTTATTCAATTAGACCCAGAAGAAGAAAAGCACAAATTGGAAAACCATGAGGAGATTTTAAATAGCAGAAGATAAAAGCACTAGATCTCAAAAAAAGAAAAGAAGTTGCATTTTATGGGAAAGGCATTCTTAGTTTCTAGATTGGGCACTTTTAGCCTCAGAGGGTTGAATAAGGCAGTAGACATGAAACCTCTTCTTGTACAATAAAGTCTACTGGATAGTATTTGGTATATGGAGAAGGATTAAGAAAAAAACACTTTGGAGGTTACATAACTGTTGGATTAGGATCAAATGCAGATAGACTTGACAACATATTAAGACACTGTCAATTTGCATAAAACTCAATTATAGAAGCACACATTACCACATCTATCTCAGTGTTGGAGTGGCCCATATTGCAGACGATGCAGCCGTTCTTCATCCGGTCGAGCTGCTCTCTGGTAACAACGTTCTTGTTCCCTTTAAAAAAACACAAAAAGGAACATTAATCTGTTGTGTAAACAGATTCATTGCACAGGGTGACAAAAAAAATATAAACATCTGTTTCTGTTACAAGAATGACTTTAACACAACATGTAAATCAAGATTTGTTTTGCTGTGTGAGAAGTACATGGACCCAGAAGGCATTTTAGCATTCAGATGGAAAGTCTGCCTTTTAAAGTTGGCACATATTTAAATGAGGCGCACGTTTGTTAACTGGGAATACTGTGGTTATTAAAGCAGAAGTAATAGATGTCACCGCATGGGGCTCAGTACCAGTGCAAGTTATCACCACGTCCATCTGGCGAATGACCTCACTCAGCTTGACCACTCGGAAGCCGTCCATGCTGCATGGATACACACAGAGAGATTTCCATTAGTTTAATCAGCATAAACACAGTGAAAAAAAAATCATAACAAGTGCTGGTGATAAATTGACATTTTGGTATTAGTATCAAAATAGAGACAAAAAGATGTAAATGGGCTGCCTGGTAATGGTTAGTGACTCACCATGCTTGCAGGGCACAGATGGGGTCAATCTCTGTGATGCACACAATGGCTCCCAGGGCCTTAAGAGCAGTGCAGCAGCCTTTCCCCACCTACACACCACATGAAAGCGCAATAGTTGTAAACAGCATTATACAACACATGTAAACAGATCCGCTGTACCCGTGACAATTCAGTCATTCCATCAAAATTGAAATTATTTAAATAAAAGAATGATTCACCTCTCCATAACCACACACGACAACTTGTTTGCCTCCAAACATTATATCTGTGGTCCTCTTCAAGCTGACAGAGACAAACACAATGACACGCACATTTATCCATCTGCACCACTCTCATACACAAACGCTTTACTCTGTGGAGAAAAGGCTGTAGTGGCATGTTTCTGGATGATTAATTCTCCTCACCCATCCAGGATGGATTCACGGCAGCAGTAAAGGTTGTCGAATTTTTGCTTGGTGACTGAGTCGTTCACATTCATGGCAGGGACACACAGCTTTCCAGCCTTAGACAACTGGTACAGTCTGAGGGGACACGAGGGGGGAATCGTGTTCAGGCAGACACACACACACACACACACACTCTTATCCACACTTAAACTGAGCTGCAATTCTTCTTGACCTTATAGTTTCCAGAGCTTCTGGCTAATTGATTGCACTGAGAGATGTACATGCACAGCTGCTGTGACCTGAAGTCAAGCTCTGTCATGTTTCTCAAATAGACTCTAGTCAAATCGGGCCAGTGACCTTTCCAGTGTATAGTGTGGGTGTGTATTGACACTATGACTTGTATAGCTGCTTTTGATACTACTTAAGCTGACACAGTATCCTTAACAAGGAAGCTGAGTTTGCTTCCAGGTTAGCTCCATCTAGAGGACAAAATAATGGAATCGCCTCATAGAAGAGGATTTTAGAGGCAGCTTAAAAACATGGCTGTAAAAGTGGGTCTTATTAGGTTACAAATCTATTTTATTAACTATTAAGGGAGTGTGGTAATCAGAACTTTAGTGAGTCAAATCATCTGAGCCCAAAGTGAGGTTTAAAAAAATGCCATGAAACCTATCAGTGGTCACCTTTGTTGGAAACATAATCTTACATTCTGATTTATGAAGTGTTTCGTGTTTAGTTTTGTTTTGTCTCAATCAGTTCAGTTTCAGTTGTTTTATTGTCAATGGGACAGTTGGCAAGATTTTAAATTATGACCATAAAATAATAAGTAATAATTCCATTATAGGGTGTAATTGGCTGTGTCACAGACAAGTCAATGTTGCAATTTCTCTCTAAGATTTTCCGCCATTATTGGCAACACTGATGGCTTTGCCCTCCATTTATCTTTGCTTATTAACATCAAATAGAGTCGTTGTGTTCCAAAATTACAAAAACAGTGGCGAAGAGTACAAAATTATTTTCTTATTCCTTTTAAAACCCCAGCTTATCAAATCTACACTCCAGCTCACCTGTGCACTCCAGTCACACTCTCCTCCACGATGCCCCGGACTTTCTTGAAGACGCTGGGATACTTCTTGTACACCCAGTGGGTCAAGTCACCGCCATCGTCCAAGATCTAAGAGAAAGAGAAAAGACACAGCAGAGTTCACAGCATGAAAGATTACCCCCACAGTCTATGACACTGGTGTTAAATTCATTAAAGGTTTGTCAGGTTGATACCATATTGGCTTGCCAGCCCTCCGTGTTGACACAGCGATCGATGCACCACCAGAAGTCGTCCTCTGACTCACCCTTCCATGCAAACACAGGTACCCCTGCAGAGCACAAAACACACACACTTAATGACAGACAACAGAGGAGAAGTGGACTGGCCAGCTGCATGAGCCACAGCTGCATTAGAACAGCATTACACAGTGAGAGTTAATGCACAGACTGTTTCCTTTTAAGTTGCATTAGGGCTCATCTGACTGTAACACAAGAGACTTCAAACAAAACCCCAAAACACAGAAAACAACACTTTTATCAATGGATTATAGACACCTAATACACAGACTGACTGATAAATTAGTTTATTTTTAACTAGATAACTAAGCTGATAGTCAACATGTTATTAACACTGAGAGATCTGGAAGATAACATCAACTGTCAAGTCTACTTGAAAATAAAGGTATTTCATTATCAGAAATACGCATTTTTTTGTATCCAACCTTATGGGCTGGGTTGACTGCACAGAAAGGCTAACATTAGCATTATATAAAACATGAAGACATTCAGCCATAAATGTGGTCAGAGCCAGAGTCTGATGAGGAGTCTGTTTTGTCAGTGATTAACAGACGAATCAGGACATTAAGTGTAGTCAAAAGCTATCTGACGAAGCGGCAGACATACAAGCTGCAAGATGCTTCACATGTAACACCTCAGAAAGCAGCAGAGGGTCCTACCAGTTTCAGCAAGAGCAGCAGCCACCTCATTCTGAGTAGAATAGATGTTACAGGCGGTCCAGCGACACTGGGCCCCGAGGGCCACCAGAGTCTCAATCAGGACCTGACAGGGAACAATGAAATACATAGTTACATGAACATAGCAGACGAAGAGAACAGTCAGTGATTTATAGGGAACAGAGTGCGAGGACGTACCGCTGTCTGAGCGGTGATGTGAGTACAGCCTACTATCTTCGCCCCAGCCAGCGGCTTCTCCCCCTGGGCTCTCTTCCTCAAGGAGATCAAGGCAGACATGTCTGTGGGGGAACAGACTGAGCTCTAGTCACTGGAAGCTGGGAGTACATAAAGGTCAAGTTTTGTTTTGAAATACAAAAAAAAATCCCTCTCTACAAGGAGAATGTGTAGTTAATGGCTGTAAAATGGAGAGTGATTAAACAACAATGTCAGCAACAGCTGTTGTCGCCCAGGCTTTGAGCCTGAAGACGCCTTGTCAAGCACTCACGCCTACATACCACTCACATGGGCAACGTAAACACAGAGACAGAGGAAAAGGAGGTAATTTCCATACAAAAACACCTGAGATGGGAGAAGGGTTATTACTAAAAGAAAAAAATAAGGAAAGAGTGATGAATAGAAGTGAGAGAAAGAACTGCGATCATGTTTCCACTGCCCCAGCCTTGGGTCACAAACTATTATGGAATCAGAAAGAGAGGACCTTTAAAAAATAGTGTCTAAGCAGCCAAATTGATGCCATGTGATACGAATGTGGGAACAGTGTCACAATAGGTAACACCATAATCTTTCTTTGTATACATGGAAATGATAGCAAGTGTCTTATCTAACTGTATTACAACAATAAAAAGGAAAAACAACCTTCAAGATTGTTGACACATGTTTGCCTCTGTGGAAAAAACAGTGATTCCATAAACTAAATGCTTCAAATCCAAGATCAACTCAAAACTAGTAACAGCTACATTCTCTGCTGTGTTCTTGAATTAAAAATTATAAAATTACCTACTATTATTATAGTCAACAATATTTTATATTCAATTAGTGGGAAAAAAATAAAAATATTTATAAACTCCTGTTTGTCCTTGAGGTCAGATATACCTTGTTCTGCTATTTCAATCTCACGTCGGCCGAATTCGGCCTGCTTGATGTTCTTTACGCAGAAGTCGCTGCTGCTGTGAGTGTTGACCTGGGCTTTGTCCCGGGGGGAGGTCTCATCGTCGGAGCTGTCAGTGTAAGATGCAGCTGGGAAATGGAGAACACAAAAGGTCACTATTGTGGAAAATTGTACAAAAGAGCTAATTATGAAATATACACTTTAAGTTTTAGTGATATTAAATGTCATTGTATGTAGGGTGGAGCTTGTGTGTGTGTTTCCTGTGTGTGAGTGTTTGTGTCTATGTACTTTGTATCTGTTTATTGCAAACAAGAGCGTATGAGAGGTGAATGATAAGTCTGTGGCCTGAGTAGAGGGAGCTAAGTTAAACAGCTAATTACTTGCACATGCAGTTTAACTCTTTGCTTATACAGAAATGCTTGAAATTAGTCATTTCTGTAATATTTCTGTTTCAGGTCATTAAAAAACTGCAAGTCAATACTCGCTGAGAAAATGGACAACATCGGCTGTCGTGTAGTCATCTCTGTCTACCATGTTTGCATTCATCCTACCGCTTCTTCACATGGCTGTAAAAAGGGGCACTCTCCTCTAGAGCTGCCTGCATGTCCTCGTGGTGAGCCCCTCAGACAGAGGTAGCAAATGACTGTGCAGCCAATATTATTAAACTTTTCAAACTGTGCTGACTTGCAATTTTTCAATTACCTGAAAAATAAATAAAAACAAATAATGTCATTACTTTCAAACTCTTGAGTTGTGCTCTCTAATGAGAGATGTATAACTCCTCTCTTACCATAGTTCAAAAAACTTATAGATCACCACTCTAACTTGTGAACATAGTCTGAATGATAATGGATTGATTGTTGAGGCTGACACTGACAATGATATTGGTTACAAACAAAGTCTGGCATTTCCATTCTGCAATTTCCTGTTGGTTATTGGTCCACTTATTGGTCTAGCTCTACTTCTGTGTATATGAGGTTTATATGAGGCCTTATGCTGCATTCATGTATGTAAACGTACTCTATTACAAAAGATGATATAAGGTCTTTATATTGGATACTCAAATTCATCCATCCGTTTCTCAAAAAAGCAAAAACATGCAAAATATCATTTGGGATATTTGTTAGTCAAGGGCTTACATTGACCTTCAGTGTTAACAGTAGTTGTTTAATGATAAATAACTGTCTGTATTTCTGCAGGTCATGGAAGCATTCAGGTGTGCAGTACCTGAGCTGTAGCTGTCTGTGGAGGACTGCGAGATGGACCGGGAGAGGGAGCGGCGGCCTGCCTTCGTAGGGTACTTGCTGAATTCTTGTTTGTCCTCTGTGTTAGCAAACTGGATCTGATGAAAAGCAGAACAAACACAAGTAAATATAAGAGGTAAATGAAATCCAGATATTACTGATTCAATATACGGGTTTTTTTGAGTCTTTGCACAATGATTAAGTGTCAACTATGAAATCAGGGGGGCAATAAAGAGCAAGAAACACAGTGCACTGCCATTGCCACACATCAACAGTAATGACACTCAATCATATGTTTCATTTGTTTATGTTTGGACTCATTTCCCTGCTTCAACCACAAAAACTGTCCTTTGAAAGGTAAATCAGTAAATCACAGGTGGATCAGGAAGAAGGGAGCTGACGCCTATTTTTAGATGCTCCCTCCTGCTCGCTGATTTATTCTTTGTTCAAACACACAGGCCTCAGTTGTTGCTGTGGTTCATCGTGTCAACCAAACCCTTCAAAGGGCCCAAGATCAAAGACCTGGAAACACATAAAGTAGATCAGCACACAACTACAGTGGCTTGGCTGTTTCTAGCCTACAGTAGCCTGTAAAGGAAGATTAAAGTCTCAACTGTCCAATCTTTGGGGTTACTGTACCAAACACACAGTTGATCCAATACTTTGAAATCATACCATTCAGCTACTGAATACAAGCCAGTGCCTGGTGTGAAACTGGCTCTATTTAGGGACTGGCAGGCTACAATTAGACTAAGATCTGACAAATCCTCTAAGTGTCATTTTAACACCCTGAAACTGTAACAGACAGGCTGCACCAGCAAGAGTCAACAGTCAGCTGCGAACATTAGAAACAATACAAAGACTGATCCCTGAGGTCATTTAGTGCACTGGGTTACTCAGAAGAGTCTGGTGTCACTAATAACAGTCCAGCAGAAAAATATCTAACTCCATTGATCCTGACAATATTTACAAATGTGGGGAAGTGAAATACAATCCTGACTCAAACGCAGGAAAACATTACTTTCACATATCCAGCTGGGCTGTAGGTCATAGCTTCTATTTTGCTCACAAGACACTGTTTTTAGACCTGCAGATTTCCTACTCAGCATTTTATAAAGCTGAGTGGGAAATTTGCGGGTAGGTTTTTGGTCTGAACTTCATCATGTTCCCAGTGAGTGTTCAATACCACACCTGAGAAAATTGTACATAAATTTAACTCTCATACCAATGCTTTTACAAGAAAGCCTAGAGCTGTCTTGGTGGCATACTGGCAGGGCCGAAATTTTAATTCTAAATCAACATTTGATTACATGCTGGGGCCCTGAGTCTCCGGGATCCTGCTCTGATCTGGAGTCATTTACTGGCAAGAGGAGAGCTCAGAGGTTATTTTTTAAACTTTATGATTTAAAAAGTGGATTTATTTTCACTTTAACCTGCAGCAGTGTGACATGGAGTGCAGACCTGTACTGTAATTAGTCTCTTTTGGTTGACTGCTCACTAGAGGAGAAATGCACTTTACTTTATGACTGACAGAGAGGAGAGAGGAAAGAGAAAAAACTAAAAGGAAATAAGTAAAGGAACTGATGTTCTGGGGATTTTGTAAGAGGCTGAACAGAAAACAAACACTTTATGGCTAATTAACTGTGTCCTGTCTGTGTAGGGGAAATAAACTGGTGCAAATAATAAAACAGGAACATTTGCTGCGGGGCAAGGCATCATTAAATATGACAACAGACATTCAATGCTTGGTTTGAAAACTTCAATAATGTATATAAATGACATTCAACAAAAGTCCTACTTTGAGGCAAGTGTGTCAACTAAAATCTAAGCTCAAATTCTGATTTTGTGTCTCTTGTTTTCCCATAACATTGTCATAATCAGCACACACATTCACAGAGATTTTCCTCCTCTTGTGTCCCTTATTTGTGTCTTTAATATTGCCTTTTCAGAACTGTGGAGTGAAAATATTTTGGAGCAAGTTTTTGGTGTTATTAAACAGATGCTTAACGTGTAATTTATGGAGGGAGCGTGTTCAAAGTTCATGAAACCAGTTCAAGGTAGAAGGGTTGTTGATGACCATATTTTAAAAAAATCAATATTGATAACTTGTTAATAAAATGACATATGATGATATTGCAATTAATACCGTGCTTCTTATACTCAATTTGTTTCTTCTCTTGTGTAGTAGGTGGCAGTGGTGCACCTTTACACTGGTTGTCATCTGCCATAAAATGGAAAAATCTCTTCTTTTGTACAGTTATGATTAGACTCTCTCTCTACATTCCTGCACTTGTATTTTAAATATAATTCATTTGCCAGAAAAGAGAACAAAACAAACAAAAACAAAGTTAAAGATGAGTTTGACTCACAGCATTATGCAACACCTGTACCTAAATGAAATTATTGTGAATTCTTAAGGCCATTATGATCGTGCGGTGAAATTTTGATATTGTGACAGAAATATTTCGAATGCCTTCTGGTTTATTGTCATCATGTGTTGGAATGAAACATTATTGTTGATTCTCAGCAGTAATCATCCACTCACTTTCCCTCAGTAATAAATCCTTACAAATGTCTTCATTCATTGTGACAACGCAGCAGGATTTCTTTGTTCTCTTATTTTACATGTCTATAGTGTGTGTTTGGACTAAAAACTAACATGCAGGCCAGCAGAGTTGACACAACACACAGATGATAATTCCAGGAACACATGAGTGCCAGACTGACAACAGTGAGTTGGGTAACATTTGAGTGTGATGTGCAACACAAAGGCAGACGCCAGACAGCAGGTCTCACAGGTAACGCTGAGCTATAGTGATTATGACATTGAAGAGTCATGACACAACATTAAAATGATACCAAAACTGAGTCAAACATTATGGTGAGAAGATATTTTTGTGAGTGAAAGCTCACAGCTGGATGAAACTGGTGTGCATGACCGCTGGTCATCCTCACGCAAACCTCAGAGGAAGCTGAAGCTGATTAATTTTAAGTGTCATGTATAATTTAAAAACAGTCATTACCGCTATGACTTTCATTTACTTTTAAATTAAAGTAGAAGTGGAAGAAATGGCCAAAACAGTAGTGACCTTATTCACTAAGTGTTTATATCTCACAATCCCCTTCTTTATGTACAGTGACACTGGGGCTGCAACAATCTACTGTGTCAGTATGAAGAAACCCAAGAAGCTTGTGAGACAGTGTGAACTGAGGAGATCTCTGCGTGTCTCTGTTTTCACAATTGAGAGCGGGCTCAGTGTCTCATACACTTGCAAAATACTTCTTTTATGTTTGCTTTGCATCAGTTTGGACTCTCGAGGATTCAGCAGAGGTTTTGCACAGTGTCTCGCATTGTTCATCAAAATCAGAGACTCCGTCTCTTGTGGTTATAGTGTAAGTAAAACAAGAGGTTAATCTGATTAATGATGAATTACTCAGTGTTACTTAAGACAGCATTCTGTTTCAGCTACTTTTACGCTGTGAACTACCCCAAACATGAGCTCTGTGAATAACCTTGGCCTTTGGAGGAGAAGACTGAACTCCTGCATGCATTTCAGCTGAGCATTTTTGTTGCAAATCAAAAAAAACCACTTCTGTGTGGTCCGCATTGTTGCATAAGATATAGAATTGTTCTGCATAACTTCAAAGAGAAGACAGGAAACTTGCAAGTGCCAAAAGTAACTCCGGCACATCTACATGTGGGATATGTAGTATCTGTAACAATAAGTGTCCTGGATGACTTTCCGGTGATGCATTAGTAGCGACTCACCCTTTCTCTCCCGTGCCCATGTTTGTGTGCCATGGCTGCCAGTCACTGCCTGGTCTCTCCAGTTTCCAGCCTACTTCCCTGTGCCTGTGTGTCCTCTGTTTGATGGTACTAGGTGTCCCTGATGCTATTATCCCAGAACACTCCCAGGCAGAGCCAGGGGGAGGTTCCCACCTATTATCGTGCTTTCTAATGGCCAACCTGGATGGAGTGAGAGAGAAAGAGAGAGAGAGAGAGAGAGAGAGGCCTAGAGAGAGAGGGGAGGTTGATTCCAACTGAGCCTCACTCTCTCTCTCTCTCCCCTTCCCTCTCTCTTTCACTCTCCAATTCTGCCCTTGACAACCAGCTGCAAAAGTCAGGACGTTGCATTTTATGCTTGATTTTTCAAGTGCTGAGAGAAAGCTAAGACATGAACAAGTCGCCCAACTCAGAGATGTGGCACATGCACAAACAAGAAACACACACAGATAAAAAACACATTTGCTGCAGCTTTAACTCTCAGACTCCTGATCTGGACAACTAAATAAAAGGGGATTGACAGGAGGAATTAAACCCTGTGTCCATTAGCCTTCTGCTGCATCAATAAGCGGCCCATCAAGTCCCATCCTACGACTAAAAATACTCTTTCTCTCCGAGATAGCAGGCCAGGTCACAGACTTAAGCTGTGGTGTGACTGCCAGCAGTGTGAAGGGTTCAATGGAGGCCTGGCAAAAGGCAACATTAACTACTTAGCCAAACAACAGTAGTGCTCTACGGCGCCATCTAACTGACATCCAGTCTGATCCACACAGATCTTTGCATACTGACTTGACATTGTGGTCACGTTTAACAAGTCAAAGAAGAAAGGCCTTTAGTATTTGATGTGAAGATATAACTGAATACAAATGATGAATTGACAAAACAGTCTCAAGTAAAACAAGTTCCTCAGGTAACAAATCATTTTACTTTACTTACTTTAGCCTGTAAAGGCGCCTGTTTAGATCAACACATGCATGACAGATTACACAGTGTTGTGAAAAAAACATACAGCGTACTAATCCTTCCTCCAGAACTATGTGACCTTTAGCAGAAGCTATAACTTGTACTTGTCACCATATCCCTAAATCTTCAATGACAATATATATATATATATATATATATATATATATATATGAACGAAACACATAAACAAATTTCACAAACAAATTACAAGGGAATCCAAACCTAGAATCTACAATAACAACATCATTATGTTCTCAAAATTGTAAAATGAGAAAGCAAGTAATTTAGAAGCCATAATGCGCAGTAGATACGCTGTGGTAAACACCGAGAGATCTTCCCTAAAAACCAAAGGCACAACTGAAAACAGCTGTAAAATGACGAAACTTGTCAGTATGGACATGTTATATTTCTCAGCTTATGGTGACTTTTCCCTTGATGTTAATACTGGCCATACTGTGGTTCAAACACAGTGTTTTGCTTGTGTGGACTATGCCAGCCTGAGTTTCATAAAAACAAGGAAGAAACTGTTATTATTGTTGTTTTTAAATATAGAGCCTCACTGTGCCACATTAGATAATAACAGTATCTTTCAAATAAGTAAGATGCTAATAAGTTTGTGTTTGTAGGAAATTGTAACACTCCAGGTAAAAAACTGGGCAGTCCATGTGTGCTATCAGCTCATTCATTTTTAGCGTCTCGAGGTCCAGTCCTTCCACTGGGGGTCACCAAAGTCGCACATTTTTAAATCCTTCACATGCTGCTAAAGATTTCATTTAGCATTTTTAATTAACTCTGCCTTTGGGTTAGTTTTAGTTTTTAGCACAAGATCTGAGACTGTAGTAGCAATTTACTGCCCTGTATGTTTTAACACCTTAATTTAAACTTGCCAGTGTAGAAAAAAAATCTGTGTTTGACCTTGATATTATGTTATAATACCAGCAGACAAACAAGATGAGATAGTGAAAATAAGGTATGAACACTTTGGAGGATCTCTGTAAAACAGCCCACAGGGATGAGACAGAAATGATGATGCATGAGCAGAATCACAGCGAATGAGTCCCATTCCCAGGGGGGCGTGTTGTGTAACTGCTGGATGGACTGAGAGAGAGGAGGCAGAGTAGTGGTGTGCTTTGACTCACCCAC
This sequence comes from Acanthurus leucopareius, assembly GCA_029814765.1. Classification (NCBI taxonomy): domain Eukaryota; kingdom Metazoa; phylum Chordata; class Actinopteri; order Acanthuriformes; family Acanthuridae; genus Acanthurus; species Acanthurus leucopareius. The sequence continues at coordinate 9,101,238 of JAQMCX010000002.1, forward strand.
CCACACGCTCTCTAACACACACATACACACTCACATTCATTTCATTTCAATTCGTAACATTGATTTGTTTTTGTTCGTGGTACCTCTCAGTTGATTATGTGACAGTGCGCCAGCCTCAGTTCTGCAGACACCCAAATCTACTCTGTTGTTTTGTGATCTGGGATCTGATGTAGCTATAGGTCTTCTTTTACATTTGCACTATTTGCTTTACTTATTCATTTTTTCCATACAAACAGGTTGCTCAGCTTGACACGGGGCTCTCACATTTATTCATAACACACTGCTTTGTTTTCATGAGAGAGGTGAACATTCCTACCATCCAATATGTTTTGAATCAGGCTCCCTGAGGCGACTCGCGGTCCACACGTTATTGCCTCGTCAGACAGGGGGTCTGAGCGAATATCTGAAGCCTGTGAGTCCTGCTGCTGGGAAAAAAGATTTTTTCTTATTCTTATTATTTTGTCTTCCTCTTGTTGACTCACTGGTGCAAAATATTCAAACTATGTTACAATCTTGTGGCGCACCATGGCAGCTACAAAGGCAGCACACACTGCCAAGGACACACACTACTCACTAAGTAACACTTAAAGTACACTCTACATTACGTTACAAAGTATTAGCCCACTAGAAAAAGCCAGTTTGATGAAGCTAACATTTTGTCTTTTGTAAGACGGTCAGAGATGTCATGAATCAACGGTGGTTTTTAAGACTGTATTTACTTGTTTGTTATTTTTTTAACAGGGACCATACAGATAAACATCTTTGCATATGTTCTTTACTTTATCTATAATCTGCCCATAAATAATCATTCCTTAGTAAATATTCAATCAAAAGGGTTCAAGCCACCCATTGTCCTGGTCTACTTGTGTTGATTAGTATTCTTCTCTACTACTGCAGTTTTCCTGTGCTGGGTGCAAATGTGAACATTGTGTTAATCTGGAGAAACCAAGAGGCAGCATACGAATTAAAAGCCACAAACATACCAAGTGAAGTGCAATGTTTCATAACCATTATGATATAAACAGCATTAAGATGAGCAGCAACAAGTCCTACTTGTAAGATTTTAAAATGATATGAAGTTCAACAGTCAGTGCCAGAATAGCAGTCAAACACAGCGCTATTATTTAATTTTTCATTTACAACCCAACTGATGCTGACATTATTTTAGTAGTTGGTGTCAAGATGACAATACATTTTAATCATTCTCATTGAATAAAGAATAATACCTGAGTGCATAGTAAAAATAGTACATTAAAATTATATTAAAAAAGGATATAAGAAGTCATCCGCTGTATAGGCAGTATATTTACCAGTACTTTGGGTCATAACATCAATCACACTGCTAGATCAAACTCTAGCTCTTAAAAGTATGACGACATGTACACCAGTAAATAGCAGTCACAAGTTTGAGGTCACCCAGCAAACTAGAAATACCATGGTATCAAGAGTCCCAGACAATATTGTCACCTCTGCTCTGTGACACAAAACCAGTAAAAATAAAAGATAAAAAGAAGCAATTCTGTGTTTCTCTACTGCTTGCTGTCTGCTGCCTGCTGCTACGCACATCAGTGGATTGGTAATGATAAGAGCAGCCACCTCAAGGGAGTCTTTCATTCTGAGGATTTTTCTGTATTGTCATGTAACAGCCAAGGCCTTTTTCACAGGTGCACACTGTACTTTTTTTTTTTCATGCTGTTATTGTTACTAACAGTGATGATGCCCCCCCACACACACACGCACACAGACCTGCATAAAATTCAAGACTGATATCACAAACACAAGGATGAGTTCATCACTGATTAACTGGTGCAAATTAATTAACACCATAAGCTCTGTGGCCACAATTCATGATGGATTGAAATTCCTCAGAGGACAAAGCCAACACCTCATTTAATAGGCTACTTAATGCCTGGTGTGCAGACCCTGTGTCTACACTCAGGTATTTCCACTTTGCAGAGGTCATGTATTTCCACTTTGCAGTGGTTTTGAATCACAGGTTTAAGAGCTAAACTTGGCTTTTAGTTGCTTCCTGGCTACAGAACATTGGTATGATGTAGACACTGTGATATAAATAAACAGGAGGGGAGATTTTAACAATAACCCAGCCTTGAAATTATATGTTGCTACCTCAGTAATAACATATCTTAAGCTATGATTAGACATGTGAGACAGTGAAGCAAAGCTTCTCTTTGTGGCCTAAACTTCTCAAGATTCCTTAGTTGAATGTGACTATTTTAAGAGGTAAATATTAATTTTCAAGGAGAGATCCCTCACTGGGATGGCTATAACATAAAGCAGCTTTAATGTATGACGCTGCAGCATCTCATCCATCAATAAATCTGAACTCCCTTTTTCTCTCTTCTCTAAACTTAGGGTTGAAAATGCAGATGGTGCCTTATGAATACACGATAAATCAACTACAAAGCCTGCCCTTCCTGTCCAGTCGTACTTCACTGCAGTACCCTGCGTAGGACACCAATGTGGATGTATCCTCCTCACGGATGCCTGCCTACAGCAGCCTCTTCGCCCAATGGCAGAGACTGATGGCGAGCATCATATTTCTTACCTTCTTGACAGATTTCAGAGTGGGGACTGCGGTGAACGCTGCGGAAGGCATTTCCCCGACATTCATATTCACATCACTGCTGTTTTTGCTCACAGTCATCGCTGAATATTTTTCCGCAACGTTTTCGGTCTCTTTGACATATTTCGTGGCTTGTTTAACGTCCACCTTGCTGTCCACCACCGTGTCGGTCATTGCATCCAGGTGATATCGATACCGTTACCGGAGGAGGAAAAAGCCGGTTCTGAATTGAGTTCTGATTAACGTTAGCTAGCTTCGTCTGTCGCCTTCTTGCTCTCTTCGTTAAGCTTCGCGGCTTAAAATGACCGAAACGACGCTAAAGCGGTTCTAGGAGGGCTTTGGCGATAAGTAGCGTGCTTCAAGAGAGATTAGTCTGTTTTCTAGCTTCACTACTTTCTAAAAGAGCGGGTCCGCCGGGTCTGCTGTCATCCACAGACAACATTTCTGTGAGGAGGGGGCGTTTGGTTGAGGCTGTCACCTGAGCCAGTGGGCAGTGTGTAGGCGGCGATCAACCAGTCAGCGCCGGTGCAGAGGAACTACTGGAAAGTGCCGGATGAAGCTTGTTGCGCATATTAAAGATGGCGTTATAATGGTTTTAATTACATTCATTTAATTGTTACTGTTTTTAAAACGGTTTTGTTTTGACGGCTGTTGAACTGTGTAAACCTGAGTTTACCGCCCCTGGATGCTGAGTACAAGTCCCGCCTCCTTCGATATGATTGGCTGGCCCTGGTACCAACGGCCGTAATCTACAGCCTGCGGTTGGCAGAGCTTACATGGGACAGTGTTAAACCTGGGAGGTCAAACTCAGGGGCAAAGAATCATCACTATTTCATGCCATATCCTCACAGAATTGCTATAGATTGAGTTTCATTGTCATATGACACTTAACAAAATTATTTAAATATTAGTTAAATAACTGATTTAAATGTAATTCGTCAGAATCATTTACATGGGTAATAAAGTATAGTGGAATTGTAACATTACCAGTAACAGTTATATTTACTACAGTATAGCCTGAATTTTTAAAAAAATACTTCTGCTTTACTTAATTATTTTCTTTCATGCTACTTCATACTTCTGTTCCACTACATTTCACAGGTAAGTATTGTTCTTTTGACTCCATAACATTTTTTACAGGTATAAGCCTACAGTTACTACTTTTTTTCAGTTAACATTTCGCATTCAAAGTATGTTAAATAAATATAATGTGAGGCATGGTCATAGATTTTACTACACAAAAGCATATAAAATATTCAATAACTACAACCCCCCATTAATCTTTGACAGAATGCCAAACGAATACAACTCTTGAATGAATGATGAAAACGTGACGGTATGAGCCAATCAAAAATGGGTGTAAAATAATCACATATAACCTTGAGTCACTTAATAAAATTTAACTGACATAGATTTCATGAATTTTATGTCCAACCTTTTTTTTTATTAAAAAAAAATTGCAGAACTGCATCTGATGGGTAAAAAAACTATTATCTACAATGAAAAAAAACAAAACACTTAGGTGGACTCACCGATGAAGTAATTACATGGATAAAATATGATATATGATGCAACACCAAGTCTTTTTTTTTCTTACAAACACTATGTCTAACCATGAAATTTTATAAAATGCATCCACAGAATTAGGCAAATAAGTAAGTACATCTGAAACACTCCAGGGAAGAAAAGAATTTCTGTACAATATCTTCACATTTGTATCACACTTCATTCTTGCTCAGTGGATGCAGAATGGGCATACGATGCTGAGTCCTTCCCCCACAATACATGTGTTGAACATAAGAAATGTCAAAATACAGAGCATCATAAAATATACGGGGCACAAGTAGAGCATCAACACCTTATGAGTGTCTCTGAAAAAAAAAAAAAATCTGTACCATTTACAAATCTATCTTAAGCAACAAATATCCACAAGTAACAAATTATCATCATTTAACAGGCCAGGGTGTGACAGAGTATGGCTTCACAGCTGTCATTTCCTCTGTGACTACCCCTGGTTACCCATAACTTAATGTTTCCTTATTGTCCAAATGGTTATGAAAATAAAAAGCTGGTCCTAACTAACTGACCAGATAAGCTATACAGGGAAGCATCCTCCATTTTAAGAAAAGACCAGAGTAGTCAACAGGCCACATGTCCAGCTCCCTGGAAGACCAGTGTAGGGGTGGAGAGATAACACAAAAAACCCACTGGCAGTGCTGTGGTCTGGTGTAAAACGGTGGGGCAGCAGGGAGAGACAGAAGGCAGAGGGGTGAGCTGGGATGAGGAGTCTCAGGCAGGGTAAAGTTTACCGGCAGAAGTGATGAAGTCAGCTACAGTGCTATGAGACTCGGATCATCTGAGCCACCGTCTCATCTGCTGCTGCCTGGGCTGCATCCTGCTGCTGCGCAGAAGGACAGAAGTTCATCAAAGTCTATTATGAGGAGTTTCACCTCAGTCCTTAACTGTTGGCTAATTCTACACAAATTCCAAATTAAACAAATCTTCGACAGACAGCCAGGCGGTCTTAAAAGCTTAGACGCCGACTTATAACAAGTTTTTCTACACACAGCTCCTTACCTGTGCCAGGGACAGAGACATGTCGTCTTTGTCCTTAGGTGAAAAGAACCGTCCTCCGTCTCCTCGCTTGCGCTGCATTGCATGACGGTGGCGAGACTCGTGGAGGTATTTCTGCCAGAGAAAGTATGGATAAAGATGTATAGACCATGTTCAAGAGATCATCAGTTCAGCATTGTGAACATATTGTGCCACCTGTGTACACATACAGGTTTAAAGGGCGCTTTAACCACTAACTATGCAGGTACTTGACAAGGCTTTGAGATATCCTTCCCAGAAATTACATGGTTAGATGGGAATTTTTACTTTATTACAAATTTTTACTATAGTTATATATTTGAATATTTTCACCCGCAAATCCTTATCATATTGAGGGGATGGAAAAAGGGCTTACCCTCCTTTCTTTAGGAATCTTGCCCTCAGCCTCCAGCTTTGCTCGGGCCTGTCTTCTCTTCAGGATGCGATGGTACTGTTTGGCGTTGACATACAGAGGTTCCTCCTCTAGCATCTCAGCCCCTGGCAAGGGAATACGCTGCATAGCAGGAACTGCACCACCTCCTGGCACCATCTGTGGAGAGAGAAACACAAACAGGGACACACTTCTTAGGCCCTCAGATATGGAAACCACGTGTGTATATCAGCAAACCGACACAAATAAGCAATAACAACACACGAATAGAAATCAGTGCAACATCAACTTTTAGAATGTTATTCAGTACTGAAAAATAGCATTATATCATGATGCAGCTTTCACATTTAAACTTGAATTTTTAAGGCCCCGTGCACCCACACAAGTGTTCTCAGTCTTTCTAGCTAAAAAGACCTCTCCACCAGGCTGGGTGGAGTTGTGCTGGGAAGTGCAAAGGACCACCAATAACCTAAACTAAGGATCATAAAGTTGTAATTTTTCCAGCCCTAAAGGAGATGAAGGAGATTTAATCAAACAGAGCTTGTGAACACACCTAAAGCTCTGGGACGATGTCTATTCATGCAAAATAAGTGAAAACACCTGTTTGGGTGGACAGTGGGTATAAAGGATTTCAAATAATTATACTAATGTTTACTGGAATTTACAGCATGGCTCTTAAACTGACCTAAAACTAGAATGACACTAAAATTTACAAATATTGTTGCTGAGGATGCTATACAATTCATTTTTTCAGTTTGTTAATAAAATTTACCAATTCAGACCAGAGTTTAATGTGACCAAATCGTTCATTATTCAAATCATTACGCAATGATTCCACTAGAAAAAAAATATAACATGATTACAAGGCCTGTGCAGGATTAGCTAGCGAGTTACTATCACTAGTTAGATATTGTTGATTGAATGTATTATTGTTATTTTATTAATGTTCAGATTCAAGTACAGGATAATGTTCGATGTTCATAATGAACAATGCAAGGTGAAAAACATATCAGTAGGATTTAAAATAAAATTAAGTTTTGGACATTTTTTTTTAAAAACAATTAGACTTATCAACAAAACCAGACAAATTAAGCTCAATTTAATCAGAGCGTTCAGACCAGTCAAGCTGTCTCATTTAGCCTTCATTTCAAATTTACATGAAATATTTCATTAGAAACACTTTGAGTTATTACACCACATTGTTGTGTGTGTTGTGCTCACAATAGCACATTTGATTAGCAAAAAAAAAAAAAAAGACTAACTTTATTAAAAATCTCTGACTCCCACCACACCGCACACCCTTGTGTGAGTCTAGATTTGAAAGAAATAAGGAAATAAGATATTGGGTACCTCTGCACAGGGTCTTACCATGACCATTCCACCTGCATTGACCATGTTACCGGAGACGGGCAGGGTGACGGTCACAGTGCCTTGGCCGCTGTTGGTAGTGTTGGTGTTGGCACCCCCTGCCTGCACAATCTGGGCACCTGCCAAGCTGGCAGCTGGAATTGTGATCATTCCTGCAAACAGATTATCATCACAGTTCTTATTCAAAAAGACAACTCAACAGTGCTCCTGTTTATGAAGTCTGCAAAGTAAAAGGAAAACACAAAGAGGTAGGAGAAAATGGAGTTTACCCTGCTGCAGGACGGTACCATCTGCATTGACAGGCTGGTAGACGATGGTCTGCCCGTCGGCTGTCTGTGCCACCTGTTGGCCCTGCACGCTGATCTGCTGCCCCTGCATCACAAGTAAGTAGAAATAACACTCAGCAATCATTTCAACAATAATTTGATTAAACTGATTTTTTACTCAGATAGTCAGGATTAGACACCTGGTTCTGTCCAGCTGTGATGGCTGTCTGGGGCTGCTGGATGATAATCTGCTGTGGCTGACCCTGCTGGCCCTGGAGCTGGAGAGTCTGACCGCCCTGCAGCTGGATCTGCCCAGGCTGCACCAGCTGGATCTACACATGGACACAAACCACAGTAAACATATTGGCCTCAGTTCACTTTTCATTTAGATTAAATTCAGCACATGACCTCAAGCATCAGTGACCCAGACTTAACTGATGGGTGAAATGTAAAGAACAGTGTTTATATTGTAAAAGTATCATATGGTTCCAGCAGTTAAGATTCCTGGTTTTCATAAAGGCGGCCAACGTTCAACTCCCAATATGGAAGTGGTTTTGTATCTTTCTGCCAAAAATTCATCGTCTATACATTCCTGTTCTTCCATAGAATGGTTTAAACCAAACATAAATTATATACATACAGTGCACAGTACTAATTTGACCTCTATATAAGAAATGTAGTCTAAGTGGTGCTAAAATGTAAAATATAGCACACTTAAACAGACCTAAAATGACACAGATGATATCCAGTTTTATTTTTGCTACATTCAGTCAGTTTCCTGAAAGTTATGGCCCACAACACAAAAGGCACCATTACCTTGAATAAAATTTTACATTTCCCTGGGTTTAAACATTGTTAGAAACACGTACACAACTCAACCAAGTATATCGCAAAGGCAAAGTTGTTTTTTGGCATTTAACTGCAGATTTTTGACGTATAATACATTTAAGTGAGATCTACTTAAAAAAATTCATGCAATGCCAACTCAGGATGATTAAATGAAAGTACTGTCACAGTGCCCTTATTTTTACTACAATATTAAACCCTGCCTTCACATCTATCAATAGTTTTCCTCAGAGAACACTATGTCCTAGTACAGGATAACATGGTATAATTTGAATATAGATCATAATCTTTTAACTGAAAATCATCCTCTACCTGCTGTAGTCCCTGGGCTCCAGATACAGGGACCTGCATTATGGTTTGTCCCTGACCCCCCGACATGGCTTGCACCATTATGGGTTGCCCTGATGATGTGATGAGCTGCCCACCGCTCACTTGTACCATCAGAGGCTGCCCCTGGACCTTTAGAGAAATACAAAAAGCTGTTATGGGAGCACTGCCAATATTTACTCCCCATTACTTACACAGGACACACAGGACTGCAAGCAAATAATGTCAAAACAGAAACATCCAGGATACCACATCATGGGCAGAAGTATTTGATGACTTGATGTGATTCTGTTTTGGGATGTACAAACATGAAACCATCCCATTCCATTGCGGATCCCAACTGTGGCCCATATACAGCATGTTCTTAACTATTTTGCCATGAAGTTAGGCTACAGTGGCAAAATGCAAAACCTCTGTATTAACTAAAATTGTGCTGTTGAAGCAAGAGGTTACATAAAGTTCATTTCAACTTGATTTGCTTAACAGCACATGATAAGACAGATAAGACACAATTCTGTCATCAACCTTATTTGCGTTCACATCTGCAATTTGAAAAGTACCAATGGGCCAACTTGAATCTATATTCAAGTAAATGACCACAATGGATGGCTGAAAGCTCATTGCAGCGGTTGTACCATTGAAAAAAAATGCCAGAGGACATTTTCAACAAGATATGAAAAGTATAGCTAGATGATTAGAAGTAGCAGCTTGTCAGGATTATGGATCCATGCTTTTTAACGGTGAAAGCATGCTCATCCCCACAATATTCTTGCAATATCGACAGAGCTATTTTTTTTATTTATTATAGTGATATTTAGTTTTGTCCATATCACCTGGCTCAATAAACAAGACAGAAAAGTTGACCCTATCTATGCATTTTATTTCAATCACAGTATGTCTTATTGAAATGCATGGGAAATCTATTGTGTGGCTTTCACTTACAAATGATTGAGCGCACTTTGAAGTATAAACAAGTATATTTTATCTATTTCTGTTCAGCCTAAAAATGATATGCATTTTGGTCCATATCACCCACCCCAAACTCTCACAAACAGTCTTTTGACAGTCTTGAGAGCATAAGTGGGAACCATCTAGTTCTACATACAACACACTGTGCTGAGGAACATGCAGTTCAGGCAGCTTTGGGCATGCTGGGGAGAGAGGATGAACCAAACAGCACAGAGATGCCATGAAAAACAGCCTTAGCATGCAAACTTGTATGCTGAAACACTGTCGTGACACTGACACAGGGCGGCGGTGACACCACTACCTGGAGTGTCTGCACCTGCTGGCCTGAGGCCGTCACCACTGGCGCCTCTGTTTGCAGCTGCACAGCCGTCACTGTGCCCTGTGTCTGCAGGCAAGGCAGGACAATACAGGCTCAGACATATATTTTTCAGGATAATAGACTGGATCTGGAACATTTTACTCCCGGCACCTGTAAACTGTGACCTTACAGAAAAGGGTTTAACTGTTGATCAAAAGGCAATCTCTTCCTTTTAAAGATCACACACAAATGTAAATTCTGAGCTCACCTGCTGCTGAATCTGACCATTGGCCGTCTGCACAACTATCTGTTCCCCAGTAGTAGTGGTGGCAGTGGTGTACTGCTCCATAGCTTGTTATTGTCAGGGGTCTCTCTATAGACAAAAGACAAACACATCAAGTAAGTTGAGCTGTTATCACTAACGTTTGATTTGCAGTTCTTATTAGTGCATTTCAGATGAGGCTTACAAGCTTCTTGTCAACCAAAAAAACAAGAATACTGGTATTTCTAACCGTGTTAAGACATAAGCATTGCCAACTCATTGTCGTTAGATATTACATTCATGGTGAAACATTAACGGCCCCTTTCTTTTAACTAATCAAGCTAATTTAGTTCATGCTGTCAAATATTGTGTTTACAATTATTATGTGACTCATGAACCCCACACTGGGTTATATAGGTCAGCTGCTACCTAGCTGTAACAGGGTGTTTAGGTGAGAGCTAACAGCGCTAGCATCCGTTACATGGCTAGCTAGCTGAAAAGCGTGGTGCGTTAACGTTTAAGTTCTGCCAAAAAGCAGAAAACGACCGCTTATTAACGTGTATCATTAAATAGATATGGTCGTCTGAGTGTGGGGTTTTTGCATGGTATAACGTAAGACGATGATATATGTTTGGAACCGTTAAAAAATGAGTTGGTATCATCGACCATCCCTTTGTTTGAGAGTCGATATTTTAGCTAACTAACGTTAGCTAACGCAGCTAAGGCTTGTCGACCACTAGAGATCATGTTTCCACACAGGAGCCGACATGAGAACAAGAAATTACTCGCAGCCTAACCAGCCCGGGACGCAGCGGTCGAAATCAAACTGACATTCGATTTTTTGCATATAGCAGGGTTAGTAATTTGGTTGGTCCATAGCAAACCAATCCGTGCTGACAACTACCAATGCCTTCAATCGGGTCTCCCTTACCGTATCTTCGCTGTCCGGTTTCCCTCTGATTGGCTCTAGTACAGCTCGCTAAAGCCCAATCAACAAAGTGAGCGAACAAAATGGCGCAAATGAAACAACGGCGCCTGGGAGGAGGTGCGCAGCTGCGTGGCAAATGAATACGGGAACGGAGCAGGGTTTAGAGTCCGTGACGCCCGCCAGATGCCGCCATTTAGCTTTATTTTCTGTCCCCTTTGACAGTTCCCTTGGGATAAATTATTTGCTTTATCGACGTATTTTGCCCCATGATTAAAAATGTGCACTCAAGTCGCCATTTAATCTTGCGATGGATAACGACGGCCGCCCTTTTTGTAAGAAATTAACCTCTCCTGTTTACTTGCAGTCAACTGAAACACTGCACACTCATACCGGTAGGTGGCAGTACCGTTCCGTCTTCATGTTGTGAGAGGGATGTTTGCGGAAATACGTCCACGAGTTTGAAGCGGTTTGAAGCAAACCCCCAAGCAAAGTGAGCTGGACTGTGAAATAAAAAAGGCATGTTGGCCAAACCGTGGTATTGCAAGTATGGCGTCGGTCACACACATATAAATATTTACATACACACACATGCATATATGAATTCAGGTATTGATGTAGTTGTGAAAAGGAAAGGAAGAGGTGGTTTGCCCTGCAAGACCCAAGATTTTAAAGGGATAGCTTAACGCATCGCTGAGAGAATCGAGGTAATCATGGAGCTTCTGTTGGTGGCCTGTTACTTTAGCTCAGTACAAAGACTGACAATGAGGACACAGCTAGAGACTTTAGACTTCACTGCTCCTTTCCACTGTACTACAGCACATTAAACCCCCCAGAATGGCAAATTGGTTTAAGGTGTTGTTTTAAGGTGCTGTTACATTTCATCTGTGCTGTCATCAATATTTTCAGTCTTTAGGTGAGGCTTTTCTAAAGGCTTATGTAACATTATATTTAGCAGAAGTGCATTTTCGACAGTGTTTAATCAGTGCCTTAATGATTTTTGCAGCTTTTTGATCTTCAAGACATTTTTCAGGTGTGCCACTATTTGGTTGAAACAACATTATTAATAAAAAATTTGTAAGGTTTAAATTTTTATTGTGCAGATTGTCACTCTTTTTCCTTTGTATGCTACTTTTGCTGTGGCACCCACTTGAGGTTGGATGTACTCACAATCCCACTATTAAATCACTTGTTTCAGTCGTTCAAAAATCCCTTGTGTATCAGTAGCCTGGGGCAAAAATGGGAGGCTGAAGATACTCCTGACGTACCCCTCCATCAGCCTCTTTCACATCAGTGCTTGTGTAGGAAAATAGTGGACTGTTACAGGTTTGCTCTCCTGTGATTACCTGGTTGTCACTCTTGATGTTTCCACTTCTGTGAGTCCCCTCCACATTAATATCTGTGCACACACACTGTTGTGATAAGCTTCTCTTCTTTTGGAGTTTCTTCTTGAGGTTCTTTAGGTCAGTAATGACTGATGCCTTCCTGGTTCTTCCAGGGTGTTCAGTGACTGTGACTGAGGATGGACTCTCAGGTGCAGAGACTGGTTATACTTCAGTGGAGGGACGGTTCTCCAAGCAGGGATTTCAAGAAGCTGGTCAAGAGGTGGGGTTTTGCCTGTACACATGTTTCTCGCCACTGGTACATGCTGAAGATCATGAAAATGAAACATACAGCACAGAAATTTGTTAGAAAAGTACATTAAAAGGAAATCTGGTGTCAAATCTTTGTTTGTTTTTTTTATATATGTGCATAAAAGGAACCAAAAGACCTTTTGCTTCTGAGACCTGTCAACTTATAACCAGTGAAAAAAAGCAACAACAGATACACATAAATCTCCAGTGTGAAATAAATTAGCATAGTTGAGCAAATTTGTGTAATATTAATCATGGAGGGCCCTATTACCAGTATCCTGTTAGTTAGTTAGTTAGTTAGTTAGTAAGTCTTTTTTGTGACGGGACTGCAGAGGTCCTCGGGTTATTTGGTCGATAAGGAAGGGCTGATGGGATATTTTCTTATGAAAATGAGTGATAGACGCTTGGAAGCGGGAAGTTGTTTGGTGGCAAACTTGTATCATGGTTATGATGTCATTGGAAAAAAAGTAGTTCCTCATAGTCAGCCTGCCCAAAGTTTGCCGCAATATTGCAGCGGCTAGGATAAGGCGAGCTCGTGAACGCGCATCTATGACCACGGAAACTGTCGAGCACGTACGGGAGAGCCCGAGCGACGTAAAGGTGGGATTTAATAAATGACTACTGCGCAATCTCAATCTCTGCCCGGACCATGCGCAGTATGGTTTTAGTCGGACCCGGAAGCTGCGCACTGCTGGTTTCATGCGCATGGCTGTACTTTAAGACCCTCTATAATATAGTTGATCTAGCTCTCATAATACATTCACGCGTGTTTTATACAGTCAATGATTCATGTTCATTCGCCACCGAGCAATATTCATAGGAAAGAACAGAGCTCCGCCTCCGACTATGTATCCAGTTCTCCTTGATACATCCATTATTTGAAGACGTTTGATGCAACTGTGAGGTTTTCGGTTAACGACGGTCCTTGTTTGGAAAAAGCGGACAACCACTAGACTTGTGTCAATGTCGGTTAGCTTGTGTCCGACAGCCCCCTCTAGCAAAGCAAGCTAATGACATTGTTATATACATCATAAAGGGAGATCCACTGTCAGAGAGCATGGCCCGACCTCTCCAGGTCCTCTCCCTCCTCTCCAGGCTTTGTGCCGCATCTGTGATTCCCACAGCGTCCATTGCAGGCTGTCGATTTGCGAGTAGAGGTACCAACAAGGCATGGATGGGACAGAGCCATGTGCACAGAGACACGGTATCCAAAACAGCTTCAAGATACAGTGATGAGACGTTTGATGAAGAATCTGAACTGGATGATGTAGAAGACAAGCTCCAGGCCTTAGTTGAGTAAGTGTCAGCGCGAGTAATCACATATTAGTGAAAAAAAACAATTTAATTTTCAATGCTTTGTGTATGCTTTTTTAAAAATCTTTGGAGAATTAAGCCAGCCCCCATGTTTTTCAGGGAGGGGAGAAAAAGGCAGAGGACTGTGAAGTATCACATACTGAGAAGGCAGATGACTCCATCAGGAGCTCCACAGAGGAAGCTAACCTGGGATGCTATTGAGCAGATCCGGTGAGGACCTTTGTTATTTCACCCAGGAAATAGCTTTTCTGTCCTCAAAGTTATTGTAAAAGACAAAAATGCTTAAAATGAAATCTTGCTTAATTTTCAGATATCTGAAGCAAGAGGGACCAGATGAGTGGACAGTCGAGCGCCTGGCTGAGGGCTTCTCAGTCACCCCAGATGTCATCCTCAGAGTCCTCAGGAGCAAGTTTGTCCCTGGTCATGAAAGGAAAGCCAAGCAGGATGCTAAAGTAATGGCTGAACTCCGTCAGCAGATGCTCCCTTCACGTGCTGGGACAGAGCAGGACAGACTGAAGCTGCCTGGAAACCGCACACCAGCTGCTCTCCCACCTGGAAGTAAAGGCAGTCCAATGGTGCCTGTGGTGGACCAGGCTTTGATGCTGCAAGGTGGAGGCTCAGGATCCCTGGCTAAGCTTCCTGCCCCTGTTAATGTTTTGCCCACCCAGCCTCAGGCTGGTTTTAGCAAAGCAGTGACAATATCAACAGAAGAAAACAAAAACAACACAATAAACCCTGTAGAAGAGGACGAAGAAGATGAGGAAGACTGGGACGGGTGGCTGCTGTCAGAAGAAGAACTGGAGGAGTTTATGGAAATGAAAAAGCCCTCACCGGTGGTGCAAGTTGGAAAAGACTTCTTTGATGCAGATGGTAAGTTTTTGTATAGAATCTGAGGACTTCCTGTGCTAACTGACTGTCAGCTGCTCTTACACTTAATAGTAATCTTTGTAGTGTCTTTCTGTACAGATCTTTACTGTGCAGGCTAAACAAGCAAAATAAAGTTTCTGTATTAATTTATTTTCAAAGTTTGTTCTCCTCCCTCACATTGTACTTAATGAATATCTTAACATGCTGAAAGCAGCCATTTTACAGCCTAAATGTATTTTGGTAACTGATCCCTTTGTAAACTGAAAATGTTATCGACTGACGACTGACATGCTGTGACAGAACACACAATACAAACTTTGTCAGTCAGCCACAGCGAGGTATTTTGCATTTCTGGTTTTATTTTCGCTCTGGGCTCCATATTCTCTAATCATGTTTTAAGTATAGCTGTTGTTATGAAATAAAAGTCATGTGACACAAATATAGGATCATATGAATTTATTGGCAAACCCAAAGAAAACTGCCTCAAATATACAGAAGAGAGAAACCGCAGATACAAAGATGTAACTCTGTATATTTACAAAACCATCACAATGACTTATTCATTTATACAGCAGGTTTAAACTGTCAGAAAAATGTGTTGCTTTTACTTGATGCAATAAACCATTAAAATATTAAGAACTCAACAAGTGTCTCCCAGTGTAAAGCAGCGACATGAAATCCCTGTATCCAGCCTTATTTTTTTTATTTGAGTTGACTCTCTTGTCAAAGTATCACAGCCAGACTTCTGTCTCATGCCAAGTCATAAAAGAGAGAATTACCACGTTATTGTGGGCTATTTTCTTCACGAAGATCTGTAAATTTAAATATTACTCAAAGTTAACATGCAGTTCAATGAGGGCTTGTAACTGTTTCACTTTTCAAGGACTCATCTTAGGCCACAAGTGCAACTCAGAGGTGTCACTGACTTTCTGAACGAAGCTGGTTGCACGACAGAAATAATAACCAGTAAACAGATGCTGGCCACACACTGAGAGGGTCTTTCATCAGACCCTCACACCAGGCACTTGTATAACCACATCTGATTTACTGCACTCTGAACCTGCTGGTCACAAATAAATAAAACCTGTATGAAAGCAACACACTGAACACAAGACAGAGAAATAATTGTGCAATAATTATTTGTAAGAAAAAAAAACACCCTGTAAGATATGAAGTGTGAGAAGTGATAAAAAGTTAAGATCGTCTAAGAGGCCAATCCAGTCTAGCTTTAAAATGCCAGCAGTATCAGGATGATTAGAAAGAATAACAGCAGTTTACTGTAGAAGACACGGATGAAAAATTTACACAAATAACCCTGTTGCTCAAGAGAACTCGCTCCTCCTCAGGTGCAAATACCAACTTTAAAAAATCTGTCACACAAAGTGTTGCAACTTTTACAACCACATCTGTTCACTCCTTTAACTGGCTGCAGTGTTAATAATGCTATACAGCATCTGCAAAATTGTTTCCATGTTGCTCCTGTGCTTCTGTCACCAGATTATATTGTTGTATTCATCTAAATTGGATGCATAAAATATCTGCAGACATTTACTATCAAACTACAATTATTTGTCAAATCTTAAAGTCTTCAAACTGCAATTTTGTCATTTTACATGAGTTCAAAAGTCTGTTAGTACAAAAACTGCTCAGATATTTATAGACACGACAATGATCATTACAGTCTTATCATGGTAATCATTAGGAAAAAGGTTCAGACTACAAACTCTAAACATACAAAGACCTTGTGCTTAAGGCAGTTAGAACTGCACACATTATTGTTGGAATAAATCCTGTCTTGAAACAGACACATTTTACCCTCCTGTACATAGATGCATTGTGTGCTTCACACAATGACTCCATTCATCAGAGAGAGAAACATTAGAGACACTGGGCCAATTATTTACGGAACTGACAAGATACTGAGCTTTAACATGTTATTGCTGTCAAACTTGATGCAAATGGAAATTTTCACTTGCATCTTATTACTTTAAGCATGAATGTCAGTGTCATGGCGTACTGAGTATGCAGGCTTGTATTCCAAATATTACTACTACAACAAGGGATTTTCACAAATCAGTGCCAAGAGAGGACAAGGCTAGAACCCTAAAAAATGAAATGTACATCCTCTTGGCCATCTGTGGACACACTTCTTTGACCAACAAATACTTTATCAAAAGTAGGGATTGAGACTCAACCAGAAGCCATCAGGGACCTGTTTAACACCTACAAAATTGATACCATGTCGAAAAATGGCAAAGAAAAACTGGTTTATATACAAGTGCATGAGAAAAGTGGGACACAGGTCTTCAGCAGAAGTAATTCCAGGGGTTTTCCTTTTCTTGAACAGACAGGACGTGTAATGCAACGGTGGTGGATATAAACAACAAGATTTGCTTCAAAGCCCATCTTCTGGCTCTGTCAGCAGCTCAAATGACTGCACCAGTTCTCTGTTCCCTACAATAAATTAAATTCAGCTCAATCGATTAAATTAAAACTGAAGCACAACACTACAAGACATCCTTCATTATTCTTCTCCACTGAAACTTTAGTCCCAGCGAGCCTCCGTACATTCATTATACTTCATAGATGACAGCAGATTGACGCAGACTCTTCGTCTGGTAGCTGAGGCCAACGTTCATACTAGAAGGGGAAGGGAAGAAGTAGCTGGAGACAAGAGAGCGACAGGAACTGCAACCAGTCAACTGGAAACCTGTTATTCCTGCTATTCAAGCAGGTCCTGTGTAAAGACAAGAAAAGAAAACACCAATGAAGCCGGAACAGCTGAGCAAAAAATTCACATGCACGCATACACACACACACACACACACACACACAAACACCTGAAAAGATTACTCATCTAACCTAGTTGTCTTGTTAATGTCATAACCTTGTAACATTTAGGTATTTTGCCTTGATAAAAATAAGAAAAACCTTGATTAACTCTTAAACTGGAAAAATTAATGTTGTATTTCACAAGCTGCAAAGTACAAGTGTCTCCTCCAACAACGCATCATATTTTATCTTATTAGAGATTTTATGATAACTACTGACAGGTAGCAAGAAACTGCAGAGATCACAAAGATTTAATCGATGCAATTTTTAAACATCATTACTTAGTTTGTCCACCAGGGAGTGCTAAAAAGCACATTTATGGAGACCATATCAAGTGTTTGTATTGACTGTTTACAAAAAAGAATCTCTGCTAATATTTTTTTTGTTATTGTGGGATCAATTATGTTT
Organism: Acanthurus leucopareius; assembly: GCA_029814765.1. Lineage (NCBI taxonomy): Eukaryota > Metazoa > Chordata > Actinopteri > Acanthuriformes > Acanthuridae > Acanthurus > Acanthurus leucopareius. Next base: position 9,119,121 of record JAQMCX010000002.1, read on the forward strand.
TGTTCTCTCCTACTCACTAATGTGAAACAGACCTGTGCAGAAGGTGTGCACAGCAGGGCAGCAAAACAGCAAAACAGTAGCGCAGCCCTGATACAGATGTTTATAGCTTAGCCTGTGTACGAAGAAGGAAAAAGGATAAACTGTACCTCATCTGAGTCGTCGTGAAACTCGATCTTGCCATTTGGAGTGTGGACAGTCTCCAACGGGTCGTCCATCCCATCTGCAGCATTTTCCTCAGCATGCTGCTGCAGCACAGAGTACCTGTGAACCAAGAACCTGGGGGAACACATTCAAAATACTGTCAGGTCATTTCAAATATTGTGAAACACAGAAAAATACATTCAGCACAAAAATCAAGGACAGTAACTCAAGGACGTGTTCTCCTCTAGACCAAACTGTGCTTCAAAAGATACACTAACCTGCCACCACACACATATCTCTTGACGAAGACGACTCCCGCTGCGATGCTCAGCAGCATGAAGATGATGACTGTCACCACAATGGGGACAGATTTTGAGGAGTGGCTTTCTATCTGTAAAAATAACAGCAGGCCAAAACATTAGGAAACAATGGTAATGCATGCAATCAAACAGCATGATTAGAAAGTCTTAGTATGCAGAGGTACTGACCAGAAGGGGTGGGTTCACCAGGTCGCTCACACACTTCTTACTGAGGTCGATCTCTTTACGCACAGGCATCTGCCCTCCCTCACATTTATCTCCAGGGATTTTTCTATAGCTGTGTACCAAAGACAAAATTGAGAGTGTGGGATACAGAATTAGATGTTTGCACGGAGTGTTGACCTAGTTCACACATGAATGTTTTTTTTAAAAAGGGGGGAAAAAAGTCCTCCACACAATAGTAGCACTGCCACACCTGCTGTTTTACCTTTCTACATGACAACACTGTAAAGTTTATCAACATTTTCAAACATTGAGTGATTGATGAGTACCAGTATGGGTGTGGGCAACGCACCAGACTCATCTCCCATAATAGGCAAAACATTAAAGTAATGTGGAATAATGTATTTCTGACACTGTAACTTCTGATTTCTTAGGCTCATTTCTGAGTCGTCAAATATGATAACCTGGAAATTAGTCTCAACAACCCATTTCAGCTGTAAAACAATAAGAAGAACAAAACTGTATACTTGTTTTGGCTCTGACAAATTTTCAAATCACAAAATCAAATATGCTGCTGTTAATTTATTCATTATTACAATTACCTATGTCAAAATTAAACTGACAGTGTCGCCCACCTACCACATAGAGTTTTTACTGGATTTTTTATGACCTTCTATTTAACAATTATTCACTATTGTCATTTTACATCGAGGGGATACAGTGAGACAAACATGACAGACATTTGCATTTCTGGTCAGCAGGTACTCTTTCTCAGCAAAAACACAAGACTCACTCTGATGCTTATCTGCTTCTTTTGACTGATCTCTGCATAACAACTACTTCCTCATTTGAATCACTTGTCTACTCCAACAAACACTGAGGACAATCCTCACTCGCTTTACTTTACCATAAACTGTGTGATCAGCTTTTATGACTCTGACTCTGTCTTCCCCATCCAAGGTGAATTGTGAGTTATATTGTCTTGTATTGGCTTGCTTTGTGACTACATGACTGTTTAGTTGTTCACTCTTCTTTGCTTAG
>JAQMCX010000002.1:9125366-9163489 GCA_029814765.1 Acanthurus leucopareius
CCCCCCCCTTTTACTGTCACTAATTCCCACCTGAAAAAAAAAAAAAGTTCAAAAACCCAAAAAAAAAAAAAATTTAAAAAAAAAAAAAAAAAAAAAAAAAAAAAATGACAATGAATTTGTTTTTGCAGAACCCTGTGTGCCATAGTGGAGGTAACCTTTGACCTTTTGAAAATAAAATATTATCACTTAATAATTTTATCCTTTCAAAAATGTATGTTCAATTTTACCATAATTACTCATGATTTCTTCTCATGACTTCTTTCTCAAAACATGTTTTGTGAGGTCACAGCCACCTTGAACTTTTACCACCAGATCCTTTTCAGTTTATCATTTAGTCCAAGTGGATGTTTGTGCCAAATGTAACCATATTCTCTCTAGGCCAGTTCATGAGATTTCACATTCAAGAGTCTAGGACACACAGGTTACACTGACCTTTGACAACCAAAGTCTAATCAGTTCATTCTTGAATCAAAGAGTCAGAGAAATTCCTGAGATGTCACATTCAGAGAACCCAAAAACATAATGCCTTACAAGAGAGCAACGTGTTAATCAACTGTTAACTTTCTATTGTGTTTTTTCCTCCACACAAATCAGTTTCCTCTCTTTACCTTGTCTGGGTCTTTGGCTGTAGCATCACACTTGCTGTCAGCAGGTTTCCGCAGTGGAACCCATTCCCCTCCCTGATCGAATGACACCACGGATTGCACAGAGTTATCTGGAACAACAAGACAGGCACACAACATTTACATGTAGTCTCAAGCTTTTGCTGATACTCCAATCCAAAAGCAATGTGCGCAAATAAATTTAAATTCAGGTACACCAAAATTACACTAAAGTAAGCAATGCAAAGTGTTAGACTCTGGCAACAACACAACCAGAGTGCTTATGAAGAAGTGGAGGTAAGACAAGTAGCAGATTAAAAGATAAAGAAAAGGACAGAGAGGATTTTCCAAAAGAAAATACTGTAAGCAGCAGACATGATGGTGATGTGAGGCATCTCTAGTGAAGTGTCAGCCAACTGCTTCAGACAGACAGCACATCTAACACTGACCAGCTAATTAAATATTGATCTAACGCCCTACCTCCGGTATGTAATGGAGAAGTCATACATGTGTGTGTTTTCTGAGGGGAATTTGAGCGCAGGCGTGTGTTGCTATTCCTTTATCTAACCACAGGCACATAAACCGAGCTACCTTCTGCCAGCATGCTGGTGATGAAAACTCCACGCAGGGAGGTGACATTGGTGAAGTCTGTATCGCCCCCCGTGGTGGTGTAAAGGTGGCGCTCCAATGACTTGGAGTACACAGTGCCCCGGTCATCTGATACATAGATGGTACCATATCCTGTATCTGTAAAAGAATGATTAAAAAAAAACCAACAAATGGTTCACACATACTGAAGAGCGAATTTAGCAGCAGGATCATGCTCATGATGTTAAAAAAGTTGCCCAGATAACAAGATGCAAGTTCACTACATGTCAAGAAATATATGATTTGCATTTCTTGCATTTGTTGCTTCTCTGATATACAATAGGAAGGGGACACAGGTGATGTCTCTGTGTGGACCAACCTCCCGGCTCGTCAACATGCATGAAGACCATCTCATCATTCGCTGACAGGATGGAGTAGAACTGCTCGTGGCCAACAGGGGGCAGCTGGGCCATGTTCCATGAATCACCATGGTCCACTGAGACATAGATCATCCTCAGGGTGCCCTGCAGACCGAGAGGGAGGAGGAAAAACAGAAGAGGAGAGTGATTACCTCATGTACTGTATATAAGGGACCTGATCCCAAGTTCTGATGTGACAAACTCTGATGTGTTTTAGAAGTGAGGTTCTCTTTTTAATACCATACTTCCTCATATTTACTCGTGGCTGACACTTAACCTTGTCTTCTCTTGTAAACCACACAGAGACATGAAGCAATCTAATAAAAAAATCCAAATACTATAAAAATACTGTCCTAATAAAACAGTGTGACATCTCACCTCATCACCACATGCTGTATTTCAAATTGAGTAGACTAAAGCTTTTTCTCACAAACACAAAAAAGTCTAAACAATCTATATCTTGTCTCCAGATGCCCCGATCACGTTTCTGTGTGTCGTGTTGGTTTTGAGCAACTGTATACTGACCTCGCCTGTCATTACAGAGGCAAAGAGGAAGCGTCCACCCAGGCCAAAGGAGTAGATCTTAGTGGCTATGGTGTTGATGTTTTTGCCATAATCTGTCATCCTCTTCAGTTCCAGCATTCCCCGATCAACTGAAAAAACAATTCAAAACAAAAAACATAAGACAACTCAGAAATGAAACTGAAGTTAAACTAATTGCATTTACTTTTATAAGACTAAATCTTAAAATAAAGATGTAAATTTAAATACTGCTGCAGCTGGTCATGATCATGATGTCTTGATATCATTTAATAATAATTTAATTCTCTTTAACAATAATCAAAAATTCAAATCTAGTTGGTACAAGGCTCATTTATTATCTTGTGTCTGTATCATGAAACAAAGTGATAAAAAAAACATGCAGACACTTGTCTTTTATACTGTATCGATACATTTTAAAATACATCCTCTGTAATCTACATAAATGGCCATAATGGTTGCTGATGTTAATTTTCCTATTATAGGTTTGGACCTACAGATTGTATCACTTACTGCACGATCCATTGTGGCTGGCTGTGAAGAAAATGGTGCTTTTCCTTCCCCTAGAATCAAAGTGAAAAACACCAAGAGTTTCAGACACACGTTTGAGTCCACAGAGTCGAGGATATGTAAGCAAAACAGAAGCTGTTGATGTTTTATTGGACTATATGACAGTTTTCAGAGTGATTCAGTCACAAGGACAAAATCAGGTCTCAGACAAGATTCTTTGTGCCTTCTCAATCTATTCCTGTAATAGATTTTGCTTTGTTTTGAAAGCACGCACCACATGACGTGGCTAATCAAATACAACCAGCACACAGCCATGCCCCTCTTAAATATGTGCTTTTGCAGTGTAACATTTTGACTTCAGAAAGCTCCTGCCTCCAGTGAAAGTGACCCATTTTCCTGTAGCCTGTTCAGATCAGTGTCTCTAGGACGGCAAGGAAAGGTTTTGTTTCAGGAAGTCTTGTGCACAGGGTGCTCTCACACAAAGTGACTTTGAAAACACAGCTTTATAATCGAAACCAAAAGGATATCTAGAGCTATCAGGATTACTAGGGGATAGGTGCCAGTAAGTGGCACAAAAACAATTAGAGTGTTTCGAGGGTTGGGCCACAGCACAGTTAGGTGAACAGACTGCAATGCAGTTTTACTGCCTATTTTTCAAAGGTGCAGCAACACTAAACTTCTTAGGAGAAGAATAAAGAGAATCTTTGTCTCGTGTTAATTAACCTTAGTACAAACCTTGCACAGGGAGCAAGTTAGCAAAACTTTCAATAATTTAGCACTAATGAAGTACAGAGAGGTAGAACTACACTTCATTACACAGTAAAATAAGCTTTCTGGAGGAAATAAAACAAAAAAATATGCCTTACAGCTGAATGAGAGATAGCATATAACTTCTTGAAATCTTTGCTTGCGTGCCAGGGCAATAAGAATGAGGTTATTCTACTCCTCCCTGATCTCACTAAACAGAAATATTTTCCTGAGACACAGGCTCTCATAGATACCAAACAGCACTGCCGTTTGTTCACTGTGCACCTGACAAAGGTCATAATATCTTCAGTTATTTATCACATCTCTTACCATTTAACCAAACACACCATGTCATGGAGCTTTTTCCAGTTGCTGCCAAAATCCTCAGACAGCCACATTTCATTCTGAGGGCAAAAAACAGGTTTATTAAAAGATTTTTTATTAAAAGAGTTTACAACATTGACAGTAATCAACACATAACACATTGAAGAGAGCCGCCTCTTAACACCACAGCCATGTTAATAAATGTACACTGTGCAAACACACACCAAAAAATGATTGACCAACAGGAGTTTACTTGCCATAAGGAAGTGACATGAAGACCTTCACTTCAGGTTTTACAACAGGCAGTTAAGAAGGCTGTGTGCCCATTTTAATTACAGACATTTTAAAAAATATCCACTTATCTGTGATTCACATTAACAGAACTGAAGCTTTCAGTTAAACATAGACATGGTAACTTATATCCAAACCGGTTATTTTCCAAACAAAAATTAGCTCAAAATTAACTACTCACTTTGTTGCTGAGGACCAGCAGCACCTTGGAATCTTCAGGGTTGTATGTGATCTGCATGAGGGGGATGAAGGGCAGGTCCTGGTGGGTAAAACTCTCTCCAAAGTCATCCGAGACAAAGATCCGATAGCCGTGACCTCCAGACACTTCTCCTGTCAGGATCACCTACCAGCCACAGTACAAGACACACATTACTGTGCTGCTACATTTGTAGAAACTCCAGATGAATACATGAAGTAAAAGTGCTTATTTTAAAATCTAAGGGCTTAATTAGGATGTGACTTACTTTGCCTGAATTCTCTGGGCCAATGGCAATGCCATACTCTGATCTTATGAAGGTGCTGTTGATGAGATTGGTCACATCCTCGAACGACTTCCCATAGTCCTCACTGGCAGACAAGTTATTCCAGCAAAAGTTAAATGCAAATCAAAAAACATACCATCTTTTTTTTTCCATCAGGTGACATTGTGAGACTAACCTTCGATAGAGCTTGGACTGGCCAAGCTTTAACATGAAGAAGGGCACCTGAAAAGTTGTCAAAGCAAGGATGACCTGCCAAGAAAGAAGGTTCAGCTTGAGGAAAGTGGAGTGTGGATCATTTATTAATGTGCATGAGACCCTGATGTGAGTGAACTCATTATGTAATCTACAAAGCTCTCTTGCAGGCAGACTACCCTGTCACTTTCATACAGTTCACTGAATAATCCAACCAAGTTTGTCCTACTCATGTCACAGAGGAACGACATTGCATGGCAGACATGTGAGATGCAAATAAGGAGAAGTGTAACACTCACCCCTGTGCCATCTCCAACCCAGGCCAGCGACACTGAGCCACTCAGGTCATTGAAGGTGTACTACAAATAACAGAATATTTATTTATATATATATACATAAAAAGCACATTAAAAATCACAGCACAGCTTCAGGGCTCGCAGCTAAACAGAAAACAAATTCTGTGTCAACTACATGAAGTATGAGAGGGTTGGCCGTTTGAAACTTGAAAACCAGGAATAAAATCATCAAACAAATATAAACTGCAGTGGATCCCTATCCGTGTATTTTTGCTTCCAGACTCTATTCGTGGTTTGACTGGCAGTGTGTTTCCCTCTCACCATGTGTTCAAGCATAGACCAGAGAGTGTATAAAGTTAAGCCCCATTCATGAGACTAAACAAGCATTTCAGCAACACAAAGACTCCAAGTCAAATGTTCCCAGCACTGCCTTCTAAATACAACTATTGAATACCTAATTGAAACAAGGTAAAAATGTGGTTTCCTGTCTGGATAAAACATTGTGCAAATCAACTAGAGAAAGTGTGGCTGTAGCAAAATATTTTTTCTTATGTTTTCGGACCGACTGCCAAATATAAACATCCTCATCTTTGAAAGCCATTTAGGGGTCCATTATTCTTCAACTACGTGATCCTCTTCAAACTGTGTAAGGCAGGTCTCTTTTAGAAGCTCATGCTGTAAGCAGCTTCAGCACCCTGGGGACCTGCAGCAGTAACCCCAAGGGGAGTGACAAGGCTGAGCCTCTAGGAATTCTGTCCTCTTTAGATTACCAGGGCTGGGCATTCAAAAACTGCAATGTAAAGTTGATCACATGGTATTGAGGAAGTAGGCAAATAAGCAGCACAGGGCTCTGCTGAGGTCAACAGGCTGTTTGTTTGAGGAGAGCATTGTATGGTTGCGTAGATATGTAGCTGCTCTACCGGTTTTTAATTTGGGCACTTTCTCTTCCTTTGTCCTGAAAATGTGAAATTCATTAATTACACATTTGCTGAGATCAAAATTAGCCTGTTTCCTATCGAGGATTTAAGTTTAAGTATGAATATCATACTGTACACTCTCTGTATCCTCACAGTCTCACTACTTTCCGGCTGCTTTCACTATGACACAAACAGAGCTTTTAATTACAAAATAACTACCACACAGCTGGTCACATGGATTCCCTTGGGCCAATTTCCCTGTCAACATTCTGAGAGATTTACTGTCAGTGAGGCAGAATAAAAGTGGGAACCTCAAATACAGAATAAAGCTGCATCTTTAAGAAAAATCAAATATAGGTCATAGCTGTTAGTGGAGCATTTGAGGAGTAAACCGTACTGATAGTGTATCCGTGTAGCCCACATGAATCTTAATTAAAGCATGGAGAATATGTGCGTTTTAATGTGTCACTACACTGTGGTTTAATGCACCAAAAATAAAAAAGAAACAAATATGGCTGTTCAAAATTGGAAAGGCAAGAATGTACCTTTGATTGCTGTTTGAGCCTGAAAAGGGATAAGAAAAGCCAGAACTCTGACTCTGCAAGTTATTTAGATAATAATAATATAAATCAATACGGTGCTTTAAATGTGTGTTTTTGCTTTTCACAAGGAAGAATAAATTTGAAAAGTGATATCTTCTATCTCTGTTACTCAGGGATCAACAGCTAAATGGAAAACGAGCCCATTAGTAGCTATGTTTCTGAGTACACTACACTGAATAGCTGATTAGGCCTATTTGTGCACCTGGTTAGCACCTACGCATCCAGGCTTCTTTAGGTGTCAGACGTGCGAAGAGTAAGAGGACCTCAGTTGGGTAACTTACACGATGGGTGTTGTCTGCTAACTTGCTGTCAAATCCTCGAAGAGCTTTGCAGGAGTCGTCCTGGTCGATGCTTCTTCGCTTTATCTTGTGGTTTGGTGATGCAGCCAGCCATTGAGGCAGAGACCTCTTGACGATTTTCGCAGCTTTCTCCTCAGCGCGCGCGTGCCTATTAAAAACCGACTGTCCGAAGGCACCGGATCCCTGCTGAAAATCCGAACCGGCTGTGAAAGTGGAGACAGATAACAGCAGGATACATGGCAGCATAAGTCCCATCCTCGTCGCTAGAATCAGAGTGGGGAAACCACAACAATGAAGGGAAAAAAACAACCCAAACGAGTCTTTGTTTATCCCGGTCTTGCCTAGAAATTGAAGGTCGCTTAAAGCTCTGCCGCGGATGACATCAACAAAACAGTAGTCCTGACAGCGACTATTTCGGGCTTTGTAAGCGGAGCGCCCTCGAAGCTCCGACGATTTCCGTCCGTAGGAGCAGTAGAAGTGACCAAAACAGAAAAAAAATACCCAGCAATTTTTCAAAATTAACCGGAGTGTTTTACACCAATTATTCGCGCCGCTACTCCTCAGCCAACATAATGCACTGGAACGATCACTCAAATTGTGGCTGCAGGTTGTAATGCTCTAGCAGATGAGAGCTGTTCTGATTGGCTGGAATTCTACCCTGCTGTTTTATCCGCTGTTTTGATTGGTTCAAAGCTAAAATAAGGCGGAGTCACACCAAGGACGCATAATTAGATGTCAAAACCTGTCTAGATAGGTTGAGCAAGACCTGAATATAAAGCTCAAAAACTGAATTTTCCGTCACTACTAACTTTGTTTTGTTTGTTTGTTTGTTTGAAGGCTGTTTAAATCAAGAAAAGTAACAATTTAAAGGTGCCAAAGGCATGACTTAAGCAGTAATTACGACAAAGTTTCACCTTAAAGCACCTTTGTAACAATCAAAAACATAGTGTTGGGAAATAAGCCATGTCTATACATGAAACGGACGACCAAGAAGTTTTTGTGCTTAAAAGTCATAGGTGTGTTCACGATACTCTACAATTGACCAATACATTTGATTCTGTGGTGTGATGTTTGAAGGATAAACAAAAGATGAGATTGCAGTGAGTCTGAGAAATCTCTGCAGCAGTGGACAAATCTCACCATTATTGAATTGGGAATCTTGTGCAGGATTTACTCTGTGCATTGACACAGGAGGGAAAATCAGAATAAAATTTGTAATTATGAACACGTTTTTGTCTCTAATAGCATTTTGAAATAAGTTACTTATTACATAAACAATAACGTCATTGAACACAGCATTTGATCAAAGTATCTGCGCTCCAATCCTAACAGTTTTAGATAGCTGAGGGAATGAGCTTATGATTGTGCTTGTTATAGTCAAGAACAGGGCTGTATATAAAAACTAACCTGTCTATATTATGAGCTTAACTTCTGTAGATTAGTATCAGCTGATTATTTTTATACAACATGCAACATTTGTAAGTCAAACTTCTTAATTTTGTGGGTTGCAATGTGCCAAATAGTGTTCTTGATTAAATTTGTGCATGTGATGGAACAGTGGGCCATAACAAACCCATGACTGCTGATCATGTGTTGCAGAAAAAAAACCCTGGATCCATAGCTACCACAGGCCTCACAGAACAGATTCAACCTACAGACTTACAGCATTTTGAACGTAACAACATGCAGTTTCCTTTGCAGTGTGTCAGGTCATCTCTTTTGTAAACCTGCAGTTGACAGGATGTTACACCACCCAGTCAAACCACTGGTACAACTGAAACTTTGTTGGTAGAAGTTGGGAATTCAATCAGATAGTCATGCTGAGTATTTGATTATTCTCATGTTTAGTGTTTGGTCAGGTAGAACCTGTTTGACAGGTTTACAAGGCTGCAACAACAAGAAAAAGGTGTCATCTCACCACAGCCCAAAACAAAAAGCTGTCTGACAAGTTCAAGGTTTCCCTTGAAACCTTGAACTTGACCCCATTACTAAGCTACATTCAAATATGCCTTGAAACATCCTGAACATGCTATATTAGCATTGAATCTTGCTTGAATATTTCTCAAATCCCAAGTCTACTAAGAAAGCTAAACAATCTGATCTGTAGAGCAACATTCCTCCACAAAGGGACTGTACAATGGAGTTGCAGCCCCTCCCCCATGGCAGCCCAGTCAACTATTAGAAGGTGGGGAACAAAGCCACTCTTATTCCTTCGAGATGCCCACAGTTAGAATGGAAAACTTTGCATTTCAACAAGGACCTAGATTTCACTTCTATGACTGAATGGTACACTGAGAGAAGGTAGGCAAATTAGGGAGATGAAACCAAGTGCAAATTTGCCTGCTTGAACCTCAAACCCAACAATGAGCACTTTTGTTGGCCCAAAACTAAGTAAAATACACGCACACTTTCTGTGTGAATAAGTTCAGCATACACTAATGGGAGTCATCAGGAGCAAATTGCCTGGTTTGAAAAAGGAGTTAGATAGTTAGTAAATAAAGGTACGGTAATGTCTGTGGAGAGGGTGACCTCTAGTGAAAAGTAATTACTATTACTTTGCATTCATTTCAAAAGTATGGATAGACACTCTGCAAACTCTTACTTCAGGCATGTGTATTTTTTGCAGGATGGAGTGCAAATGTCTCACTTCACCTTTTCTGGAAGCAGCTTTAATATTTTGCTCCTTGTGTGTCATATTTTGTGTCCTTTGTGACTAACTAGCTCCACCTTTCTCTCATCGTCTTTCTGTGTATTTGGCCGTGTGAGCTCCCTCTGAGTTGCCAGTTCATCATGTTTGCACCTGATGTTCCTTAAGTCATTCTGATTTGCGCTGAGCTTAGTGTTTGCAGTTTCCCTTGTTCTTGAATTTACTTCCCTCTCCTCTCTTAGTTTGTGCTGCTTGTGTGTGTGCTTTTGTTATTATTGGTGTTTTGTTTTTTTTGAAACCGAAATCACTTTTTAGTACTTAAGCTCGATTTTTGTTCCTTTAATCTGCCTGCCCTTGTGTTTTGCACAAGCCCATTTGGTACACACTGCACTTCAGTATTGTTGGTGTTACTAATTGATTTACATTGAATCTGGGGCTATGGGGGCTCTTGGGGTGATGGGGCCGTCCTCGAATGGTTCTCAATATAATGTTGTGGATTCCAGCTTTAAAATAAATACATTTTTTTTAGCTGAAAACACTGTAGAAACATCACTTTATACTTTGAAGTAGCTCACAATGCAGAAGACCAACCCATAGATACATATATCTTGAATAAAGACAGGAAAATAACTCCATACATATAGGTATTGACACACAGCTATACAGTATATTACAGCTATAGGGGTTTTAGGGGGATCTAATAACAGAATATGGCAGAAATGGAATGTAATCTTCATAAATATGTTTTAATTTGTGTTTACTCCGCAGATTTAGTTTTTCTCTTCTTTGTTTTATACATTTCTTCATTCACTTTTTATTACTTTAGAGAGAACCTTTCAATATCAACAGAGGGAGTTGGAGTGAGTCCACTGTGTTTCACCACCATGTTTCTTCAGGAGCTCAGAATGGACACACCAGTTTCCCTACTTGTTTGGAAGAGAAGGAGGAATATGCAGACAGCAGCTGTGTGCAACCTGCAACTTTACCACCTGACACCACTAATTCCCACACCTTTGACCTAGATTGATTCAAATTGACATGACACAGATTTGAGTTTCAAATTATTTTATTGTAACTGGTGCTGAAATATTACATGTTGTGCCTTTAAATGCTATTTACATGTCAATACATTGGTAATAATACTTAGCCCATGATATATTTATTTATTTAAGGACTAATTTATTCAGTGATTTTAATTCTGTTCACGGTATATCTGCACAATCAGTACCTTTACTTTCCATACCTAATTTTAATATAAGTAAGTAATGATTTTGCTGTTAATATCTTTACACTTTAGTAAACGAAGTCAATTAATGTGAGTGAAGGGCTTTTATTGGCGTTTATATTGCAGTGCTGCCTTTTGAAAAAAGATCTACATTTTTCATCAGTCGCAGTCTCATATTGAAAATGTGATAATCAGCTTTGATGAACTGCAGTGCGTTTTTCCCTTAAAATAGACACGAACATCGAAGTTCTGACCAATGACCCACATTTCAAAAACCACTTCCCACCACTGTCCCAACAGCGCCTCTGTCGACCCTTTCACGTAACGCCATATGATCACATGTTCACCACGACGCTCCGCTGAAGTTGGAGAGAAGTTTGACAAGCCCGAAGAGACCACTGCGAAAGATCCGAGAAGGCGCCACATTTAGCGATACATAGCGATTTTTCTCCGGATGCAGAGATGGAATCGGTCGCCCAGGTAACGGCACCGACAAGAAGCGTAATTACGGATTACAGAGCAAAATTATTCAACACTTTTTTTTTCTAAGCAAACACACCTATCTGACCTCCTTCGCAGTACCACGGCTTCTTTTCTCACACTGTGCCCTTCTCTCCATTAGAAAGTTATGACTTCGGGCTTCAGCCTTGACTTGGCTCCACTTAAAGAGCCGCTGGCGTTCATCCGTTTGCTAGAATGGGTAAGTTTTCTACAAATCTTTTGATCATTACCATATGGACTATAGCGGGGTGTCTTTTACACGAGCTCTCCATCCCTGTTTGGAAAAAAAAAAATTGCACACAAATTGATTATGTTGTTTGTCTTGTGACCCACTACACGCCTGAAGAAGCTATGCAGCTCATACTTCCAACTGTAACACCGTGTAAAAATAATGGTATGTAGGAGATGGTTGGTCAACTGATAGTTAGATTTAACGTCTGTTAGTTAGCAAGTTCAATATATCAGTTGCAGCTAATAATGTAATAATTTATCTGGTGGAGAAAGACTTCAGTTGATTACAATGAAGTCTGACAGTCAACTTGAGACAACATTTTGAACTAAATGCTACAGTCTGTTAGCTTTTACTGGCAAATAGGTGTTGAGTGGTTTTACACTCCCGGTAATAACATTCTCGTAAGTCACTAGGTCAGCAACCATTTTAAGGTTATTCAGTAACGTTATGCATGTAAATTGAGGACAAGGTTCTACTGTAAACTCTTTGAACTGCACGCCATTCAGTATGGTTGCATCCTGTGATCAAGACAAGGACTTCCTGTCAGAAGTACTGTATTGCAAAATAAAGAGAAGTGTTTGTGCAACAATGTGTGACAGTTTTAATCAGCACTCTGTCCTGAATATCTACGTATGCAAACGTCTCCTCTTATCTTGTATCTGTGGCTGCAGGTGTTCTCCATATTTGCCTTTGCTACGATTGGAGGTTACAGCGGCACCAGCACTGTCATCGTCCAGTGCCCGAACGAAACTCCTACGGACATAAAAGCAACCTTTAACTACCCATTCAGGTGTGTGTGTGCATGTGTGCAAACACAAACAATCGCACAGTGAGGACTCAGCTAGTTGGAAAGTGTATGTTTACTTTTAGAACTGTCATAATGGAACTACTCTGTCTGTTTTCACAGGTTGATGCAGAATCCCTATTTTGCTCCTACTTGCAAAGCCAATGCAACAACCCCTACTGCTTATTTCCTGACTGGAGACCACACATCCTCGGCACAGTTTTATGTCTTTATTGGAGTGGTGGCCTTTCTTTACTGCACTGCCACATTAGTCCTCTACTTGGGTTACCAGCACGTATATAGAGAAAGCAGTCGTGGTCCCACTGTGGTATGTTTGTCTGGATTCTCTTTAATTTTCAGTTATTCTAGTGAAATCCTTGTGCTTAGTCAGTTCTTCCTCTCAACTTAAAAACAGCTCAGCAATGGAGCGAGCAATGACATTAAAAGTGTAGATTCTATGAGATTGTTTTATAGCAAGAAATTGTTGCATGCATTTTCTTTATACTGCCATGTGATCTGAATAATCGAGTGTGTTTTATTAATGCAGGAAATTTTTGTATGTTTCAAGTGTAAAATCTTGCATCTGATGTCAGGTCCTGTATTTTAAGGAGTCCAAGTCCCCTTGAAATAAACTGGAGGTCACAGAAAGTGCATTTAACAGAGTTGTGTAAATGAAACAGTAGGGAGGGTGTGATTCACAAGCAACTAAGGAAGGTACTCTTAAGGCAGTTTGTGTCCAAGAAAGCTCCTTGAGTAAAGCTCCCGCTGTAGTCAGCTTGATGGTTTTATACTGTTAATTTTTTCCTTCTCCTCTAAGGACCTGTTGGTGACTGCAGTCTTTGCCTTCCTGTGGTTGGTATCATCCTCTGCCTGGGCTAAAGGCTTGTCAGATGTGAAGTGGGCCACCAGTCCTACAAAAATTGTATCCATTCTTGATGTTTGCAAGGATCCCACCAACAAGTGCACTCCTGGTGCTGTGCCTAGCATGGGCCGACTGAATGCTTCCGTGGTAAGTTGTATGCATATTAGTGTTTATATCAGACATGCTTCAATTGTTGTGTACAAAAGTCTGTGTCATGTGACTTATGCCTTATTCATTGGCAGATTTTTGGTTTTCTTAACCTTATCCTTTGGGGTGGCAACTGCTGGTTCATTTTCAAGGAAACACCCTTCCACAAATCAGCGAACCAACCTGCAAACGTGGAGGGAGGAGTCAGGCCATCGTAACTGCACAGCTTCCTCAATTTAAAACTGTCTAACACATAGTGTTATTGAAATGTTTTGGTACTAATTGTTCAAAGATAAATACTGTAAACTGCAAGTTATCCATTCCCAAAATTGGCTGCTCTCTTTTCATGATTTATTAATTTTACATTTAGGTTTGTAATATCTCAAATACATTTCTAGGACTCCAACTAAATCTGTTTTAGTGAAATCATTAGTAAATGAATTGTAGCAGTCAATAATGTTCTTAAAGATGGTACAGTTTCTATTTTGTAACATACAGTTTAAAACCCAGGTATCTAAAATGAAGTGTCCCTTATCTCAAATGGTACTGCAGATGTGGATGGTACAGTTTATGTAGGTGATAAATCATAATGAAGCATTACTTTGTCAGCATGTTATCTGCTAGCATTATTTCTGTACCATACAGTACATTGTTTCAGCCATCGACATTTTTAAAAAAATCTCAGGGCTTTTAAGTGTGAAAATGGTGTGAAAAACTAATAATACTGAGTACTTGAATACTTTGAACAGAAGTGTAGACTGAAGACAAAACCAAATTTCCATCCAATGACACGCCCTAGGCATAAATACAATATTAAAGAACCAATATTAAATATATGTTCATTTAAAATAAATAAGTTGCCAATATGAGATTATTTATAATGGATGAAAGAATTTTTATTGAGATTTTTTTGCATGTGTCAACTTGCACCTCATCCCACTGTGTGATAAAATTCACTACTCAAGTCTTGCAGCTAATTATCATGTTGAATGTGATGGATGTATTCATTTAGAGCACTGAAAACTGTTGCTTTGAATTTGATAGAATTTTTAATCTTTTCCTTAAAAGGACATGTTTTTTTATTTGTACTGAACATTGTTAATGTTTACATTTCTATGGCAAAAAAACACAAGAAAGGTCTTATAGTTTTTTTCAAAGCCAAAGTACCATCAGTGGTACAGCCGTAGCTAGTTATTAATTGCTATTAATTATTTACATAAACAATTGACTGATCTCTAACCTGTTTCTAATTAACAGTATACTTTTTTGCCTTTCCTTGGCTTGTACAGCCATATTTTTTTTTTGAAGAAAGGCTAACTTTCATTGTGATTCCCTGATTTAATAAAGGTTGCTTTATTTACAGATCCTAGCTTGATCCACCACTGTGTTGTTAAAAGTGTCACACAGATGAGACTGGAGCTCCTATTAGAGTCCAGGAGGATACTGTGAGGACATGAAATGCTGTGCATTATTAAAAGAAAGAACTGGATTTGCTGTTTTGTGTCTGGTTGTCTCTTTGGTGGTAGCTAAAGTACTCTACATAATGTTAATGAAACAGGTAACAAGATCTGAATCCTTTTACACAAACAAAAGCTAAGGATTCACACATTTTACTGTAATCAGTTAACAATGCTGATTTGGCATTCAGCAAGAAAGGCTAGGTTGCATGCGGCACAGTTTGAGACTCACAAGGTGGCAGACATGCTGCTTCTCTCAGTTGCCATCAGACACAAAGAAACATCCTGGGAAAATTCTATATGAATCAAACACTGGTGTGGTAGGGTCATACCAACTGAGTATTCCCCTATCAGAAGGATAAGCTGACACTCTGAAGGTTATTTTTAGTCTCCCTTTACAAGAGACAGTAAAGTTACAGTGTGTGGATCTATGTTATTATTTTTTTAAAAACAAAAAAAACTAAAAAAAACAATATAGATTGAAACAGCTAAATATGTTTATATAATATATAAATACACAAAAATTGACAAAGCTGCCATTATAAGAAACCTTACAAAATGCAATACTTGAAATTACCACATGAGGACACTCTATGTTCATATTACGAGTACACTATACCTCATTATCCCAGAAGGCTGCAAACTTACGATTTAACCAGTATCTACATGTGAAAATTATGCAGAGTAATAGACAATAAATTAATCATTAGAGTGTAAAAAGAACTAAGTAAACACAAACTGTTACCGTCTCACACTAACCCTACATGCACTTCTACACATCACACGTCAGAGGGCCGGTCCTTGTTAATTACCGATAACAACAACATATTTATAGAATAGCAACATGCTAATAGCACCTTCGATAGCTCGCTTCCAGCATCAAATTAAATTACAGCTGTGATTTATAGTGTGCTTGACGCACAAAAGACTATAATGCATCACTCAATGTGCCCTCATCAGTTGCCACTTTTTTTGCTCACTTCAGCTGCACGCACGTTCACTTACACGGGGAAGAGCTTAATGCATTCTGGGATGTGTGGTCCATTTCTCGTAAGTGGCGTGCTCACGAGATACAGGGATTTTTCTTTACACGTCCACACAAACAAACAAGCCATCAAATGAACCTTCTGACCCTCATCAGTCTCGTCAAGTTAAAGTAACATTCACATTTCTGTGGTTTGTCCGTAAATCAGACGTGAAAGTATCGGTGCCTGATCCATTTGTGCTCAAACTTGTCCAAAATTAATAATTAAAAAAAACCCCATTCATTCTACAACTAAAACAAACTCTTCTCAATTAACACAAATTAACCTGTTTTGGCAAATGATCAATATAAATCCTTTTTGATTGAATATACCCAACATGCATGTGTAACCCAAAATTCCTGTAGGGGAGTTACAGTGAAATTCCCATCTACTGCATAAACAAGCAAACATTTAATACCAATTAATAGCCCCTGTCATCTCATGAATCACACTGAGAGTCTATTATAGTCTTGGTATTTAATCAACTAGCTGCAAAACAGATTTTAATGGATATTTAATTGGTAACATATTCGGGGGATCTCAAATTTGTTTTCTCCATTCCATTATTATTATTAAAAAGTTTGTTCCATTCCATTTTTTTTTGTTTTTTTAGACCGAAATTTGAATTTTTGATGAGGAGTTTATCATCTTTGATACTTTTTATATTAAACAAACAAAAAAAGATTTATATTTACATTTTAACCTTTATTTTAATAGCTATATTAACAATTTCATCTGCACAAAGAGGCTTATTTAGGGCAACTTCATTATATTCCCTCAGTATGATTTCATCGGTAAACGGCCACATGGTTTAGCGCGGCCGCGAGCTTTGGTGCTGCGTGTGAACTGACAGTGTTGTCACCTCGTGAACGCGCAAGCGCAGCAATGGCCGCCTTGGATCGGCGAAATCCTAATCTCGACGATTTTGTCGGATTAAACTGGAGTTGTTGGGTAGATAGGGTGAATATTTTACCATCTGATGGTGAGTCGCGCTCCCTGCCCCGGACCTCGTTTCCATCACGTCACGGTGTTTATGTCCTGTGATTTATTCTTTGTCACATACACAGGGCGGCATTAAGGAGACCCAAACAAAAGACCCGCTGGGTCCTAGTGCATGGCGAGTTTGCTAAGGATGTAAACAGGCGACAAACAAAATATACATTAAAATGATTATTTCTTTGGCATTTCGTAATGTAGTTATAAAACACTACCAAGTTCAACACGAGCGGCTCACTTGTCGACAGGTTACAGGAACCGTTAGCATTAGCGCGTGAGCTACTACTGCCAAAATAAACACAACAACACTTAACCTTACTTAAGAAGGATTTGTCCGGGGTTTGCTATGCTAACAGCTTCGTTTATAGCAGATAACAATGGCGTTGCTGGTAGTGGATATTTGACAGAAGAAGATTCAAGAAGCAAGTTTTAACGTGATAACTTTTTATTTTACTCAAAACCCAGCGAAATCAATTCAAATCCGATGGCACAGACCGATGTAAACAATGTTTTCCTGGTAGTACTCGGCAAAGCCATCCAGATTTCTCAGTACACCTGCTTCCGTGTACAGACTGAAAGTATGCCCCATCCTGATATTTAATGCTGACTGTGTTTGCATTTCATGCAGCTGGGTCTGATGCTGAAGACTGCAGCAAGTATGGGAGGAGCCACTCCGAAACCATGACCCTCAGGAAAGAAGGTGACTCAGGAAATGCAATAAACTCAATCTGAGTGGCCATAATGCATTTTGCTGTTGTCCCAATTTACAGCATTTCATTGCTTAGCTTCCCACACTGGTACTTCTGCTTCTCCCATGTGGGGGTGTGCTGACTGCCATGTGCTGTAGCTAAGACAAATAATATGGATGTCCCTTTAACTGTAAATTGTACTCTGCTTTACAGACATGCACATATTTGGTCACTGCCCAGCACATGATGAGATCTGTCTGGTGGTGTGCAGCGACTGTGGGCAGGTGGTGAAACCTCAAGCCTTTGAGAAGCATTGTGAGAGGCGGCACGGTCCTTTCACCATGATGTGTGGTCAGTTATCTACTTTACCTCGTCCTGGCCTCCCTCCTTCAAATCTTTCCTCTAGAGAGAGGCAGAAGGATGGCAGATGTCATGAAGCTGTTGCCTCCTTCTCATTAGCATTACCTGTTCACAGGCCTACCAAGGCCCAAAAGGAGGCAGTGAGGTACTATTTAAGATTCCTTAAGATTCATACCTGGATTTTGTCAGTTATTATACCTAAATTGCAAGCCTGTCAATCCGGAAATTCACGTCCCACTTTCTCTGCAGCTTCCCTTCAGTGAAGAAGTTCCCTCAGGAAAACCCTCCCCTACCACACACCGCCTCCTCCACACCTCGCAAAAGGGTCCCTTCATGGCACTCAGGGTCTCTGTCCCTTGGCCACTGCTCTTCCTCCACTTCTCCGTCAGAGAGAGCCACTGTGAGGAAGCCCACAGCTGGGCGGTGCAGTGATTCTCACAGTCCTCTGCGAGGAACAAGAACCTACAGCCGAACTGACAGGAACATCAACAGTAAGCCTGCTGCTTTTCTGCCAAATGTCTCAACTGTTTGTGTATGAGAAAAATGCAAAATGTTTGCCTTTTTATGGTAGGTGCATAAATTAAGCATTATTAGATCATGTGCTGAATTGTTGCCTGTTATTTCTTCTAAAATGATGACCACATAGCGGTCTGTCGTCTTAACCAGCATGGATCATGTTGACTGTCTGTGTCCCGTTGTTGCTCACTGACTTCTGTGTTTGCTTTCTTTCCCATAGAAAAAGAATGTGACTTGGATAAACACTGCAGAGTTCAAGACCCAGAGAGGAAGAAGCTATACTGCCAGGAGCTTATATGCAATGTAAACTTTAAGGGTTACTAGTATCTTTTTTGTTATTCACAAATAGCAGTGGATAACAAGTCCAAATCCATTAGCTTACCATTATCTTTGAAGCTGCTTTTGAATTTAGACACAGAAATGTGTTTAGGATGACTGTGTAATGCCTCCTTTTTTTCTGCCCTGTGTTGTTCTTTCTGCACAGACTGATTCCATCCACCAGCAGCAAAAAGCAATGAGAAGGACTAAGACCTCTGATCAGCTGGCAGAGCAGAAATCGGTGTCAGCAGGTCAAGATATGGACCAGCCTCTTGTAAAATCAAAAAACAAAGAGAAACATTTGGAAGCTTTTGAAGAGAAAAAAGCAACTCAGGGTAGTAATTACAACTTGAACAGCAACTGTCATATTCTCAGGTACGACATGATTCTTTTATTTAAGTCGAGATGGCTCATATTTAGTGTAAATGTTATTGATGAAGGATTTGAAACATTGTTTTCAACAGTACAATTTTTTAATGATAAAAAGAGAGACAATAAATAAAAACTTAATATATTGATAATACTTGTCAATACAAAGATCAGGGTTACAGGGTTTTTGTTTGTTTTTTTAATGAAATTATAATAATTAGTTGACTTAATAAATGGGGGGCAGACATAGCATACAAAATGAACAATGACTGTATTGATGAGACAAAACACTCACTCATAAAAATGCATGTTCTGAATGGTTGGAGGTTATCATCCCGATGACCTCCAACCATCCGTTTTGATGTTAATGTGCTTCTGTCTTAATAAGTCTTCTCCACTAAGAACCAGCTGATTTTTTGCACATCTGTTCTTCAACCTATTGCATCTCTTTTTTTATTCTTAAGCCTTCAAAGCAGGTCTAGGGATCCAACCGAAAGCTTTCCAGAGGAGGAGGGCGACAGCACTGTGGAGGTGGAGGTACAGCCACCTTATCCCTTCAACCAGAGCCTGTTTTCTAGTGAGGAGAGTGAAGACGACGAGCAGGAGGAAACCACTGACCTGCCTGCCACACCCTGGCACCCAAAACCTCTTGGGGTGAGTGAGAAAACACACAGTAATGCAGCAGCAGCCAGTACTTTAGAATTTGTATCACAGACCCTCTTAAGATTCACTCAAAAGTAGTTTTGTACGACTGTTTTTTAAGAAGGAAAACAATGCATTTTTGAGGATGTGTGAATTTGGAGGAAAAAAAGGGCTTGGACTTAGAATTCCATTTGAAGTCACTGTTGTCAGGAGTGGAAATTGACAACTTACACAAAAACACACACACATACACACACCCCAACAGAAACACAAGTGTCTGTACTTATGAAACCGTTTCTGTTTTGTAGCTATGTACTTTTGGATGCCGTCCATTGGGTTGCAGCATCTTCACCTTCGACCGGCGCTGGCACCACCTACGGTTTGCCCTCAGTGCCATGTTGGAGCAACATGTCAGTACACACTTGTGGAAGTGAGTACCACTAAACGTTACATAGCAAAAATGTCACCTATTTGAGCACCACAAGGTGAAAAAACAAGCCTGAACTCACTGCAGGTCACTGCTCCTCAGCTCAATCTGATCTCTTTTCATAAATTATTACACATCAAGAGTTACATAAGTATAGTCTAGCAAGTAGAGGGCCTTTTTTTATTTGAATATTTCTGAATTATCTGATAAGAAAAGGTCTTACCTTTTACAGACAGTTTTTCCTGCCTCAAGTATACTGAGTTAGATTTCTTAATTCAGGCAGCTTTTCAGACTATCCTAGGGATATTAGCTAAAATTTAGGAGAATCGAATGCTGAAAAATTTGTCTCAGAACAAATTGAGGCTGCAGCTGAAAATATCTTGGATGCTTTACTTTTATTTCATTTACACAAAATACAGGAATCCTAATTAGCTTAATGTTTTTCTTGTGACTCACAGAAAAATGCCTCAAGTATCATCAGGTCTCAGGTCATGTCACGCTGCGCCTCCAGCTGTGGGGTCACCAGTCATTACTGTGGCCAGACCTTTCAATTCCACTGGCCCCCTTAGCCTTCACTCTACCTCAGTGGGTCAACTGGAAACCAAAAGCGGTCAGCACAACTCTCAGGGTACCAAACCATCTACATCCATCACCTCCACAAGCCTTGGGCCTAGCCGACGGCGCAACCCTGTCGGGCGACTCAAAAAAGCTCAGCCAATGAAGGAGGAGTTTATGCAAGATGAAAGCACA
Organism: Acanthurus leucopareius; assembly: GCA_029814765.1. NCBI lineage: Eukaryota > Metazoa > Chordata > Actinopteri > Acanthuriformes > Acanthuridae > Acanthurus > Acanthurus leucopareius. The sequence goes on from JAQMCX010000002.1 coordinate 9,146,123, forward strand.
GCACAGAAACCTGCCAAGCTCTTACACAGCGAGGACGAACCCTCCAAATATGTCAGGGACCCCTCCCTCAATGAAAAGAGCCAGCCACAGGTGGCCTCCGATCAGGGCACAACAAATGGTAACTTCTCACACAGAAAGAAGTCATGTCCTCCTCTCCAGCGCCCCCCCCGGAGCAGAGGGAGGTTCTCAGGGATTCAGCAGAAAGTGGTGGGCTATGACAACAAAAGTCTTTCCCAAAAGCGCAAAGGCAGCAATGAGTCGCCTCTCCTCAGCTCTTCATTATCCTCCAAGTGTCAACGTTTGTCCTCCCCCTCTAGTTCCAGCCTCCTCGCCTGTAAGGGAGAGAATATCAGGGACATGCACGTCTGAGGCCTGGAGGAAAGAGAGGACTCCTAAAGAGTGAGTAAACTGCTATAAACAAGCTATGACATGCAAAGGTGCACACATCAATGTGTTTTTGGATGATCTTGATCTATCCCTTAGGCTTAAAAAGACATGGATGAACATTTTCTTGATCTGTACTTGACTAAATGGAATTATTTTTTTTAACAACAATGAATGAACAACAACAATGAATACATTTGTAGGTAACAGTTATTGTTTACTTCTCATCTTCACAGTCAAAAAAGGGATCAGCCTTTAAATGACCACTTGGATAAGAGGTGTGCTGCCAGCATTGTATGAGTATTTGAATGTGTTTGATTGATGTGTGTTTGCATGTATTTATGTTCAGATTTGTTATGTCTGCACATTTTTATGCACAAAAATCAGGAATAAACATTTGTCTGCATAATACCATATTGTTGTAATTTTGCAAAATGTCTATTTTTCTATGTTTTTTTATAGCTTATTACCTGTGTAATGTAAAAATACCTCAATCTACTTGTCATGCTGCTAAAAGCAAATAAAAAATCTTGTATCTTTTCACCCTGTGTTTCCTGTTATTTTACTCTGGTTCTCGGGCATAAAGATAGCAAAACTGATTTTGATCTGTTTTTTTAGTCATTTATTTACTCACTTACTTACAACATATGAAGATTTTTCCAATAGGGCTTTAGTCTTTTTTCTTTTTATAACACCAGATGAGGCTAACAGGTCTTTGAAAAAATTAGCAAAATATTCGGACACCGAAAGCACCATTATGTTGCTGTTTTAATGGGTAGATATCGTTAAACTTTTTAAAACTTAAAAGAAACCTCCCATACACTAAGTCTCCCTACTTGCCAAAACAGTTCACCATACATGCATTATAGATCCCAGGTGATCTATTGTGGTGAAACTGACCCCATATTTGTGTTGTTTTCTGGCTGGTTTATATATCTTTTGCATAAATACATAGAATTATTGTATTGCTTATGCATGTACATATAGAACCATTGATATGATTGATCTATCTGTGACTGTACATCTTCTTTTTTTTTTTTTAACTTGTACATAGGTCATGTTTCCACTGATGTACCTGCCAAACATAAAGGTTATTTCCGTTGTTTCAAAACTTAAGTATTTTACTGTTTATATACAAATGGTTTTATGTATGTTTAAAAAAAACGGAACCACTTTTATCTCCTACTGTCCTCCTACAAACATTTAAAAAATTTCGTAATGTTACATTGGTTTTTAACTGAAGTGGCCAGTCAACGTCAAGTTTACAGTACTGCAGAACATTGCCTCATTTCACCACTAGATGGTGACAAAACATCAATGTTGCTCTTCAGGAAAAAAGCTGCATGATGAACCTTGAACCATTTTTTCCAAGTTATGTAAGCAAACACTATACATAAACCTAAGTCTAAGTATCCCAAAATTACAAATATATTCTGTCTGAGAAAGCAGTTTCAGGTGCAGGAATATATTTTAGGTTGATTTCTGGAAAAAAAAATGGAGACAGCACAGATTGTAAATCTTGATCTTTTATTAAGTCAAATGATATATCAGTTCCTTATCATTAATGCTTACTAGGTTGCTCTTATTCTGCAGTCAGAGAAGCTCTTAAGCAAACCATGCAAAGCCATTTCACTTCAATTGCAAGACCTTTCAGATTTTATGGTAGTGACCATCGTCAATAAACTAATTCCTTTCAATGCCGTTAAACACTCCATTGTGGTAGCAAACTGTTGAGAGATGTTTTTTACCTAAGTGCTACTTCATAGTCAGATGGATGCAGACAGGTGTGTGTTGGGCAGTAAGAGACCACAACCTTCCCTTATCTGTAACAACTGATCATTAAGAACAGTAAAGTGCCATTACAGATCTCTAACCAAAGAGGAAGTCTTATTAATGTTGCAAATGTTAAAACCTTTAAAATGCCATTATGTTACCACATCTCAATAGATCAGAACTTAAAACTGACGTAGTCCTGAGAAGATTTGTTTACCTTCTGTCTTTAAATCCACTCAAAACCCATTTTGTTTAAAGAATTTAGTAGTTGTGGGTGAAGAAATTTTTAATTTTTCTACATCCCTGGCTTTTATAAAAATATTCTTTGAAAAGTTGTGGCTTTAATTCTTAAAAGTATCTGTCTAACTATTTACCTGGTTGTCTTCAACTCCCTTCATCACCTGACATGGCCACTCATGTGATCAAGCGCCATCCTCTCTCCTTGAATTCCTTATGGCTTGATGAGCAAAGACTGAAAATAAATAGCGGCTACATACTCACTGCCCATCAGGATGTATCATGCTCAACGGTCTTAAAACTCACACTCCTCTTTTTGATGCATGTTCAATATATATATTTTTTGTTTAACCATACTCTTCAGCAGAGTTAAGTGTAAAATACATCCTATTTCAATAAAAAACTAAACCCCACCCCACTTAAAAAATAAACATTTATGTCAAGACTTGAATGTTGAAACAACTAACAGTAGCACAGCGGCAGACAAAACGCAAAATGATCAACAACATTAGATTATACAAGAATGCGGTCAGTACACTGGTAGAACATAGCAGTACACAACTAATCAATACTAAACACAGAAAAGTGAGTCTTAATACATATATATACTGTATATATAGATATATATAGGAAGGCAGATTTGCTTTGGAGAGAACAAAGACACTCTTTTCTACTTTAGGACCTTTGCAGTAGCACTTAGTTTTTCACAGAACTGCAACTTGTGTTTTGAGTGACGACCCAGACAGGACCACCATTCATCCACAGCAGATTTGACTTGTCTGGCACTCCGTTACTACAAGACCAACATGTTTTCCATGATAGTCAACATTCAACAGCCATAATATCTAGGAACTATTTTAGACTTTAGCTCCAAAATCCAATGGGTTTTAGATTGATCCAGTGACAAGAAAGCAGGGAACAGCACATATATTCAATGTGATCCTTAAAAATGGGACAGATTCTTCACCAACTGCAGCCAATCTGCAGTAGTGCTAAATGTATTTAAGTGCATCTTGTGGTATTTTTGCTGCTCTCAGTTTCTCCACCTGGTATTCCTATGTGTGAGGAATGGAGTGATTCACACACCACCTCTCTGATAAGTGTGACTTCCTTTTCTCACCCACACACAAGAGCTGCTGCGGTGCACACTGCAACTGTGAATATAACATTAATTTTTGCGTAAAAACCTATGCACCCGGAAATGTGTCCATCTTAACATTTGGGATCTACAGAGACACCCCCCCCCCAAAAGATCTATGTGATTTTACATGTCTGTCTGTACTTGCTGTGGTACTTATCAAACTGGAAAAACTAAAGAGCACAGAGGCATTAAGCATGAAGTTTGTACTTTCCAAATTCTAATATACTTTCCAACCATCTGACTCAGTGGGAGAGCATATGTCCTGTAAAAGCGTCAGGCGTTTTCCTTGTAAACAAATTATAGACTACTTAAAGGCCATCACATCCATTGTCTGGTTGAGAGATTGAATCAACTGAACTCAAAGTACCTTTCCAGACACATTTTGGAGAATGTAGAAATACTTTGCTGAGTTATATGTTCAAACAAGGTTTTCCTGCATAAATCAGCTCTAAAGATGGACTGAAAGCACATCGATTCTGTCCCCTTTGTTGAGAAGTTCGGAATTTTATCAATATAGGCCTTATGGCCACCACCACTGCCTGTGTTAGATTAGCAGATAAAAGAGCAGTGAGCATCCAGATGGCTAACATTAGCATTAAAAGAAATATTGAAGAGATTTAGTTATACATGTCATACCCAGAAATTAGATGAGGAGTCTGTTGTTCACTAAAAGCGGTGACTTTCAGAGACTTTCAGTTGTCAGCATCTCTTATTTTTTTTATGTTATTTGTAAGCTTGTTTGCTGGTAACTGGCAGTGGCTAACAGCGTTAGTGGTTGTGCTAATTGAAACTCCTACAAATCTACTCTGTGCTGAAGGTTTTGGGCTTTAAATTTGTGATGTATTAAATTTAGCAGCTAGGATATGTTTGCATTTAAGGTTTTGAGGAAGTGCACAGACATGAGAACACCTTTTTAGAGACACAAATACAAGCCAGTATTGCAGACATCTGACATTTTAGTGGACATAAACATAAGAAAAACAAACTTTTTAATGGAGGGACCCTCTAAGTGAGGGCAGCCTCGTAATGACAAAAGTACACAAACAGAGCAAACACATCTGGGCTGTCATTGTACAGAGAGTCAGTGAGAAAGGCTTTGTGTTGCTGTGACTCATGATAACACACCTATCCCCTCCTGCTTTCAGAGACAAAGACATGGAAAGCAGGGAGAACGCTGCATCCCATCAAAAGATGCAATTAGCATTTATGGCGGGCTGGCCTGGTTGTATTATGACACAACTGCCGCACAGTTCTTTCTTGTTTGGGTCAAGATGCTATCCTTTGTTTCAAACCCTGTTGATGATATTTGCACAGCACACAATTTGCCTTGTGTGGTAAATTAAATTCGCAATAGATTCAGGTATATTTGTTGGAAACCAAGGGTAATCTAAAGCTACAAGAGGTACTAGATCAGTAGCTGCTAACTTCAAAATGAGCTCTCTCCTGTCAAACAATATACAGCCTCGTCTGCATTATTTATAAGCTTAATCTATAGGAGGGACCCTGTATGTTTAATTATGTGCCAGACTCTTATGTTTACCTGCTAATGTAAGTGACATTTTTTTCAGCCTACTTCAGAGCTTAAACAGCTACATTTTTCATTAGCGTTACACTGCTAAATGTTCATCTATGCAAAATGGAAGATCAGATATTAAAATATATGACATAATTTAAGACATACTGCACTACTACATCAAGTATCATGATTTTTGGATCAATGTTCATTAAAATCTTTTAGGGTTTTTTATAAGGTTCGCATTTTACATACAAGAAAGAGTAAAATTAACTCAAGCTAGCTGCTTTTGGCATTAGCGTATTATACAACTTTCTGATGAGACCGAGAAAAACAAATGCTATAACTTGGCCAAAATTAGTCAAATTCTGCAATACGTAGCACCTCAGTGGACAACAAACAGACCCCTTTTTATTCCTTGTAAGAACCATAGTACCTGTCCGGATATGGAATTGAGACAATTTGTTGTTTACCAGTCCAGACTAAATATATCCATGCACCTACTGTGTATCTGCTGGAGGTGTCCATACTTTTAATTAGGTAAGGTTTCGAGCTTTTTTTTGGTTAGATTTTAAAACTACTTTGATTCTTTTTTAAACAAATACTTGCATCAAGCTGTTCAGATATTTTATAACATGATCCTATGTAAACTGATACCATAAATTGATCCCTGATCCCTTTATAAAAGACCATAAATACGAAAAACGATCAGCCTCTGAACCACATCCGAGTGTATTTAAGTATCAGCTATGAAGTAGGCTGGAAACGACCTGTGATGGCCTGTAATATAATGTTTGTGCGTTTTCTCGATATTCATGACGTCTGATGACAAATTTCCTTTGGATCATACAGTTCAGTCTGGGACCTCATATAATGTGGGTTTATGGCATGCTGTTCTCTATAGATGACTCAAGGCTAATGACGGATATATTCATAGCCTAGTGATGGCTCACTGTTTATCTAAAGTCTCTCTGCCTGTGTTAATATATGAGGGGTAAATGGATCTATGCTCTATTGTTTACATAAGATGCAATCTATTCTAATCCTTGTAATAAATATGATTATGAGCCAGGCATGGTTTTAATGTATACTATGTTTTTTTTTTTTAATTTCAAACTGTGCATTGTATTAATTGTGTTCCCCACACTCTAGCAATTTAATAGATCACTTCCTGAGTGCTGATATCAACAATATATCATCTACTTTTTATTCCCATAAGACTTCAGTTGTTCCCACCATTTGTGTACACTGCCATTCCTTCACAGTATGAATATTAAGTGCTACAGATTAAAATGCTGGAAAAGTCTTGCTCGCTGTCCATGTTGACAACAAGACGGTTTGTTTTTACTCCCTTTAAGATCCTTATTTCCATTTGCAAGCAACTACAGATGAATGTCCTTCCTCCTTTTCCTCCCAAAAGGTCACAGTTTACATGAACTTAAAAATGGCTCATGTGGCACCATATACTTTCAGTTATAGGGCATGCGATGTCCTTACCAGTCTCATCTCAAACCACCATGGGTGTGTCTGAGAAAACGGAGCTGATGGACTCTGCTACTGACTTCTTCCTCTTTCCCTTCATAAGAGAACCAGCCTCTGCATCCAGATCATCATCATCCTCGTCCCCATTGGGGTTCAGCTTGCCGTTCTGGCCCTGCACGTCCTTGGAGTCTATGAATGCCACATGCCTGTTCAGCTCTGCCTTGAGTGCTGGGTCCTCATGCGTAGGTGTCACACTGAGCATGGACGAATGGATGCTGTCCTCACCCCGAGCCTTACCCTTATTGGGGCAGCAGAAGCAGCGACATGGTGTAAGGTAAAGGTACATGAGAACCAGCACCACACTGGCCAGACAGCCCACCAAGGTGGTGTACCCTGTGTTCAGGGTTTCCCCGCCTCCGTGCATGGTAAAGTTGTGAACCTTCAGCACCACATAGATGGTCTCGTTGAAGACCTCGCTCATCGCAAAGCAGGTGTAGGTCCCAGAGTCCTCAGACCTCACTGGGCTAATCTGTAGACTTCCATCTTGTAAGACTTTGGCTGTCTGGTTGCCTCCGGTTGTCGCCAGCACATTCCCCGGCATCATCCAGGTCTTTGACATGTTCCTGTGTTTGGTATCACAGCCAAGTATCAGCGACTGCTCCAGAAAAGCCTCTTGATCTGCCTCCTTGAAGGTGCTGCAGTTCATGTTGTCACCGCTGAGATCAAAAACACTTACCTCCGTTTTTTGCGGGCCAGGCAGAATGCATTTGTAGTCATCTTTAAAGTCCATAGCAGAGTTGAGCTTTCGAATGTACCAGTGGGCTAGGAGGGTGTAGAGATCACAGTGACACAGCAGAGGGTTATTGTGGAAGTAGAGGCCATTTTTAATCCAGGCTGGCAACACTCGGAGCTCATCAATGGGTAACACCTTGATCTTGTTGGAGGACACATCCAGGAGGCTAAGTTTCTCCAGGTGTGATTTTTCCTTGAACAGCTCCATGGGAAAGCGGGAGATTTGGTTCTGGCTAAGGTAGAGCTTCTGAAGGTTGATCATGTTGACAAAGGCTGAGCGGTCAATCTGGGAAATCTTGTTATTGTAAAGCAAGAGGACCTCAACGTTGACCAAAGGCTCAAAGACGAATTCATCCAGATGCTGCAGGTCGTTGGAGGACAGGTCCAAGTAGCGCAGGTACTTCACATTTACAAATGCCTCTGAAGACAGGAAATGGAGACCATTATGGCTGAGTAGAAGGTTATGGAGCTTCGGGAGCCTGATTGTTGTCCACTCAGATCGTAGTCGCTTTATCTCATTATAGCTGAGATCCAGGACAGAGGTGTAGAGTGGCAGACCTGTTGGGACTGTGGACAGATTCATCTTGGAGCAGCTCACTATGTTTGAGGCGCAGATGCATGTCTTATGGCAGTTTAGAGCAGATCCTGCTGCCCCCGGAAGCCAGAGGAGGGCCATGCAGAGGGTGAGGGAGAGAGCCCATCCTGGATGCTTCCTCCAGCGAGGTACTGTCTCCAGGAGGCTGCCACCTGTTCTGGTGGAGGGCTGTAACATGCTAGCAGTTGATCTAAATCCCAGAAAGGTTTACTATGATCCCATTCTCAGAGAACAGCAGGGGAGAGCAGCTGGAGGATTTCCAGACATTGCTGAGCGAAGACTAAAAAAAAGCAGAGACAAGGACAATAAAGAGGTATTATTGGACAGAAGTCCATACCATGCTGTGTATACATAGAATAACAAAAGACAGAGAAATGAATGTTACACCATGTAAAAAACTAAGAGCACATAGCCACAATTGTAGTATGTAAAACAAATCCATACAATAGGACAACAAAGCGGTCTGCATTTAAAATCCTACTCTATAGACAGAATCTGTGGCACAATGTAAACAGAAGGGCCCCACCTCCACAATTCAAAACACATGAACTTACTGTCACTCCTACATTGACAAAGTCTTTCAATATGGGATCAACACTAGATAACTAATGATGCTGCTGCTGGTGCAGATGCTGTCTGTTTACATCAGTAACGTATGTAAACACAGTATAAAACACAACCATATGTTCAGTCAACATAAATGCTTCTTTTTCTCCTGTCTTCTAAATTTATCTGCGTGACCGATCAAAAAAGCTGTTTTTTTTTTGTATTCACTGATAAAAACTAATACCCTTTACCTTTTTTAATGCTGTGGCACTTGATATATTCTAACTGCTTCATATGAGTGTTGAATTAGTTTAAAAATACAGAAATACATAATATTTGGGGGGCTTTTACATGCCTCTTAAAGACATGTGCAAGTAAAAGCTTAAAAATCCAAACAAGAACGCTTGAAAGGATGCTGGATTATAAATAAACAGTATCAAAGGACTCTGACATCTTCATCTTAATGACCAAGTCACCCCAAAAAATGAGAATTTTTAAGCACTTATCTGTTTTGCGGATACGGCACAGTGCTTAAGTAAATGCCCTCAGTTACTTCCCACCCCTGTACCCATATAAACATGCAGTGTTACATCTACAGAGCCCATCATGCTCATCTATTTTCCCCGCATATATCGTGTACAGTAAGCGACTTTGCCGGGCTGCCTTATACAATGAGCGCTTTCCGTTAAAACAAACACACACGCACACACCGTACTCACGCGAGCCCATGTGCATTCACACTTCTGGAAGACATGCATTTATTTTTCTTCTCTTCCTCTCTCTGTCCCTCGCATCTATCTTCATCTCTGCGACACAAAAACAGATTACTGTACACTATAACAAAACGACAGACTGCCAAAATACAAAAAAAAAAAAAGATGAAAACACAGAATTATTCACGTTATGTCATATTCCGAAATGTCCTCTGTGAAGAAGCTGTGCAAACGTTGCATTGCACCATTATTCTCTTCGAAAACAAACGAGCACAACATGGAAACGTGAGTCGAGGGATGGAGAAGGAAACCGTGAGAGCCACCCACCTTCAACCGAGATGCTGCGATGTTGAATTTCATTAAAACAGCTCCTCTTCTGTTTACAATGCTGCTGCATGCAGATAGTCCCTCTCTGAATGACTGTGTGTGTGTGTGTCTGCTGTGGAGGACAACAACGGATGCAGGGAGGAGGGAGTGCACGAGAGATATCCTCGCCAAAATAATCCTGGTCCACGCGGCGTCCAATACCCAGTGCAAAATTACGCAAAAACGATTACGTAAAGAGCAGACAACACACGTCTTTTTAACTGCTGACAAACATCGATAAGCTAATCTGTTTGAATTTGCTCTCAACGGAACATACTTCTCTGTACACACACGACCACAGATCCGTCCTCTGCAGATAATTGGCGCAGTTTGAGCAGGTCTGGCTCCTGTCGAGTCTCATCAACAGCAGCTGAAAACATTGGTGGGAAAAAAAAGGCAGTCTGGGGCTTGAGAGCATCCCCGTGGCTCCTCGCAGGCCCGCCGCTGTCTACGTGCACTCCTGCCGCTGCTGCAGTGGTTGACGCGTTTTGTCGGCAGAGGCAGTGCGCTCAGACCCAGAAGGCGCTGTCTGCCGATAAGTGGCCGCACCAAAGATGCGCTGCGGAGACGCACTGCTGAAAACCCCTCAGGAGAGTTGAAATGGAAGACAAAGAAACGTCGAATCAGCCAAAAAAAAAAAAGTAGTAATCCTATTTCAAAGCATTTTTTAAAGGTTAGTAAGATACTGTGAGATAACAAGTAGCCATATGGTGGGTTTGCATCACCATTAAATCATCATTATGATGAGTCTAATACGATCAACTCAGCCAGGGAGCAGTGTTAATGTCATTGTTTTAATCCACCAAATCTAATGTGCATATTGATATGAATTCTGCTGTGTACATTAATGTTTCTGGGAGAGAGAAAAAAAAAAACTTATCTTGGTGACCCTTTGACCTTTTCCTGAGCAGCGTCATCACTGCAGGTTAATAGGCTATCATTCATTATGTGATCTGCAGATGCATTATATGCTGGTCTTTAATGCTCTGCTAACCTTGTGGTCTGATATGAAGACAGTACAGCGACACTACTGCCACTATTTTTACTTTGCCATCATGTATGCAGGAAGTCTCCCTCAATAAACTGAGCTATCTCTGGTTGATTAATTACACCGTTGCCTAGAATGAGTAATAAATTGAGGTATTTGTTGTCAGTTTGCCTGTAATTGATGAATTGATGAATCATCCTCAGCTGTTGTGTATTCTGGTCTCTTTCGTGGAAGGTGCACAAAATAGGTGCCAACTTCTGAAAATACAGAATTATCTCACAGACAGCTCAGTTTAAACTGTATCCTGTCCTTAAGGGTCTTAAAAATCAACATTAACTACTACTTTAATTGGTTTTTGTGGATATTTAGTTGTTGATCAGCTCATGAAACGTTTACTGAGTTGTGTAGCCACAACAGTACATTATTTTGTGGATGAGTGCTTCAGGTAGGCACGCAGCCATCAGCCTGTCCAGTTTCCCAACAATGATTTCCTCACATAACTGATGCCATTCTTGCTCACTGTGCAGACTCTGTTTATGTATTTGATTAGGTCTGTTTATGAGCGCCGACTGAGCGGGGAAAACCTTGTCATTTTTTACTCAAGTGAATCCACCCACATGCTGCTTTTTGAGATTTTTTTTTGGGTTTTCCTCAATTCACAGATCTGCTGCAGCAAGCCTGGCTTTGGCAAAGCTGTGAGAGCCTGTGCATTGCCAATAAGCTGCTACACCAGCGTAGCCTCCTACTCAGAAAGCCACCAGAAAACATTTGATAAACCAAGACTGTAAGAATAGGCAACACTGGGTAATTTTAATGTCACATGAATTATTACCTTGTTATAAAATGATACATGAATTGGTGCAACCCTCTTCTGTCCGGCTTCGGTTAACACATCAGGTGATCAGCACTGTGGCATCCCTATAATTGGAATTATCTTTTTTTATTGCTAAGAACCTGAAACGTGGGTCATTTAGCATTGCATCTGTTATTTCACTTATAAGATCTCAAGTCAAACACATTTAACCAAGGACAGTTTTAACCATGAGAAAAAATGAAACCACAAAGGACACTGTAACCTTTTCTGCCTTATTGTGCTTGAATGTCACTTGGTTTTGTCACCTGTTTGGCTGACATTTGATTTGAGCTTTTCCTTTTTTATTATGGTCTTGGCGCATCCACCTGTGTGAGACAGACAAGCCTTGGCAGAACAGATATAATTGCAGAGACTCTGTCGGAGCTGGAGTTGCCTTGAAAAGATGTGCTTTGGCAGGTGAAACAAACAGATCTGAAGCAGACTGAACTGCAGGCAGACATCCCCCGGGATTTACTTTAAGGGAAGTCCACTGCCAAATAAATTCTCCAAGCGCAGGATAAACCCTTTGAAACAGGTTTCCCTTTGAAAACAAATAGTTTTATGACAGTAAACTTCCTAATTTGTTGAGTCAGATTTGAGTTGAGAAATAAAGTGGGACAAAAATGGACTAATATGTTATTAATTCTCAGTAATATGTTTCATTAATCATGTAAACACACCTGCCTCAGACGTCTCTTTCTCACCGGGTCTTGACTACAGCGCCAGAAAATACAGGTTGAACCGGAGTGATTGAACGGAGTGTGAAACCTCTGTCTGACCGGAGCATTGTAGAACTGTGACTCTTGTGAGATGGAGCTGAAAGTGATTAATGTTCTGTTCGACTCCACTTCCTGCTGTGATAGGGATAGTGTTGCCTGGCAACTGCGTGTGGCCTTTCGTGGACTGTTTTGGCTCCATGGCAAATCTGAGGTGGCCTTGCCTCCTCTTGCTTATCTCAGTGTACCTGCTCAGATGGCGTTTCTTGCACAGATGGATGTCTTGATATCTGAAAAAAAAAGAAAAGAAAAGAAAAATAATTGCCTCTCCATTAACACAAGGACAGAAGAAATCCCTGCACCACTTATTAATCATAATGTGGTGAGAGGGTTTTTAAGTGAAAATGGCTCTTATAATGTGCACTTTAGCAGCCAGAAAGCCATTTTTTCACCTTAGAGACCGGCTCATATTTCACATATGATATCTTATGGAGCTAAAACAGACTCGGGGCTCAGAAAGCTTCTCTGCCTGGAAGGATTATCAGTGTGATCGCTTTAGTTTTGAAGCCTGATCACACCAATGTAAATGATGTTTACATACAGCAGGCTGCTGATGTTCCCCACCTGCCTTTTCTGCTGACACTGTAAACACACACTCCTATCTCTGAGCCGTGAGGTTTTAACAACACACACAATTGAATGCATCTACACTACATGCTGGCTGCACACATTAGACCTGCAGCTGGGTCCACAACATGAAACAAAAGACACAAGTTTATTTTTTCTCATACGTGTGATCATTTTTATCGGTTTATTGCGTTTATGAAAATATTTTGATAAACATGCAATAGCTTAGTTTTTTGGCCACTTGGAGGCAGTAGAGAACAAATTTAAACACATGAATATATGAATATTTAAATGACAAAGTTGACATATTACAACATTTAAGCTGATGTGATAAACTTGTTGGCCAACAATCCTTTATGCACACAGATCAACATTAGCATTCATTTAAATGCACTTTTTTCAAGACAATCAAGAGCTGCGACATTCACACGTCACTGTTGACTGATGTAACTCTTGACCTTGAGACGAGGAAATCAGAAGTGGAACATTATAAACTGAAAAAAAGCAACCTGCGTCCTTCCCAACAGTGTATGGTATTTTGTGCTGGGTTGCACTTTTTGCTTGTATATATCTTTTCCTTTGTCATTACTCAACAGTATAGATAGCATAGTATAGGTATAGACCAAACTTTCAACCCAACACTATGTTTCTTTCTCTGCTTGTTCATTTTTTTCAGTATTATATGGAGTGACAAAGTCCTAATAGAGAGGAGGTTAGGGTGGATGATAGGGTCAAACACAGGACTTTTACTCAGCAGACAGAGACTCAAGTGCTGCTTGAAGCCAAACCTTAACACCAACTTTCTATTTTTAAAATTGGTTGACTTATGAAGTTTTTATGTTTAGCATTAATGTTTTATGTTTGGAGTTAGGTTGTTCCTCCATTCCCAGGGACACTTCAAGGGAATTTCTTCAAATCTGACACAAATGTTCACACTCAAGGATGAACTGATTGATGGTTTAGGTGGTCAAAAGTCAAAGTGCAAGGTCACTGTGAGCTCACAAAACACACTTTGGGTTATAACTTCACTTTACAAAATTCAACAAAAATGTCTAATAGCATAAAACAATGAAGTAATGACCATTTATATCTGAATGGTGGAAGGTCAGCTTCACTGTAACATTGAAAAGTGTTCTGCAGGAGACTTTTCTGTTCATTTTTAAGGCCAGAGCTCAGAAACAGAGGAGGAGATTGAGACTATATTTCACATAAAGTTAAATACTAAATTGCTGAAGCTAACCTCCAGTGTTCACCTTAAAGTTTTGCTCATTGTTTGGATCTTCCATGGCTCCAGGTTCAGCATGTGTTTTGTGGTTTCTCTGCAGCAACATCCATATTTAAAGCACCGTTGTTGAAATGTGTAAAATACTGAATGGTTTCTTAGCACATACAATGGTGCAGCGTCAACTGTTTGCTTCCATTAAAACCTGCTCTCTGATGAAATCATGGTTCATTTTCTTTTTTAAAGGTGTTAATGGACTGAGGTGTTATTGTTTACATCTGTGGTTCATCATGCAGGTAAACACTACAACAGCTTGCACCAGAGACATTGTTAATAATTTATTAGCTCTAAATAAATCAGTCAAAATGCAGAGTGTCTGACGTAGGTAAACTGAAACTAAGTGAGGTGTTTAGCTCATCAGGGCTCAAGTTGACCTGCCTGCAGTGTGTCATTTCCCTCTGGCTAATAAAAAAAAATAAGTAAATCAGAGACATGCAGATTGCAGGGATAGTCTGAAGAGGAAAGAGCAAAAAAATATAACTGTAATCTTTGTTTAGCCTGTGTCTGGACTGCTCTCGGTTTCCATGGCAACACTTTTAGTTTTGTGTTTGATCAGAAGTGCAGGGATGAAACAAGGTCACTCAACAATCAGATCTCAGAGAAAAAGCCCACATGGATAGCACATGCTTCGATAAAAGCAAAGCTGTTTGTAATCTTGGCACGTCTTCGCCTCCCATTGCTTAGCAACAGGCCGTGCTTTAGCCATGTGTGCTTTTGGCGGCGGAGACCACTACTCTAAATTATGGAGAGAGGGCTGCAGATGTCAGCCTGCACTGAGGCACTGTGAGCTTTAACAATGGCTGTAATCAGGAGGCAGGACACACATTGTTTTCACTCACTAATTAAAGCTGTCACTAATGCAGTTACAAGCTTTGGGCATAATTACCTCTGTCAGGTGAAACTGTCAAGCAAAGGGCCCATTACAGAAATATTTAAAGCTGTATGTGGGGAATATTAAATCTGCATTCAATTGTACCGTAAAGACAGACAAAACAAAGGGTTTGAGGGATTTTTTTGTTGATATTCTAAATGAGAGTGAAGAGTGAGAGAGATATTGGAAGACAAACATTTCCCCAGTCTGAGTCTAATACCTGTTAATCGGCTCCTCAGGGCAGAGATAAAGGAGTCGATGCATGCTGTCTGTTCCCAAAGGAAACAGATGATTCTCTACTAATTAACTATGTGGGAAAACAATGATAATCCTCTGTCTTTGCCATGAGAGCCGTGCCCCTGCACTCGGCCAATGAGATGTGGTCCCCTGAAGGAGGCAGTAAAAAGACTCTAAATAGTCAGTGACTCACCGCCTTGAAAACGTTTGGCACAATGTGTCAGAAAAGAGAATTTAAATATGGCTCGTGAGAAGGATTTATGTGCCGCTGGTTAGAAATACAGAGGCAGTTTTAGCCTACAGTACATCCTGTATTCAGCCCCCCGTGTGCTTCTGTGCTCTCTCCTCGTGTTCAGTTTTTGACTCAGCTCGTGTTGCAGAAAAGCCTCCTCAGATAGACTAATACATGTTCAGAACTTCTACAACATTTAAATTATAATTACATAATCATGTGCAAGCAAAGTAAGACATTGTGACTAGCAGAATCTGGTGCAATTCACTAGGTTTACAGTAAAAGATGACAAAATACAGTAAACTGAGGCTGGTTCATGAGCACAGGCACTGAAACTGAATTAAATCCCTTTTGTTTATATTCCCTGCTGATGTCCTCCTTTAGTGCAAATTTGTTTGGCCTGATAAGATACCCAACCCCCCTCGCCTCTTCAGCTCCAACAGTAATCACGAAACCTCTTCATTTTAATGAGAAGGAGATTCCTGACATAATAATGTACCACAATCAGCTTCTCCTCAAAATAAAATGGAACATTATGGTCTTTTCATTTCAAAGGTAACTGACCACGTAAAAGCTTTACATAACATATTTAATTAATGTCTTTCTGACTTATTGATATGCTGCTGACTTGCATATGCTTACACAGCATGACTAACCTCATGCTAGTTAAAACATGTCTTTTAACTCTGCAGACATTTTGGGAGAGTGTCAGCAGGCGAGGCTGCAGCAGCCAACACGGAGCTCATTACTTGGCGGAGAGGACTTGCTGTCCCTTGCAAATGACTGAAAATGTGCACATCCCAGAGTCCTGCTCGTTATCTTTGCTAAGAGCCCATCAAGCCAGAGTGGACAGGTTAAAACACTGACCTGCAGGGCTTGTTTGCCGAGCACTTGGCTTCTTTTTTTTTCTCCTCACTTTTTAGTTGTCAGTGCCTTTTTCTGTGTTCACTAGTGGCACATCAAGCCTCGATGAAGAGGTCTTCTCCACAGCTCTCCAGTCAAATGGCAATGATTGCGCTCCAGGGGGAGACTGAAAATTGCATCTGCGTTTGGGAGTGGAGTGCTGTAATGAGGCTGAGAGCAAAGCATGCACAGAAGTAACAGGGTGCAGTCCTGAATATCTTTGTATGTCAGGAGATAGTGATGCCATGTTGAGGTACACATTTTCCTTCATTTTAGCATCAAGAAACAGGAAATATCGTTGCAAAACACTGCATAGTAACATAGTTTTAATTGTAAATACACAGTTGCGCAAAAAGAATGGAATAAGGATTTTTTTTTCTAGGATGAGTGAATAAATTGTATGTAATGGTGCGTTTTTTTTTTCCAAACTCTCAGTGAACTGAAAATGGAAACATTACATCATAACAAGGAGAGTGCTATATGATACAGGAAGGAAGTGAAATTGAGAGACTGAGTGGCAGTTACTTCTGGAGTCATTACCCAGAAGAGATAAAGGAGGCTGAAGAAAAAAAAAAAAATATATATATATATATATATATATGTATGCTACAACTTCACATGACTTGCTGATAAAACATCCTCCAAACCATAAAGCAAGTGGCTGGACCATGACCAGGCAAGGAGTGGGATGTTTACACAGCCTTAATGAAGCTGGGAAGGAGAGGAGACACTCATGGCTGAAAGGGGAGATTGTAATGTGAGGAGAAGGGAGGGAAGCACAGTGAGAGAGAATTAAATGCAATGTCCTGTGGCTTTTATAATTCAAGTGCTCCATTGCATCCTTGGATCAGGTGTTCCCTGTGTGCAATTATTTTTTCACCATCTTTATTCACCTCTGTGAATAAAGGCCGAAACCACTGAGTCAGTGGTTGAGGGGACCAAATCTCCCTGAGGTCTAAAATCCAGAAACAAATAGAAATTTGAAAACTTGTTTCCTGCTATTTAAAAATACTTATAAAATCACAATTACTTCTTCTTCTTGTATTATATTATATTATATTATATTATATTATATTATATTATATTATATTATATTATATTATATTATATTATATT
>JAQMCX010000002.1:9163589-9206306 GCA_029814765.1 Acanthurus leucopareius
ATTATATTATATTATATTATATTATATTATATTATATTATATTATATTATATTATATTATATTATATTATATTATATAGTTTTATTAGAATGTGTATTTGTAGATATATAACTGTAACCTTGGTTACTAAAAAAAGCTAACTTTGATGCATCTTTGTCATTAAACAGTTGATAGTGTTACATAGTCAGTACTACAGATACTGTACATCTTATTTGTGTGCATCTTGCAAACAAGTGTTTTTTAAAACTGTATTTAAATCATGTAATGTCTTTCTTTCTCTCAATTCAAAAACAAATGCATGCACAAGCCAGGTAAAGATCTTTAGGACAAGAGCTAGTCATCCTCAGCTTTTGTCCACAGGGATCATCAAAATCAACAAAATATGACAGTTCTTCACAGCTGCTTTAAAGTATCCAAAGTAAAAGTGCTCTTAGGTGACAAAAATAATTCTTTCATAGTGATAACATTAGTGGGAAAAAAAATTATTCTTATTGTTAATGCATGAAGGTGCATTTTAATGTCCTAAAGTTTTATTTGAATGAGTAAGGGAAATGTGAACTGTATGTACTGCTGAATAGTTTAATTTTAAACAGCACATCATTTGATATAAATACATCATGATCCAGTCATCTGTGTGTGCAAGCCTTGATCTTGTATTTACAAAGTACAATATTTCTCTCTTAAATACAGTACTAGACTAAATGTATATGGTCATATTTCACCACTGCAGTTTTTTGGCTTGTGTGTGTGTGTGTGTGTGTCTGCCTGCCAGACAACTCACTTGTGTGTTTGCTAATGTAATTGATTTTAAACCTCTTCGATTAACGGGTACATTCGATGCTCTCTGCAGCTTCTAAATTTAGTCTTTATTCTCAGAGCACACAGGCACACCTTCTCAGTTCCCATCATTAGCTGGTTGGCTGTCAAATACTGAGATGAGGTCATCCCTCTTGGGCATTGCTTCTTCTTATCCCCCCTGAACTCTGGCCTTCACAGTGCCAGCCAAAACAAAACCTGACTGCCCTGATTGCATAAGACACATGCTTCACTCATGACTGCACAGCTGTGACTTCTGTTTAAGTAAGAGGATTTTATGACCACATTTTAGACTTTCCCTGGTCTAATCAACAGTCATTCTTAGCTTTATCCTGCCAACATGTGGTTTGTTCAACCCTATGATGCACTAGTCAAAAGTCAGCCTAAAGACAGACAGACAGACAGACGGACAGAATGACCAATGCAAAGCTGGCCCTGGCCTTTGCAGTTGTTATATAATGGATGCTGATGCCGATGGCAATTTATGATGAGAGATTGAATGAGTCAGTTGCTTTAATGCTAGAGGATGTATCAATAATTTAGGAGCAGGTTCACCCTCAGGTGCTCCCCAGTGTGCCCATCTTCCAGCCAGGACTGGACATTCACTCAGAGATACAGCCCATGTGTTAACATCAGAAACTTACTGCAACAGTGCAGCACTCCGGCAGTGGTACACAAAAATGTGTTGTAGACGACAATAATCAAATGATTTGGGGGATCTTTAAGTTTAAAATGCTGTAGAGATACATTGGTCTTTTTTATAGGTCTTTTTCACCATCATGCATGTTAGTTACAACATTAACGCAAGCCTGTAAGCCATGACTGAGAACCTGAATGCACAGTACGAGGAACTGTGAGGTAGCTAAATGAAATTCAGCCATCATTTATTTTGTTAGTTACACTTGTGCTTCTTCTGTTGTGGAATGATAATAACTATCTTATGTGAAAAGGAGCTATTAGTTATTTATTTCTTTGAACAGTCTCAAGATATTTTTTTCAGAAGAGTCCTACCATATACGACTAAAGGTAAAATAAAGTACACCCACTTTAATTCTCTACACTTATCTAAAAAACGTTTTAATGTGCTGCATTCACAGTTTATTCAAAACTTATATTTACAACTGTACATGACATGGCAATTTAAGAAAATACACAAACATCTTTAAACTTGCCTCTTTTGGAGGTTAGAAAAGAGATAAATAAATACTAATCTTTATTAACCATTATTGGCTTTAATTCTGATGCATCTGTAAACAGAACTGATTAGGAGGATGAGAGTGAGTCAAAACCAGAGTTGTGGGTAATAAAAACCAAAACAATGCTATAAGCGCTAACCTTTGACCAAAACCCACATAACACAGTCAAAGGCAAAGGTCAAACACAAAGTTGACATACTGATGTACTACTATGAATGATTCCAATTTGTGATATTGTGGTTTTAGCTAGCTAATGTTGGATTGCTTGCTAACACAGATGAAATGCTAGCTGGCTAACATGGAAAAATACCACCTTAAGTGTACAATATGAAATTATTCATGTCAGCTAATCCATCCAGATTTCTAAGCCTGATATGGTTAATAAATGGGATAGCCTGTTTGCCAGTTTGAAAATTGCTTTGACAGCTAACTTAATGTCAAATGATACATGGCAGCCTAGATAGAGCTAACCTTAGCTTGTTTGCTTGGTAACATTATTTCTAGTAAAATACTATCTGAATAGAGATATTTATTGGAAAATGACTACAATGGTCCATGACACTAACTTACAAGTATGTATTATGACAAACACTTTTGATGTTAGCCAAAAAGTAAAAAAAGAAAAGGTGCAATTATTGATTACTTTTATCAGCTGATAGAGTCATTTGAAAACTGCAAACTGTCATGGAGTTAATGGTCCAAATAAAATAAAGGAACAGTTATATTATGATAGGAACTTTATATTTAAATATGATTGTAATTATTAAGTGTTCAAGCATTCATTCTCTTGTACGTCACATCATGCCATAAATTCTGCTTGCTTACATCTACATAGTAACAGGGTGCTACATGGCAGTTTACCTAATGGGTACTGGTGTCATTAATAACTACAATTTTCTGAATGTTCCTCCGGCAACATAGGGCCTCTAAGAAAGTATTTGAATAGGCTACCTTTGTAATCATTGCCTGCACCTTTTGTTAAAGCCTTTTATTCTTTATCAGTGATTGAAATGAGGTTTCTTGGCCTCAAGATGCAGTGCATGACTCATTTGGAAAGTCACACTGCTACTGCAGCCCTTATACCATTTGATTTTGTTCCTTACATCCATGTTGCGATAATGGCCGTCCAGGGACCAGCGGCGCCCTATGCACAACCACAACCAAAACAACCACAATCAAGAGGAAAAGCTCAACACAGCAGGGATCATAAGTAGGAGAGTGCTGCTGTAAATTAAACAGATTTGTTTCATGACTGTGTCAGTCTGCAATAATCTTGTGCTTTGGGAACAGCCTCATGGTGAGCTTTAAGGGATTTAAAAGACTTCTTTTGCTACTGCAATTGATGTTGATAAATCAGCTCTGTGCTCTCTGTGGTGTACGGATGTTTTCTGGGAAACAGTGTTGTAATACAGGGTCATTATTATAATTCCATCCTGATTCTGCTGTCATTGTCACAGAGCTGTGTGCTTGCTGACAAATACAAAAATAATCTTTTTCACAAACACACATTGAGAAAAATCGTGATTGTACATTACATTATTTTTCCCTTCAGCACTTAAACTCACAGTACGTTATTTAGGTTGCAAGAGGTCTCTCTATCAAATCAATAAAAAAAAAAAAAGATAAAGCTCGATGACGTTGTGAAGTAGCGTGTAATTATGAGATTTGTTTATTTCACATCCAACAGCAACCACTAATGGTAAAAATCCACCTAAATGACTGAAGCAGAAATGTAAACAGACGATGTAATGTGCTAAAGTTTAATTCCTGTAATGATATGTTTGCTGACATCCTTCTACACTCTCTGGCTGCTGTTACCCTGGAAGTTAGTGAGAGGTTACAAAATGAATCACATTTTGAATAAAATCACAGATTCAGTTAATGCACCTTTTCAGAAACATTTGGGATAGTGTCAATACACAACTTAACAGAAAATATAACAAATATATAGTCATTTTTAGACATTTTAATGTGGAAATGTAACATGTTGTATACTTGATTGTCCTCTTTATAATCTCTTAAAGGTTTTCTACTTCTAAGTTTATTTGTACAGCCAATTAAAATGAAAACACAGAAAGAGAGACTGACTATTACTGGCTCTACTGATAAAAATATAAATCATGTGTTCAGAAACACATCCTTTTGACTAAGCTGCTTTCCCCCTAATGAAACATCCAAATCTTCCCAAGCACAATATCTATTTTCCAGCTCCTGAATGCTGAAAATGGTGTAATTATTTTGTTATGTGCCCAGTCTTTGGGCACAATTGAAGGGCTTAGATTTTGGCTTTAGCTCTTAATTTTTTGTTATATAAAAAAGGCTTCCTTGGGGGATAAAACTGGCTTAATAAAAATAATTATGTGGCAATAGGATTCTGATGGTAATAAATTTAGTTAAAAAAAAAAAAGATTTTAGCAATAGAGATGGATCACATATAATTTGTAGTCGGCAGATAAAATTTGAAGCTTGTCCCTGATGGTGTTTCTGAGTTAATATCCCTTGCTGTAAATGTGAGCTCAGTATTAGACACTCAGATGTGTAAAACTAGCTTAAAGTGGGGGCTGTTGGTTGATTAACAGTTTCCTCTTGAATGCCGACAGCTGGCTTGTACTATTAACAGTTCAGCATCTGTCTGGATTTCACAACGTCACAACACACCCCTCCTCTTCCTCCTCCTCCTCCTCCTCCTTCCCCTCCTCTTCCTCCCCACGCTGTCTGCAAACCTCAGCATGCTCTAGCTCTTACAAAGTCAGAAAACATAAGCAAGATTATAGCAGAGGGAAAAAACTAAGATGACTACTGAGAGTATAAAGTTACTTTATGCACTGCGTTGCTGTCTCTAGTCGTCAAATGGTACTGGTGGTTCGTTTCATGTGTCCCACAGGAGCAGATTTACAGAGGAAAAAGCAGCACCAGCAGCACTTTGTATCTCAAGCCACTGATAGAACCAGACTGGATCTGACTTGACTCGAAAGTAAAAAGTTCACAAGGCTTGTGAGTTACAGTTGTTACAGTTTGTGATACAAACTGCACTGCAGACACGGCAAGTTGTGTCATCAATGTTTCACTTTTGCAGACCTCTGACATGTTGTCATTAATATGTATAACTTTTTCTGTTACCTAATGTTCAATCAGACAGTTAGCATGAGTAATGCTCTGTCATCAGCTGTCAAACCTCAGAAACTTTTGCAGTGTGGGCCAACGTGTCCTATCACTCTGTGGCCTTTATTGAAAATCATTAATCAGCCTTGCATGAAAAATATTACCATATAAAATTCCATTGTTACATGTAGTTCAGCCACAATAACAAGTGTTTCCTTTTTTCTCCAAACAAGTGGAAAATGTGTCACTGAGAGTGAATTTATGTAGTCCCAGTTGTTTCCAAAGCAGTTTCACAAGAAAGGGCAGATTATTGGGATGAAAATGTTTTATTAATATTTCTCTTTGCTTCAGAAATAATATTAAATATTAATATAAATAACATTTTAGGCTGATTAATTTGTTAAAATACTTTTTTGTTAACTCAAGCTCATAGAGTTTGTTCATAGATATAAATGCAAATTACACAGTTATTGTGTTTGACTTTTAGTTTTAGCTGTTTTAGAAGCTTTGCCATAGGGACTGTGCTGTCAGTTGGTCTGGTGGTCAACCACATTGGTTCAGCATGAAACCACGAGCAGTTTAGCTTTTGTAGGAAGCTTTGAAGTTAATAACTTGAGGTTAATAACTCAAGTTAGATGACTAAATGAAAAGCGATGATGTACATCTTCTCAGAAAGTGCTGATTTACAATTTTTAGTTACCTGAAACAGAAATACCACAAAAAGTTATTCACTTCATCATTCCCCTCTACATAGACTACTAACTTATCAATCACCTCTAGTATTTGACAAATTGTTATCAAATTTTATACAGCTATTCATGATCCTCAGAGGAACATTAAAGTCAATGTTCCCCTCAGGACGGAGTGGAAGATCTTTGTTGATCATTTGACTTTTCATATAACGCCATAATCAGGAAAATACTCTATTTTTCTCATTCTTTATGACTAAATGCTTGTTAAACAAATCACATTTAACTTTTTTACAGTTTAAAGTTCAATTATCATATTGCCTTGTACCTCACTTTTTAAAGCACCATCAGCCTCAGCTGATGCTTTTTGTTTTTTGTTCTCTGACAATCCCATCATTTGTTCATTGCATTCATTCTCCACAAGAAGTTTATTTATTTTGTAATGTTTCTCGTGCCTTGAAGTTTCTCAGGAGGTCTCTTGTGAAGTATTTGAGATCTGACCCAAAGATGGGAGATACTTAGCAGTTCAGATGAGCAGCTGCAGCTGCTGTGTGCTTACTAATGTTCAGTGTAGTGCAGGATGAATTAAATCCATAGTCTACAGTGGAGGTTGCTGGATGCTGACAGACTGATCATATCTGAACACTACTGTAACACTGTTGTAAGCTCTGAGCCTCTATGTTTGTCTCTCCCTGATGTAATCTTGCTGTAAGAAAACCACTTTTTAAGATAATCTTGGATTTCCATGCTGCTATTTACAGTGTGATATAATAATCTATTCAAATCAAGGGAAAAGAATGAGGTCATATATTATGTAACTGCACTTTTTCTTTGAAGAAGGTCACGGAATAATCTGTCTCTGAAAAATAAAAAGTTTGGAGATTACTCCATAACATCAAAATGGATAAACCAAAAACTGAAATGTGGGCTAAGAAGCCACATCTGGGCTCAACTGTGCTTTCATTTAGGCCTGAGAGGAAATGCACTTCTGCGAAAAGTCTCTTGAGTGCTTATATTTATGGTGGATAATTGACGTTGCATCTAATACTGCTGAGTTCATGCTTCCTGATGTGAGTGTGGAGGGAAAGAGGGTCCAGAGAATAAACGCAACTACACCATCCTCATCAGCAGTTAAAGAGTGATGTATGATGGGAAACCTACAGAGGGGAGGGGGTGCTGTGGTGTTGGACTCAGATACAGCCATTAATCAGCTGACTGACTGCACTGACTGGTTTCTGTGAAAATTACATTGCAGCTGTGGGACCTCCTTTAAATTTGCTGTTCATTAATTATATGTAAGTACTGGTGTTGCTCTCCCAAGAGTTTGCTATTGAGATATTAACGTTCAAACACATGGCCACATGCATAAATCTCAATCTTACAGGTGAAATAATCATTTATTTTAAACTTTTGGGATGAAGAAAACAACAGAGACACTGAGGCTTACATTATGTAATCCAACAGCAAGCAGAGAAGAATCTCAGCTCTCTAGGAAAGTTTTAACTAAAACAAAAAACAACTGTGCCAAGTCTGATTTGTTGGATTGAATTTGGCTCTGCAGATGTGCCCCAGCTGTGTTTCTTGTCCATGAGGTGCAGTTGTGTGGTCCTGAGCTTTGTCTTTGTCTCTTCTAACAGATTAAGGTCATGTTTTGCCACATTGTATAGCCCCCTCCTCCAACACAGGCCGTTTTTGAACCAACCAATGACATCTCCCCTCACTTTACCACTGGCCAGATGCAACTAAATGTTGTTATTCTTTAATGCTGTCACCTTCAGAAAGTTAGAGTCCCAAAGTCTTTGAAGTTATTCAGCTTGGAGTTTCACCAAAAAGACACATTTTTTACGATAACCAAAAATTAATAAATGAATCAGTCCAAGAGCATGAAATTACTCACAGACGGTGAGTAAATAAAAAACTGTGACTCGAGGGGGAGTCATGATGTTCTCACAATAAAAAGTGTGACACTGAAAAGAGTCACGGAGCATCTGCGGGCATGAGCAGTGCGTTGTGTTTTTCCAGTCAGTAATAAGTTACATTTCATTTGAATAAAAATGTCATTTTTTTTCCATCCATCCTTTTTTAACCCCTTTATCTTATTATGGGCTGAAGTGTCGGTGATGGGATGTTCCTGAAAAAAACTCTAAAGGAAGACGCCTTCATCTTGACATTGGAGTTGAATTTGTCCCAGATGCCCCTGGTTCACCTTTAAAAACCATCTGGGTTTTCGAGATCTATCCTGCAGCCTCTCTCATCATCTGATCCAACTCAACCTCAGGTGATAATCACTTTATTTCTAACTTGTTTTATATGTATTTTATGCCTTGTGTGAACTGTGTATTTTACGTGTGTTTTATATATTGTTATTTATTTTTCTGTACAACACTCTGGTCCACTGTGGTCTTTTTAAAGTGCTAAATAAATAAAGTTGGATTGGATTGGATACATCATGCACTGACATGGTGTTTTTGCTGTAACAGATCCATGACGAGCACAGAAGTCCAAGAATAGAAATCGAGTCCAGTGAAGGGATGCCGTTCTGCACAGCCACAAGATGCTCACCTGCAAACTTCCCCCGCATATCTTAATCAAGGAGGGGGCCCCCAGACAGCAGGGGTCCCAGGGCCGCAGGAACGCACAAACCCCTTCACTGTGTTAAGGTGATGGTCCTCTGTGAGGCTTACACATATTCTAACAGTGATGAGAACAAATAACACGTAGAATCAGCAACAAGAACTCACATTCAAATGCTTACGTCATCACTGCTTGGTTTCTAAACTAGTCATTTCTGGTTTTATTATGTAAGTTTTCTCTTTGTGTCTTGGTTTTTTTTTCTTTCTATCTTTGTTTGCTTCTCTGCCTTTTTTTAAAAAAAATGATGATCATTTTTTTCACATGATTTTGTTTGTTTTTCCTCCCAGTGTGCTCAAGTCTGTGTTTCTCCTTCTCAGAACTGTCAGTTCATCTGCGTCTGTTCTCCATTCCTGCATTTGCTCCTCATGTCTCGTCAGCATTCCTGCCTGCACTCCTTCAATTCATCCTGGTTTATTGTTTAGGTCAGTTCTTGTATTTCTTCCTCAGTTCTTACATTTCTCTCTACCTGCTCCCTCAGGTTTTGCGCTCTTGCATCAGCTCTGCATTACTGAAGTTTACTTTTTGTTTTGTCATCCTGCCATCTCAGTGTTTATGCTTTTGGGTTCTTTTTTGAACTTGAAACCCCTGACACAAGAGGCCATATTATCCTTAGATTTTTTTATTTTTAAAGCAGACTTGGCTCCTTTTTTTGAAATTTAACATTATTACACATCCAGGCAGACAGTGGCCCTTGGCGTTGGCACTCACCAGTGACTCAGTATGCACAGGATGACAGTGCCAAACTGGAGCCAACACGGAGCTCTAGTTGTGTCTGTTTGGACTTTAAAGCATGACTCTGGGAAATCAAACCAGTTACCGTCACTGCTTAGTGGGTTTTCTGGCTGCCTACAGAGAACAGGTTGTCCAAAGACTCCAGGCAAGCTATCCCAAACTGTACTTATGATCTTTATCTCACGCTATTCCAAACACCCTCCCTGTGGGCTGTTAACTTAGCTGGATGTTTTTTTGTTTCTCTTAAATGTTTCACTTTATTTTAAGTGTGAATTCAACACATGTCACTGCTAAGCATAGGATCTTGTGATTTGATTAATGCAAATCATGTTTTATGATCCATTTAAGACAGCTATCAGACCACAAAAAAGACTCACATGCAGTCTCAGCTCAACAATAAAGCCTTAATAGTGATCCTCCGATCAATAGCATTCCATCAGAACTGATCCTGTTTCACTGGCACACAACCAGACAATCCATTCTAGTAAAATAATTGTCAAAAACATATTATAACACCCATAAACAATCAAGGACTGCTTTTACACCTGCTTCTATTGCTGTGGTTTCCTGCAGTGTGATGGTAAGATGGCAGCTGCACTCTGAGACTTTGATTGAAACCTCATTTAACCTACAGGGAGCTTCAATGTTCTGCTCACAGCCCACGGTAGCTAACAAGAGTCCACGCTGAAAGGACATTCTCTTTATTTACAAAGTGACAGTGCAGCTGAAGTATAGCCACTTTTATTGCAAATAAAATAGCCAATGAAATTCTGAAAAAAGGAGGAAATGGTGCTGCAGTGGGTTTTGTTGGAGCAGAAAAAGTAAAAGGGATGAAATCAGCCCTTTTCAGTGTAAGAATGTAGAAGTAGTGAATGGCATAAAGTAAATATAGATTACATAAATATAGTATAGATGGGTTTAATATAAATATAGACTGGCTAAGTATAAATATTGGTATTTATCTAGATAAATAAATTGCCTTTGTTTGGGAAGCACTCTGACATACCCCTAGGCAAATATGCATAAAATTCATTTTCTGTGTTATTTTTCTGTTTTTTTTGTTTTGTTTTAATTGATTTTGCCTCAGACATGGCTTCATGTTGTGGTACTATTGTGTTTTATGTTTTATATTGTGTTCTATTTTCTATATATACTCATCTGCAGGTATCTGTTTGCAAAAATAATTAGAAGTAAATAAAATAATCTTTTATTTCAGTCTGTTCAGACCTATAATTCAATGCCAATAGCACTTAAAATGTTTCTGACAGTTTTGTTTAATTGAGGTTCACCTTGAATATGTATTTAAATTAAATTTAGTATAATGTTACAGGAATTGTTAAGACGTTAGCTCGCACCATAGATTCCAATGATGCAGCTTATCCATCAAATTTAAATCTTTCATATTTCTTTAGATAATTTACTTAAATAATTACAGTATCTTTAATAACTAATAGTTCATGAGCATTTAATGTTTCCCTAATTTATGTGTGTTAAATGTTGTTCCTTGGTGCTGCAGAATAAATGTTTAAAACCTGGCAGGATTAAATATGTTATGATCTACATGCTCTAATAACTCTAGAGGAGGCAGTGAAGCATGTAGCTCAACATTTAGTGACTTCTTTCTCTTTGTTGCTGAAGATTTCAAAGACTGTGACAGACTCAACATGCCCTAAGAAATCAATTTTGGATCACTGGGCTCATAATAAGTCCCCTCAGCTACACTCATCTGAGTAAAATTTAGCACAATTTGTGATGGAAGAGTTGAAATATGCAAGGATGCACAACGTTGCTCTGCAGGTTTTATCAGCTCAAATAGGTGTGCACGCCCTCCACTGTCTGGTGAGGTGCATGATGGGCAGCTAGTAATCAGTCTGATGTGACCTTCCTTGTGGATGTTATTCTCCAGGGTAATGTGGGAGGATTAAAGTAGAAAAAAAGCTAATTTAGCTCTGAAACAACACTGACTACCCACATATTTGCGCAGAAGATTATGTATTTTGTAAAAATTCAAATTTTTGTATTTGAAATACTGTAGAGACATAAATAAAAATACATACATACACAGCCATGGTGGCAAAGAGGCCGCGAGTGAAACAGTTTGGCTCTATCTAAAGTAATGCAAAAGGATATTTGCAGATAAAGTCAGCTCTAGGGGTTTGACGTCAGCCCTAACATGATCTCATCTTGCAGGAACAGGGAGTTTGTGTTCCTGCATGAGTCTGTGCACACTGCATCGAACGGCTGAGCTGAATTACCCTGACAGAAAGACAACTATTGTGAATCTCAACATATTTTTTCTTCGGTCAGAGGCTGCTTTATTTACCATTTCATACTATAACCATCTTTAGTCATTTCCAGTATTCTGGACCTTTTTGCCTGCAGTGTGTTCACTAGGGTAAAGGGACAGATTTTAGAGTAAAACATAAATTTAATGACCATAATCATGACATGGCTGTGCAGCCTTAAAGAATGTCATTGAGAGTCCTGCTCTGTAAGGGTAAATCAGTGATATGTGAATAAAAGGAAGGATACCTTGAGAGATTTCAAGTGCAGCAGTTATATGTTAAATGTAAGAGCTCCCCCTACTGATGGGATCTGAGATCACAATGAAAAACAAATGTCATCAGCATCTGTAATTGTGCATGAATCAACCCACCTGTGTTCAGTTTAATATATAAAAAAAGGAAAGTGGGAATAATAAACATCTTAACATGGTTGCAAAACACACTGAACAATCATTCTAATGACTGGTGATACACACACTGTGTTTGTGTTTGTGTTTGTGCCCTGACGTTACACTTTTCTTATCTGCTGTGGGTGGAAGGGATTGGTTGGATTGGTTGCAGCTGGTGGGGGTTTGGAGGTGGGGGTGGGGGGTGGGGGGGGGGGAATGATATGGTGCAGGTGGGGGGCGGGTAGGGTGAGGGGGGCTGAAGTTGGGGTTGCCATGGAAACCATTGTATTTCCCTCCCCTGTGATTGGTGCTGCCAGGCTGAGCAAGTATCAGCTATTTCTGTCATAATTCAACACCTCAGACACGAGCGCAGTCACAGGACCCCCCCCCAACACACACACACACACACACACACACACACACACACACACATACATTCACAAAGACTCCTCTATACTCTTTATTTCTTCAAACTGTCCTCTTTTGTTTATTTGATTAATACACATAAATACTCTTATGGCATTTATTTCAGCTGTGACAAAATATTTGCTACAGTATTTTTCTTATGGATCATCTGAGGACCACATCCGTAGCAGCAGAAGCACACAGTGTGATCATCAACCTGTCCCTGCCAAAAAAATAAACCCAAAAGCAATAAGAGAAAACACGAGGCAGGTTAATGTCAGGTAACCTTTGCCAAACTGAACGGTAACACAGATCAATAAAGGAACGTGTGTTCAATACAGTGATCAATTTGTCAGTAAAACGAAGCAGTGACTCATGAACTAATCAGGTTTTTTGGAGCTGCTCCTCCACTGATGAATGAATCCCTCAGGAAACTCGCTGCATGAAAGAGAGATGTCACATACTGATGTGTCGTCCATTCATGCAAATCCTGAGGGAGGATGAAGTAATTTCCAGAACATCAACTGAGACAAGACAGCCTAAAAATAAAGCCCATACACTGTACAGCGGAAAACAAGGGGGATATTCACAGTAAAATACAGTAACATGGACAAATGAGTGAAGTTGACAGATAAAACAACCACCTCCATATATCAAAAGGTTACTTTTTGTGTCCAAAGCACTTTGTTAATAAATCGCCCCATTTTGCACTCATGCTATGAGTGTGATTCATTGAGGTTATGAGCCAGAGGCAGTGGCAGTGAGCAAACCTATTTACTTGTGCTTTATTATGGGTTTTATCTTAAAATAAGACACACAGACCAATGAGATATCCCCTAAAATGACAAAATTTTAGCATAATTAATCCCAATAATATCAGAACATTTATACAGTTCTACCATAAAAGTTCCCAAATGACCTCATATCACTTGTGTTATTCAAACAGAAGGGCTGCAATCGATCCAAGTATGACTTAACTTTAGATATTTTTGTCTGCTATTATTTGCAATGCCAACACGTTGTGTATTGTTAAAAGAGTAGGTGTAAGAAGCGGCACAGCTTCAGCCTACACCTTTCTGGCCTGGAGAAAATCTTCTATCTTCCTGTTGTCGTATTGTTTTGTTTTGTTTTTTTGGAAGTAGTTGCACATTTTATTGCTTTATTTGCAAAATAGTTTATGTAATTATAGATGAAAAAATATGTAAAATTCCAAGATATTCAACATGAACCATATCTACAGTTAATATTAATGTCTTAATGTATTTTGTGCTATTTTAATTGAAACAAATAAAACTCAAGGTTGATTCTTGAACTGAAACTTTTATTATTAAATTTTTTTTTATAGCTCATGTCAAGGACTCCAACTAACTCTTACTTCCATTGTCAATTAATGAATTGGTTATCTGTCCAACTCCACTTCGGTCTATGAGATAGACAAACCAGAAACCAGGTTCTTTAAGGTAACATTAACTCTTGACAGAAAATATTATTTGTAAAACAAATATAAAGCATAAATAATTGCTATGTTTGATGGATAAAGCAAGTGTAATGTTTCGTTAACCATTAATCGACTAGTTTCAGCTCTCTTGACACTGTTTTCAGTCTCTTTTGTTGGTTGTTTGATTTATCATCTTATTTGCTGTCTGCTGGTTGTTTGACTGTAAATGATTCTGTTTCAGGTGTGTTTGTGTTCTCAGGTATTTTGATCTCCACGGGGCTCTTTAATTAAATAATAACAAACCAAATTCCAATATTTACAAAATATCTTTTAAAAAAAACCAGTAAAAACAAAGCACAGATTAACATCTGAATTACACAACCCGTTGAATCCTACACCTTACACACTCCAGTGGTAAACAAACTCAATGCCCTGGGCAGGAAAAAGTTCACTAAGTGTGACATGTATGTTGTGTGGCTTTTGCAAATGTTAATCTCAGCTCATTAACATTAACCACTGGGATTCTTTCCCTCTCTGTGAATCAATAATCCAGCCTCGTGAGACGGCTTTGCCGGATTGGGCATCGAGGGAGATCTTGAGCAGAAGGAGACAGAGCATTACAGAAACTGTTATCCAATGGATAAAGGTGGTTTTCCCCCCCGTAATTGTTGGCTAATTCTGCACCTGTCAGTGTGACCTGATGTGACCTGCAGTGAGATTAGTATGAAGGGTGTAAAGCAGAGCCGTCCCTCCACAAACAGCCCAGAGGAAGCAAGGCACTAAGACCCAGTGGAGAGCAGGGGAGGCTGGGTTCTGCCTTCCCACCCGCTGCCTGCCTGTCTGCTATGCACAGCTCTGCAGTTGCCCTGGGCACGTGCCGGAGCCTGTACATGTGTGCATGAAGGTGTGTATGAAGGTGTGTGTGTGAGAGTGTGTGTGTCATCACAGGTTGGAAGACAGGAGCCCTCTTCTCATTTTTGTTTGGTTCCATTTCATCTTTTGCTCCAGCTCTCCCATCTGAATAATAGACCTGGGTAGAAGAGAGCTGAGAAGAGGAGGGTGTGTGTTTGTGTGTGTTTTCATTTGTGTGTGTGCATGTGTGTGTTGAGTGGGGTGGTCATCATCTTGTGCACTGGGAGGATTGGGTGGGAGGTGATGATGAGATGAAAGGGGCCAGGTGAGGAGGAGATACAGGAGCTCTCCTCTCTCTCTCTCTCTCTCTCTCTCTCTCTCTCTCTCTTCTCTCTCTCTCTCTCTGACGTGTTACGTGTGTGTGTGTGTTTGTGGTATCAGTGTGTGTTTGCCGTGTGTGTGGAGAGAGAACAAAACAGGTCGGCTCTTCTTCAGTAGACTGTGAACCTGCACAGGAGGAAGCAGCCCCTCTCCAGACTGAGGTATGTCACCGACTTACCACCGCACACATCACCACACATACCTGCCCTGTTAACCGAGTGTGTGCATGAGGGGATGTGTGTGTTTTTGGGGTGGAAGTTAGGATACTCGAAAGGTGGGAGAAGGACAAAATCTGACTCGGTAGTCAGTGTTTTCTTTTATCACCATGTCTTTGTGTATCCACGTAAGAGGATGACATTTCTGGAAGGAGACATTTTCTCGTTGCCTGTTATTCACAAAAACTCCTGATCGTCACTTGCATGTTGTTCTTGAGAACTGAGAGTGTTTTGTATTGAAAAGGACACTTGAACAAGAGGCTAGTTTTGTCCTCACAATAAAAACTGTGTCATGTGCATAAGAGAGGGTCATATGTTTTCCTGACGGTAGTCAGAGTGATTCTGCTGCAATCTTATATTCTGGCTTTCTGCAAATCCTTTAAGGGAACAAGAAATTGTACTACGCTTATCAATTTGATTAAATTAAATGGAAAACTATTCTGCATATGACTCTCTATGCTTCCCTTTTGTTGTGTTTTAAACTTTAATAAGTGTTGATAGTTCTGTTTCTGTGGTTTAACTTAACAAAACAGACAACTTAAAAACATGCATTTTTTTTTACCAATTTGGATGCTTTTTAAATAGGATTTTTGAATGTAAATTTCCCTTGAGGGACTAAAACATTTCACTTTAGAGACTTGTAGTCTCTATGTGTGTCCTGAGCAGCAACGATTTCAATTTTAGTGTTCCTAAGGGCACCAAAGCGACCTCAGACACCTGAGAGCAATAAAACAATCAATGCTGATTAGACTAAGAATCTCCAGAGGGATGCTGCACAGTTGCTGCTACATCATAGCTGCGATGCTGTTTGTTGTTTATTTTAGGCTGAAGGTGACTGTAACCCTTTGACCTAATCAGCAAAGGCCACCTCCTCACGCCTGCGTCTGTCAGGTGATTGTCATGCTCAATTTGCGTACGTGGGCAGGAAAAGAGCAGGCGCCTTGCAGGGATGAAGCCTGTCACACTTGTGAAATGGAAAACTTGCACATGCAGGTGTGCAGCATATGGAAATGTACCAAAGGCTTAGTGCCTCGTTCCACAACTTTTACAGTGTGCGGGGTTGTGTCCAGGTGAGGTTATGACAGTAAACACAGCCTCTTGACTTCTCCACTGGCCACACAAACACTTTTACTCGTTGCTGAAGGTCTTTAATCACCATTTACATGAAATTTGTATTATTTTACAAAGCAACTTAAGTCTTGTTCAAGAGGTTGTTGTTAAGAATTCACACCTTCATCTTTGTCTTCTAAAATGTGTTTTTTCTTCTAAATAAGAAAATCACAAGGATATCATTTTGTATCTTTGAAAAATAGATTGACAAATAAATAGACAAATAAATTGATTGAGATATAGTTTTTTTTTTATTCTTATCTTCCATCTCTTCAGACAGCAGGGAGCTCTGTAATGCTGAGTTTCGCAGTTTATTCACTCATCCAGTTTCTTGACTGCGTGAAGGGGGACATATGGTCCACGCTGTGCTTTTAGCTTCTCCCTGGGGCACAAGCTGCCCTGAAAACACACATCTGAGGATGCAGATGTCAAATATGTAGTTAATTATGACCCCAGCTACAAGTGAGTGCAGAGTGCATCAAGTCTGACAGCTTTACAAGAGAAATGCTACCAAAAAGACATTCATAATGCCATGTTTTACAAAGTGCTTGATTTTGATATAAAAGATAAATATCAGATTGCTTTGATTCACAGATTTTAATTTATAAAAGTCTGCTTTGATTTGTCTGTTGACAAGCGGATACACTAAAAAGAGAACTGTCAGTGTTGCATCAACAGTAAATCTTCTATTATTATTATTATAACTATTGTAGAGCGTTAAAAATGATTTTCATCATTTAATTTCATAAAGTAAACTCAAACAAATCTTCACTGCTGCCTACTTTTAAAAAGGACTGTCTGTTTTGTTTCAGATTTTCTGCTGAGGCTCATATTTGAAGCTCAATTCCTTTCTTTCACTAAAAGAAAGAAATTGAGTGAAACCTTGTGTGATCTGCTGAACTCCAGGCTAAAGTCCAGCGGGGTCAGGGCCTGTACGGCCCCAGCTGCCATGACAGACGCCAACCCCTGAGCTTCTCAGTGACACCCTGTGACAGAGGAGGATGGGTGATGGGCCCGTGAAATTCGGCAGACTCTCTCCTCCTTATCCCATCCTCTCATGGAGCATCCTGTCACACCAAGCCCCTCCTGGAACACTTCTCTCTCTGGCCTCCCCACCTTTCCAGCCTCACTGCAGCCAAACATCTCTAACGTGACGCTGCCCATCGCAGGCATCCAAGGTGGGATCGATCTGAACCAGTCCTTGGCGCTGTGTGCCATGCTCATCATGGATGTGCTGGCAGTGGTGGGGAACTTGGCTGTGATGGTTGTCATCACCAAAACGCCGCAGCTACGCAAGTTTGCCTTCGTGTTCCACCTCTGTCTGGTGGACCTGCTGGCAGCGCTGGTGTTGATGCCCCTGGGGATGCTGTCAGACCGAGTCCTGGTGGATGAGGCTCTCTGCAGGAGCTACCTCTGCTTGAGTGTGTGTCTAGTGAGTGCTGCCATCCTCACCATATGTGCCATCAACGTGGAGCGCTATTACTACATCATCCACCCCATGCGTCATGGGGTGAAGATGACAGTCGGAGTGGTGGTGATGGTACTAGTGGGAATCTGGATTAAGGCAGTTGTCATGTCGGTGCTGCCTCTCCTGGGACGATTGCTCCAGGGGAACCAGGGTCTGGGGTCTCCTTCAGACCTCACTCACAGTCAGAGACACTGCTCCCTCCACTGGACTGGAGGCAGGACCACACGGCTACTTTTCATGGTCTTCTTTACATTCATCTATTTTCTGTGCCCCATGCTCATCATTCTGGTGGTCTACTGCAACATGTTCAAGGTGGCCCGGGTAGCAGCCATGCAACATGGCCCTCTTCCCACTTGGATGGACACCCCACGACAACGGTCGGAGTCAATCAGCAGCCACTCCACCATGGCTGCCAGCCTCGGTGGAACTGGTGCTCGCAGCACTCCTCAGAGGACCTTCAGCGGCGGGAAGGCTGCGGTGGTCCTGGTTGCAGTGGGAGGTCAGTTCCTCTGCTGCTGGCTGCCGTACTTCTCCTTCCATCTTTACTCAGCTGTGGTCTCTACCTCTCCCACCTCGCTGGCTCAGCTGGAGGACATTGTTACATGGATCGGCTATTTCTGCTTCACCTCCAACCCTTTCTTCTACGGCTGCCTGAACCGGCAGATTCGTGAGGAGCTGGGCCGCTACCTTGCTTGCCTCTTCAAGCGGGCTGGACCCGGCGTAGGGGAACAACTGCCCAGCCGTGAGGCGTCTATTGAGGAGAACTTTTTACAGTTCCTTCAGGGCACTGGATGCAATCTGGAGCCCTGCAACTCTCACAGCAGAGCCAGTGCAGAGGAACCAGGGACTGAGGGTCTTCAGGAATCAGCTGTTCAGCAGAACACGCCAGCTGACTTCCACATCCCAGGGCAGATTCTTGAGGAAACCTCAGAGTTCATACAGCGGCAACAGCTGAACAATGAGCTACATGTATCAGAGAACTGCTGCAAAACTGTACGAGAGATGTAGCTGCCTCTCATGCACTGTCTCTGCCACCTATAATCCAATAAATACACTTAGTTTTATTCACATTTTCTAAGATTTGTTGAGATAATAAACCTCTTTTTCATGCCAAAACAGTGCTTTTATGCTAAAAACTCAGTGAACTGCAAACATGGTATTTTCTTTGAAGAATTTAAATTGTAAAACATTTATACTCCCAACAGTCTCTAACAGTCGTGACTCCGCAGCTTTACAGTTCATGTTTTGAAAGCCATACAGTGTCAGGCTGTTTTCTGTTTAACGTCAGCAGATGGACAGTAAACACTTGTGTTAAATCATGGGTCGGTGGAGTGACAAACAACTCATAAACATGAAAAACTGCTGAAATTCTTCAGGGGGAACACAGTTTTCACAGTTTATGGAAAACCATAAGAGCCATTAAAAGAATTTTCTAAAGGAAAAGAAAAATGTAGTTTTATAAGCATTTCTGCAAAGATTCATTCATTCATGTCTTGTTAATGGTGAGGTTTTCTGACAGACAAATATGTATAGTAAAAAAAAAAAGGTCATAACATATCTTGATTCCATCAAAATACTGTACTTAAATTTGTGTTTTTCTTCCTCTGGAATCTCTTTCTTTTCATCGCCTCATTTCTGTGTTTTAGGACGTAAAGGAGCCCTTTGACAGCCAGCTAAAAGTGATGCAGTGATACAGCAGGTTCCCTAAGACCAAATAGGTGTTTTGTTATAGATTTTATCTGTGAATTAATGATGAAAACAGACATGCTGCCCCTCTTTCTAGGCACAATTTCATTTTCAACAAAATGTTCTTTTGTATAAACGTCTATGGAAAGAAAACTTGAAGAGGAGGTAGATGTCGTCACTAATTGTAGATGTTGTCAGTTTGCTCAGTGAGTTCTGGTAGGGATCTGTCTCTATTAGTGTTTTCACTCCACATCCAGAGCCACTTTTAAAAGAAAATTCTCTTTTCATTCAAAATATCCATCGTGTAAAAGAACCATTTCACAGCTGCTACTGCTGCTGGTGGTATTTTTAATAAACAGGCTGACACACCAGTGTATTTTTAACCATTCGGCAGGAACATTATTATCATGTTTATCTGTTCGTAGTCTTGTGATTATCACCTCCTCTCCAAAATCCTCTCACATTGGTGGACTCGTGATTTCACCCCCTTAAAGAAAAACATTGTGACTGGTTTTAATTTGTACGGCAGCGATGGTGCCAAAGATTTCAACGTCAGCACACCGAAGCTGTCAGTTTGTTGAAATAAGATTCGACATGGAAAGAAGCAGACATGGCGACCAGTCCCCAGATGTCTGAGCTGTTTACAGGTAAACACGGCAGCAGTGTGAGTGCGCTCGTGTTTGTGCTTAAAACAACCAGGCTTGTTGTGGCTACACAGCACACAGGTGAGACCATGCTTACACGTGGCACACTTTGCCTTTGGCCTCATTTGGAAACAAATGGACGACACAGGTGATGCAAATCTCTGATCTCAGGTGGATTATAAACAGTTTGCACAAGTCACACGAGCGGTGACGCCAATCCAAAGAAAATGACATGGCACAAATTTCTTCCCAGGCACTTTAATTTTTTTGCCTCTTTTTGTGCTTTCTCTCTTACTGCCCTCATCTGTTTTGGACTCATACCGGGGTTGTCAGCATTATCACAAGACACTGAACACAAGGCAAACAGGGAAGGGTCATATTTTGCTGGGAGTCAGAACAAAAAAAGGTCCCTTTGTCAGAGGGGGGACATAATGTTCTTAATTTTCTTGTAAAATGACTTTACTGCTGAGTGTTTTCCATTGGGTCAAGGTGTCATCTTGTTTTAAAATCTTCCTCTCGAGTCAGAGGACAGTGTATTTCAGTTTAGTAGACACTAAATAAAACACTGAGCACAGGATGATATCATTGCCATAATCCTCATGCTTTTTACATTTATTGTATGAGTCATATTCAAGTTATTTATTATAAGAATTATTTTACGGAATTTTATCTAACAAAATAATATAGAATTACCTTAATTGACTACATTCATGTACAGGAACATGAGTTAAATTTCTAAAATATGAGATCGCTCTACTATTGAGTTTTTATAAACTCAGTGATATTTCACACAAACTGGGGTCATAAAAAAGCCCCTTGAGTGTTCATCAATCTGCTGTTCAATCGGCTGGCTCTCCATTACTGCAGCAGCTAAATTGTCCCAACTAGTCTGATTAAAAGATGTATTTTCCCCATCTGTTGATCACAAGGATGGAGAAATAAGTCGGTGAATGGCACATCATATTAAAAACTTGACAGCTACAGTTTTGTTCAGTGTAAATCATCAGTATGGTCGATATGGTCATTTTCATCACTGTGTCTGTTTTTGTTTTGGTTTTTTTTGTACCTGAGCTGAAAAGACTGTTTGAATTCTTTGTTTTTAGGGTTTGTTTTTCCTTCATTGAGATTCCTGTGTGTTTTGGTTTCCCATCAGTTGAAACGATTAAAGACACAGCGAGAGGATTAACTGGATTGTCGTGGTTGTTGTCATGCTTTACAGACATTTTCAGATCAATAACCGCATCTATCACGTGATTCCTCCTGTCAATCATCTCTTTCTCTCCTGCCCTCTGGCTGCCTCCTCCTCTACTTCCTGTGTGTGTGTGTGTGTGTGTGTGTGTGTGTGTGTGTTGTGCAGGCAGGGGGTGCAACGTCACAGAGGTGAAATGAAGCACTAAGAACAGGATGAAAGAGGAGTGACATTTGGAGGAAGGCAGGTTGCTGAGGCTCGGTCAGAATGACGCTGCTCTGTTGACCAGACCTCCTGGTTGACCTTTGACCACAACTTCAGCCTCTACATAATGAAAAAACACTTAAAATTAGTTTACTAAAATCAAAAATCATCAAAGAATTTCTCTCTTCTCAATAAGTGTGCTAAGGAGTTGACTCCAACATATTATTCCATAGTGATTTAAATATAAATCTAATCCATGATGGCAAAAAGAAAAAATAAATTTGAGATAAAGTTATGGGTGAGAAAACAGAAGGAATACAAGATTGCTTATATTCAGATTGTGCAAATTCTAAACTAAGAGGTTCCCTTAATCCTTTGTCTTGTCAATATTTCTGGTTTATAAAGCACATCTGCATAGTTTCTCAGTTAGGCTATAATGTCAGTTTTGAACAAGAAAATCCAACCACAGATCAGACCTGCAGCACCCGAGGCTCATCCTCTATTTTCTGATTATCCTAATACTCTCCTCTCCTGTGCTGCTCCCCATCGGACAGACTGACTCATAGCTTTCATGTTGAGCAGTGGAGGGCGCCTCCTGCAGCGCACAGGGACAGTTCAAACAGCCTGACCTTTGTGATAGGCTACAGCACACCTAGCGAAAGTGCTCAAGGACAGATGCCACCATCGTGTCTCTCTGGAGGGCCACTGGGTGCACAGCACAGCTATTCAGTGAGTGAGTTGGGTGTGTTTCTAGAATAACAAACGTCAAACCAAAGAGCTGTGATCATTTGAGATGCCACAAACAGGCTCAAAAACAGAAAAACATGTCCATCTGTGAATGTGGAGGCTGTCAGCTGTGAAAAATGACTGGATCAGACATGAACTCACTCACATGTTAACTGATGATGATATTAAAAACCTGATTGGAGTGATGAGCAGAGCAGGAGGCTGGAGCTGATCAGGCTAAAGGAGCTTAATTTGAGATTGTTATTATACTAAAAGACAACCTGTCCATCGGTTCCAGAGGTGAGGGACAGGAACCTTTGAGAGTCTCTCTTAGCAATGTAATTCTTCACAACAATGATGATCATGATATTAAATGTCTTAACCCAAACCTCAGATTATTTACATTTATTCTTCAACATGAATTAAACTTCTTTTGAATAAGACCCCTCATAAAAAGGGTTAATATTATTCACAAATGATTTTTGAACAGTTAAAAGCTATTAATACGACGAACTGCATAAGTAAATATCCCATCTTTGGAATAAATTTAACTTTATTAGTTGTTTATAACTTGATTTTGGCCCAGAGGATCCTCTTTTGAAAGGCGGGCATATGATTCAATTAATCAAGAGTATTTTAATATCTGTTCTTATGAATGGATTGAAAATGAGTTATGACAATAATAAATGATTATTTACCATATTTAAAGTCATTGCTCACAACTTCTAAACCATCAATAAACAGCTCCCTATGAGAGAGAGGTATCAATATGATTCAGGTGTTATACTTCAGGTTGCAAATGTAGTGCATCATCAGCGAGAAAGCTGCAGCCTTTAACTGTGCAAAGAAGATGAAACATGTCTGCATATTATTAGCAGTTGTAGAGGGTGTACAAACTGCTGAACACACAGCACCTAAACCCCCACCAACAACTAAATGAGCTGACAAGTATGAGACACACATGACAGTATGCACCCACGCACAAAGACACACACACACACGCACTCTAACACTCACACACTATATTCATAATTCCCTTTTAAATGCAACAACAACTCTGACTGCTCTAATACTGATGGTTTCTATTTACTAGCCATTTATTTACTTGTTAAGCAACGTAAACGCACAGGTAGTAATGTATAAAACACTCTTTTGGTCTCATTTTATAATAAGATCCATCTTCTATGTCTATATCCTACCTTGGCTCATAGTGGTACTTTATTTTCCTCATATTTGACATAGATTAATAGGCCTAAACATAGCAAATAGGCCTAACAGCTGCCAATAATAGAATTTAATG
Source organism: Acanthurus leucopareius (assembly GCA_029814765.1). Classification (NCBI taxonomy): domain Eukaryota; kingdom Metazoa; phylum Chordata; class Actinopteri; order Acanthuriformes; family Acanthuridae; genus Acanthurus; species Acanthurus leucopareius. The sequence goes on from JAQMCX010000002.1 coordinate 9,187,051, forward strand.
AAAAATAGTACTGATCAAATAAGTTTTCATATAGAAATGATAATGCATGCCGGGGTCTCAATATCATCTCCCAACATTGGCTGTAAGTAGGCCTGGCCAGGACTCCCTGCGGAGTAATGCTGCTCCTCGACTAAAGGACATGCCATGTTCAGCAGAAAGTACGCTTTATTTAGAAGTCTGTGTCTGACAGCCTATTAAACCAGCTGGATTTTTTATTCACACATATGGGAAAACTCGGCTAAAATGTGTGTGTGATACGGACAGAATGAATGAATGAGGAAATGAAACAACGCGTCATGGCTCTGTAAGAGGGAGGAGACAGGGAAAAACTCAAAGTTCAGTCAAGAAAACCTGCTCCTGACCAGGCTGCGTTCACAGACTCAGATATCACAGTAACTGACTGAGAGGTTTAGTTATCTCTATCTGGTTGGAGTTATCCCTCTTTCTTGGGTTTGACTTGTCTCACTTTTTAAAACCAAAAACCCAGAGTTACCCTCATATCAGAGTTAAGAGACTCAGAGTTTTCAGTAAACCTGCTTTGTGAAACGGGCCCCTGTGTTTTGTTTTGTTTGGTTTTGTTTTTTATTTTGGCCTCTGTCATACAAGGGGACAGTTCGGCAACAGAGAACCAGATATGAACTGCAGGCTGACCACCTTAAATATGCTCCAGGAAGAGATGGAGGAGGCTGATATGAGCTGTAAAAATTAAAAACTGCTGTTATTATTGTTCTCTGTTCGCTTAGACAGCAGCACTCAGGGTAAAAAAAAACGTCTGTATCCATTTGATTTTTAATTTTAAAAAATGAAAATAAACACTTTTAAACATTTCTGACATAAATAATTGTTCTTATTTCACATACAAAAAAAAGTGTGTAAATGTGACTTTAAGCTGCCACAAGCCTGATGCACCACAAGTCCAGTTCAAAGATTTTAATACGGCAGCTTCTCTTGCTAAAAGGCCTGTCTCGAGTACAATGTGCTGTTCTAAGCCTGAGTTATAAGTTAGTCAGTGCATTTCATGTCAATGAAGGGTACCAGGCTACTTTTACAAGCATCTCTCACAGTTACCAGATTTGAATTTGTGTCCATTTTTTAAAGTCCAAAACAGATGTAGCCCATATTGACCTCATGCAGGACATCTTGTGAATGTCCAATAATTGCGTCATTTAAAGGTGTTTTTTTATTGACATCTATACAACGTCCAGGAAAGACGTATGTAAAATCTTCATTATAGTTCCCCTTGTAGGCTACTTGTATAGTGACAATAAAGTATCTATCTATCTATCTATCTATCTATCTATCTATCTATTATTGAAAAAGTATTTAAAAATGCCAGTTCTGAAACACTGCGGAATTAAAGTTAAAGTCAAGAGAACAAAAAGACATTTACCTCTTAGGTCCCTTGCGATAATAACACGTTATTAAAAATTATGTTACCCACCTTTAAACTTTTTAGAAAAAGATGTAATGTTTGTTCTGATGGATCCAATATGAGTTATTTAAGCTATGCGTAATTAGGCGACCAGGAGAGGTCTACATTTATGCCATAATAAACTGAAATTTGAGCTCTTGGACGCTGTTCAACTTTTATATCCACAGGCGGCGCTATCACATCGCACAAAAATTCCTCTGCAGTCCGAAAACTGGAAATACATTTAAACTCTAGATTAAACTTGTTTACTGCTCTTCAGGCTATTTTAAATTTTTTAAAAAAACGTCACTTCATGAAAAATGAAAATGAATATATAAATCTGTGTCCGACTTTGATGAATAATCGGGCTACACATAAAGTTTACGTCTGTTGGAATTAGTTGGTGTTGAAGCTCCTACATTTCCCGTCAGCCCCGCGTTGCGCATGAATTTTCCTTATTTGAGTGCCGTTTTCTCAGTTTGCAGCTGGATCAGCTGGATGAACGCGCGACTGCGCAGTTTTGTGGGGAAAATCCGGTCATTTTCATTGCGAGTTTCTCTTTAAAACTGGGTATTGCGCCTGATTTTTCAGACAAGTTTCCACGAAAAGTATTTTGTATTCATTTTCTCCTTTTTTTATGCTCTTCTGTGAGTCTAAACTACGGATAAGTTAGATAAAAATATTTGAAAAACACATTTTTGAGAGATTTTCTGCCGCTTTGAATCCCGTTTTTAATCACCTGGACAAACGGTGTGTGGACTGGAGCTGAGTGAGCTCTGGGAACCGGACTGTGGCTTCACAGTCGGACAGACGAGCCTTCCGTGCCAACGCCTTTTCCCCATTTCTCCGCTTCTTCGCCTCTCCTCGGCTGGGAAACTTGGGTTCATATCGCCCCACGGGCTGTTTGACGGCGTTTTCCGTCAACTCATGAGCTGCTGAAACCCTGATCCGACTCAAAGAAGCTGTTAGTGAGTGACAATGGGCTGTACGATCAGCGCGGAGGACAAAGCTGCGGTGGAGAGGAGTAAAATGATTGATAAAAACCTGCGGGAAGACAGAGAGAAATCCTCCAGAGAAGTGAAACTACTTCTTCTCGGTATGAACTCTGTTTCTTCCTCTTTTCAATGCATGAAGTCATTCTTAATCATCATGTATCTTTGCGTACTTTTCATCTTTACTTTTTCACTAAACTCTTAAGCATAGTTTTTCAGACTCCAAACACTCCTCCTCCTCCTTCTCCTGCTGTAGCTTCAGTGCAGCTGTGGCTCATCATTTTTGCATTGGCACCATTTGTGGAGGCGAACCAGATGTTGGTGGTGAGGGGCACGTCCTCTGCTGCCTCACTGCTTTCTTTGCTTGCTATCAGTCATGAGTTTATTGACAGATAGACTCTACGTGCTCGTAGGGACTGTTTGTTGTTCAGTGTTGACACTTGTCACAAAACCCACTGTAAGTCATGCAGGCCCGTTTCCCTGCAGCGCCTACAAACAAAACTTTACAGCTGCAGGAAAGTGATGACCCTGCTCAAAGTCAAAGATCTGAGCATCATGAACATTACAAGTATGCTGTCATATGTATCAGAACCTCTCACATACTTTTTTTGATAATAAGATTTTTGAAGACTATACAGATGTTTCCCATAATAGCTTATGAAGAGTTGAGCACATGTTTAGTGTGGCGTGCAAACTATCAACCAAATATGTGTCTTTTTATAGATTGTGCATCATGATACAGATGTTTATGGCTGCAGCTAACAAGTGCATTTTAAAGTGATTACTATTCCTAGACAGTCAATCAATAAGTTGGTCAAAATAGCATAAACTCACTCAAACATTTTTCAAGTGCAAAACTCAAAATATTCAGTCAATAATCATATAAGACAAAGAAAAGCACCAAATTGAGAAGCAGGAACTTGGTAGTTCATGTAAATCACTGCCAAAGAATTTTCTATTGATCAACTGAAGGACTAATCTAATAATCGTTTCAGCTTTACTGATTTTGAAGGAGTTTTGGGGATTTTTTTGGCAATGTTATTCTTTATCTTGCTGTTCTCTATCTGTGGACAGTTAAATCTAATTATTTTCAAATTTGTTCATCATTAAATGAAACTTTGGGCTGTTGAAGTTAATTTCATGTAGTTCAGTTTTAAAAACTGCACAGTGTGGGTGATTTCCAGGACATGACCACTCCTACTGCATCAGTCTCTTTTGAGTGTATTAAGCACTGGCTGTGTGTTAACTGCACTGTCTGCTGGTATAAATTACTGACATACACTCAGTGGCACCGACACTGTGGGTGTGGACAACACAGACGTGCCAGGGGGATTAAATGCCCCCAGTCCTGCAGCACTCAACATTTTTTATGCTCTGCTCCCTCAGACAGGAAGTTCACTCTGAGCGTTGATGTCCTGTGCTACTTTTCAAAAAGTATGATATATTCAGTTTGAGTATTAGTTTATTTTTGGTTTTAGTTTGTGACCCTGCAAATGAATTAAGTTCTACTTTTGTCCCCACACCTCAGGTTTTGGCCTTTGAGTGGTTGTGGTTTGTGAGCACTCATTTCTTCCTTTTATTTTTGCCTCATCCAAAAACTACTTTAAAGGCCTGGAGAAAACAGTACAGAATATTTCACAAGAACAAGTCAGACAAATTAACAGTTTACTCTGAGAGTTTTTGCCTTTATCATTTGATGACCTTTCAGATTGATCTTTAGACCATTTGTGGTGCCCTGACCATCTATGTTGAAAACTGCTGCTTTATATACATGACATGTGATGAAACACGGTGTCGGACCTTGTCAGAGCAACTGCTTTTTACGAGAGGAATGTGTGTGTCCTGTGTATGTAAGGGGAAAATTCTGGTAGATGTGTTATGCTAACACAGGGGGTCATACTTGAAAAATAAATAAATAGTGATAAAAATAATCACAAGTTAGCTAAGCTCTTAAACTTATCTGAGGCACCATATTAGTTACTTGTTACTAACAAAAACTGATGAAAGATAAAAGTTTGTTGCACTTCCTGTAATTAAAAAAAGTCAACTTCCTTTAAATATTGTCTGATAAAACTTTGAACTAGAAAATAGCTACAGTAGCCCTTTGAATTTGTATATTTTGACTGAGTTTGATAAAAAAAAGATATTTATTAATATAACCCTAAAATGCACTAGCCAATGTAATAAATTGTACATATTGTTTTTGGCAACATGCATAGCTCTGCAATGCATTTAACAAGTGTTCTCCCTGATAACAAGAATAAATTCCAACACTCTCCTTCACCTCATCCCAAGGGACAGCATTAAAAATATTCTCTAAAGCTGCATTAATTTTGGCCTCTTTGGGTTTTTATGAAGTTGTTGTCTGACTATCAGTTTCTTTTTTACTCATCCAGCAGACACAGAAAAGATTTTGCTTTGATATAAGGTCATGTGTCTATGGAAACTGTTGAATGTCAGTAAAATATTCTCTGTCGTTCCCTTGCTCTGTTTCGTTCTCTTGCCTCTCCTGAGGGAAATTTCTGGCAGTGGAGTGTGCATTGAGTTTTTAGAGCTTTCACTGAAAATTCCCGCCAGCCACAGCCAGAAAACACACTTTTTGTTTGGTAATAACCCTTTATGGGTTCATTACTTAAGGAACCCTTTATTATATCATAGTGGTTTTGTTTATAAAACATAGCGACTATTAATATTTTAACTTCTCACCCACATTTCAGTAAGAGTACACTGAAGTTTATTGATAATTAAAGGGTTTAAACAACCATACAAGTTGTCCAAACAGTTTGTGCAGTAACTCACAGGTGGTGTGTTATGCTTGAGCATACTGTACTGATTTCCCTTTTTTCACATGAAGTATTCTGCAGCTCATGGGACACCTCACACTTTTGAAAAATGCTTAAGTTTTACAACAAAGTTGACCCACCAGAATCTCTCAGTTAGGGTTGTTTTAAATACCATGTATACACTGATACCAGTATTGGTATCAGTACAAATACTGGCTAAAAAGCTGGATCAGATGTCAGCAAGTACACATATCAATGTGCCAATCCAACACCACATAGCTTATTTATAAGAAACAGGATCCTGCAGCGCCTATATACACCTATTAAAATCCTACACTTATAAGCAACTTAACAGATTTTTTCATGCACAAGTTACATCCATACAGCTGTGAAAAATAATCACAATAACAATTACATGTTTTAACACATTGGTATCTTATTGTTTCTTGTTATTGACTGATACACAAAGTTACGGTATCAAAACCAGTATCAGGAACATCTCCACTCTCTGGAGTCCTCACTTTGGTGTTTTCATTTGACCCGTAACCTGATCTCATGCAATCTGATTAAAAATTGCCCAAAATATGTTAACAGAGTAAATGACAGTACCAAGTAACTGATTAATGGGGTGATTCAGAAGAAGCTATTAAATTAGTCACTGAAATGAAATAAGCACTAGTTCCATGCAGCAGGACTTCCTGAAGTCATTGCAACATCATGCTGTGGTGCACTGATGGCGTACGATGCACAGAGGGCTGTGTCTCAACAAGTTACATCATTTTTGTTCACAAAACTTCACACGATTTCCTCTCACTGAAATGTGTTTATTATAAATAGTATAATAATTGTATATCAAATGGACACATCTATTTGCTGATAACCGCAACTGGTGAGCAGAAATTGTGTCTGTGGTTTGTCATAAATAGACAGCTACAAAGTGTCAGGGTTGGCCCCTGTGATCCCTTTTTTACTTTTGAAGAACACAATATTAAAGACCCCCTCCAAACATGTTTTAAGGTTGAAAAAAAAAGCTCTAATATGACCTTTTTTGTTTGTTTGTTTAGCACGGATTTTGTACTTAAAAAGTAGAGAAAAGCCCTGAAAAGTGGCTGAAAGAACATCTTCTCTTGAAAAATTCTAGAGATATGAATAGCAATCTTCGTTTGCGCTAGCTTGATCAGTGGGAGAGCTGTGCGCATGGACATGGCTAGCTAGGGGAAACACTGTAGAAATTCAGCCATAGACTCCATGTTTTAACCTCACAGTGAAGCTCAAACAAGCACAGGACTCAGATGAAGAGCTGGTTGTTCACCAGAGTGGTAAGTGTAGTTAACATCTTTTATTAATTATGTTTATTAGCTTGCTAGCTTGTATCTGGCATTGGCTGAAACAGTGTTAGTGGTTGTGCTAATGCTAAGCTTCACTTTTTGTACTGACATGTTCGCTCCTAACTGGAGGTTTCAGGTTTCTCTGTGTATAGTTGGCCTATAATTTGTGTTGTACCAAATCTATTTCATCTAGGGCATGTTTGAATTTCATATTTAAGGGACATGCACAGACACCACCCCCTGTAGTAGAGGTATATAAATACACTTTTCTTATGACAAACTGCACAGTTACAAGTGAATATAGTCAAAGTCTGACACTTTAGAAGACAGCCTATTTGTAATAGCGAAATGGAAAAGTTTTTACAGAAAACTATGTGGCCAAAAATGCGTGTATATGCGTGAATTCGTTAGTTGATAATCGGACAAATCCTCTTTGTAAACTTGTTTTTTGAAAAGTGCTCTATAAATTAAGTTTATTATGATTATTATAAATACTACACATCCTTTCAATTTCATTTCAAGAGATTTGAAGGTATTCTGAGTGTGTTCTTATCTGATTTTTTGTATGCCTCAATAGTCCTGATGAGTGCAACTTATTGAACTGCTTCCTGCTTTTCTCCTTATTGTTTGTGTCCCTGATAACATTCCTCAGAGTGGCATTCTTCTCACGATAAAAGGCAGCTTTAGCAGATGCTTGCACTGATTTTTTTTGCACCTTCATTTAAAAGATATGACAAGAATAAAAGCAGGTCAGTCAAACTTTCTGCTGTTTCAAAACTATGTACACCAACAACTTTAAGGTGATTTATATCAAACTGTTTTCATTGTCATGTTGATAAAATACAGTCTGTTTTCATGGGTTTGTTGTGCAGAAAACAGTCTATTTTAGACAGTGGAGCCCTGAGCGAAATGACAGACTTAAAACCTGAAATAGATTTCTCATGAGGTCACATAGATGTGGTTGTTGGATCAGTTCAGCGAGGATACAGACCAGCAGCTAACTGATCTGTGAGGATTAACTTCAGGCTGATGAGTTTGGCGGTGTAACACTACAATGCAGGGCTCAGAATAACATTGCATGGAAACATTCATTTTCAAGTTCTGACCACAGAGTTGAGGAGGCAGCAATTTTTCCAGGCAGTACCCTCCACTCCCTGTCTGTGGTAAAACGGCAGAGTTATGGGGGGAAAACAAAGAGGGGTTTCGGGTGCTGCTCTTTGTGCAAAACCACAAAGCTTCAGAGCCAACGCACCCAGTGAAAATGGTCTCCTGTTCGGGTTTGGGCAATCCATGAATGCCTGGGTAAAGTCGGTTTTTTGAACTGGAGGGAAGTCACGCTTGATTATCAGCCAAAAAATGCCACAAACGAGAGAACTGGTGGCTGGCAGGACAGAGCAAAGAGATCCGTACAGTTTGTCCTGTCTTGCTTGTCTGTGTGAGCAGGTGTAAATCTATTTTGCTGGTGACAGCCTAAGCAAAAGAGTTCATGGAATTATCATCATCATCTGAATGAATTACTCTGCTGTTAGCTGACTCTAGTCATCTGCTATGGCTTCATAACTCAGACTTTGTCCCACCACTTTTAAGTGTAATGACAATATTAAAACAACATATATCCTTATTTTAAACTGGTCTTGCATTGGGACTTGTTCTTGGCTGCAGTAAGAAAGAAGGAATTATTCATAATTGAAATTCCAGTGCCTGAAACCTTCCTCAGTCTGTGGCTGCTAATAATTATTGTTGTTACATTAAGTAAGAAGAGGCTCTTCTGCCAGTATAAACTCATCTGAGATGTTTATAGGTAACATTTCTCACTAGCTGGATGAGTTTGACATTTATATTTCATGTGCCCGCATGTTTTCATGCCTCTTTAATTAGACTCCATAACAAATGGCTGATCCTAGAGTGAGTCAACTTGTGACACAGGGGCAAAACGCTGGCTCGCCACCACGGAGACCTTCAAATCCCAGCAGTGGTTTGTTCATGCACTCATCGAGCTGATAAAAGAAAGAGAGAAGACATAGCCAGTCTGTCCTGGAGGCCAACTATGGTACTGCAGCACTGTGTTTTTCTCCACAGCCATGAATAGGGTGCAAAATTGATAAATGGACACCATAAATTAAAGACAAGGTTATGAATTATTAAAGTAAGAAAAAGATCAGTTTGGTATTTTGAAAAATATGCTTATTTGCCCCCTTGCAGTTAGAGTAGATGAGCAGATATCTTTATAGTGAATAAGACACTTGAGCTTGAAGACTGTTTTCATAGGTAATGTGCTGGACTTTATCTTTGCATAGTGACTTCCTCGTGTTTCTGCATCATATTTACTTTGCACTTTGTGAAGATTAAACAAACAAGATATTACATGTTTATTAGTGAGCTGTTCAGGAGCCGGTAGTCATATTTTGTTACCTTTGGACAGAGCCAAGCTAGCTGTTTCCTGTCTTTAAGCTAAGCTAAGAGGCAGAGGCTCATGCTTTAAACTGATCATTGGTATTGATTTTGCATATAATTTGTCAAGAAAATTGATAAGCACATTTCCTTAAATGTCGGACTATTCCATTCATATTCAGAAAACTTAAACAGAATCTCTTCATATCAGTAGAGAGTCAGTGGTACAGTGCAGAAAGAGGCCATGCAATGGAGCAGCTAACCAGTGAAAACACCTGTTGCATTTGCACTTCGTTTAATAGCAATTATTTGGTGGCAACTTGGGTTGAAATATCCAGTTCTTGTAGATTTTTTTATGAAGTTAAACTAACTCACCTGATGTAGGCTGTCAACTCTTCAAACCATTTGATGACCATTTCACTGTTCAGTCTCCTCCCCATTAGACGTCCATGTGTAATTATTTCACAAAGGCACTGTCACTGCATCCAAGCCAACGTCGTCCTTCACAATTGTGATTGTTTAAAGAAATACAAACAAGCCAGAGCAGTTACTTCTTTTTTATGTTTTCTTATGACAAAACCAGTCAGACCTTTCTCTAGTGCTAACACGGGCTGTGGTGATAAAGTTGGTTATGAAAGACTAAGCCAGAGCTGAAAATATTAATTGATTGATCAATGGATTAGGTAAATATTTTTTTAAAAAATCCTCTAAAAATAATGCCAAAACATTAATTGTTTCTAACTTCTCACTCTACAGATTTTTCTGCTTTTCTGTCTTTTACAGACACTGAATTACAATTTTGTGACCCTCTAAAGACTAAATAATCAATAAAAAAAGACTATGCAGATAAATTGCAAACAAAAATAACTTTAGTTCCAGCCCTCCTCAAATCTTTCACAGAGAAGCAAAGATAAGGCAAACCATCCCTGTGGCTCTCCTTGAATCCCTTCTCAAAAAAAACAAACAAGTGACTGCAAAATCATTGATGAAGATTTGATTTAATCAGGGTCATTGTCATGACGGATGTTTCCGTCCCTTTGATTCTGCTCAAGGGAAACCAGAGATCAAGAGAACAGGAATCATTTAAGAGACATTCAGGCCTTTTTGTGTTACGCTTTAACATGAAAAAGTGTAACAGAGTGGACTCCCTCATGTTGCAGACAGACTATTTGAATCATATGTGCTGTTTTTATGGTCCCTCTGCTCTAACGCCCAGAGCAGCATGATATCTGGGATTGTCTCTCCAGTGGAAAAACACTGGCTCAGCCAAAAGCGTGACAACTGTTTCCTGTTTGGGTGATTGTTGTAGAAATACTGTAAAGGTTTCTCATGAGAAATCCTTTCACTACTCATCGTTACCACCACGGCTTCTACTCTTATAGAGTTCTGATATCAGTCCTGCACGTCAACAGTTAATCATATGTCAAACATTGAAAGCGTTGTGGAGGCCTTTTTTCCCTGGAGGGTGCCCCCCTCATCACTCTATGTACTATCTCCCATGTTCCTCTCTGTGTCTCTGAACTCCTGAAGCTTCAGGCTGTGGTATGGACATTTTAGAGCATACAGCTAGTAACCCATTCCTGCACATGACACTGGAGTCTGTGTTACTCTGCAGCCAATGATAAATAGTTTTGTTTTAAAGGAAAATGTGATGCACTCATACACTCCAACCGCTGATGGATGCATCTGAAAATTTATTACTGAAGAATGCAAAGGAATACTTCATGACTGCATACACTCCCTCAGGCCCCACATAACTGTCTGCCATTGAAATTATTCACATGCCTTCCTCTTCTTCTTGGGTGTTTTGACACAAACATGCCACACGCTGTGTGATGTGTGATTCAAGGAGACCAGATTAAGTTTAGCTGGTACGAATGTTATGTTACGTTTATGTGAGAGGGGTCTTAACCTGTGAGATACTATGTTGAGGTATTTTTGTGGCTGTCTTATACAACTACTGTCCTTTTTTCTCAGGTGCTGGAGAATCTGGAAAAAGCACAATAGTAAAGCAGATGAAGTAAGTTACAGCTTGTATCACACTTCTGTTGGCACTGACGCACATAATATATTAAACTCCTACATCCATTAATAAACTTTGACGCTTTTGTATTATGTTGATGAAAAACAGTCCCACTCCCTCACTCTCACTCTCAGCTTGTTGTCAGAGGTTAATAGTGTGGGGGGAACTATGATTACAAACAGGGTTTATCTTTGTAGAGATATTCTGGAAGCAAGGCAGGAGCCTCATTTTTTCTCCACTCAGGCGGAGGAGGAAGCACCCTTTTGCATAATGTGTTTAACAATGGCCTCAGAGGCCAGTCGTAGCCTGGCAGGGTCTGAATAGACTCCCCCAGTTCCCACATTAGCCATGCTGCATGCTTACTGAAGCTAAAACTCCAGCACTAATGATGGTGTTGCATGAAATTTTTTCAAATCTGTAATTTGTCCCACATTAGCAAAAGAAATTTTTCACACTTTCAAAGGTTTGTCTGGATTCTAAAAGCTTGTCTTGAATTTGTGTCTGTGGCAGAATCATTCATGAAGATGGCTACTCAGAAGAGGAGTGCAAGCAGTACAAAGTGGTGGTGTACAGCAACACCATCCAGTCCATCATGGCCATCATCAGGGCAATGGGCCAGTTAAAGATAGATTTTGGAGATGCTGCGCGAGCGGTTAGTTACCTACATTCAGTCTGCATCGATCATGACTTTCAAAGAACCACATCCTCATTCGTGATTGCCACGGGAACAAGTTTACAATGACAGCTACTTCTGTCTTTACTGCCAGGACGATGCCCGTCAGCTGTTTGCTTTGGCAAGCTCGGCAGAGGACGGAATGATGTCGGCTGAGCTGACTGCAGTGATTCGTAGGCTGTGGAACGATGGTGGAGTTCAGACGTGCTTCGATCGATCACGAGAGTATCAGCTCAACGACTCTGCTGCATAGTGAGGACTCACTTCTCTACATACAGACTCACACAGGCTTACTAAGTACTAACTACCAGCTTATTGAACAAGTTAATGTACAGATCACAGCTGTCTTTGCAGGTTGGTTATGAAGAAAATTTGCAGAAAATTGGAGAAATGAGATATAATTTTTAGAGTTATGTTTTGATAAGTGTGTCCTGAAAATAAGAACTGTTTTGTGTTTATCACCTTGGAATGGGCCTTTTATTTCTGCAGAGGGAGCAGATCTTCTTCCACTGTAGACACTGACATTGCACCCAACTTGGTTTTGGACTTGAAACTTTGGTTGCCTGCTTGATGGCAAAACGTCCCAGACCAACATCAAAACCTGTTGCTTAGCTATAAGAGGCTAGCTTGCTCAAAGTATCATTATGGTGGAGGCCCAAGAAGACATTGTTAGAGGAGGCGAGGAAGAGAAGAAGAGAGAATAACTGAGCAAGGGACAAGAGTTAATGTAGGATTGGCTTTTACATGTTGGCGAGAGCTTGGTATCACTGGCACGTTATAGCCGGATGTACCCTGATGCATCAGCTACGCATGCTAACCTTATCTGTCAGAGTGTACAGCAGCAACTGTGTGTATTTCTGACTGTCCACTTGCTCATGGTTGGTCGTAAGCCAGGTAAGCCCATGTTGACAAAAGTTTAGCTGGTAATATATGCATGAGACAACCAGCATACAGGACCTTATAATGTAACATTACAGATGGATGATTGCAAAGTGGTTTCACTGCAGCCCGGCAAATATATGTCTCACTGCTCATGGGAAAGCAACTATCTGATAACCGAGGGTACGTACCTGCAGATATTCCTTATGACAGATTGCAGGTAACAGTAAGCTGTAGCATTAACAGTTTACTGTGTGTCCAATGGTTAGCATTTTAAGCAAAAGTCAGCTAATCCAAGTTATGTGGTCTGCTTGCACACAAATAAATAAATCCATTTTATGCAAAAATTTTACCTTTTCATTGTTGAACTTCAAGCTCAACTTCACAAAGAAAACAAATTTCTACAGAGTAGGACTTTAAAAAAGGTCAAACATGTGAGAAAATTTTACTTGATGTTAGAGCTAAAACAATTAACTAAATTATTTCATGACCAGTTATGACAAAACCATTAGTCCATTGATTAATCCGTAGATTAATTGCAAGAATAATCTAATATTGCTGTTAATTCCAAATCATTTGTCTTCCAATAAAACAAGTGTCATTGATGTTACTCAACTTATTAACACTTTCTGAAAATTCCCAAAGGAAGTGAAACTGCTCTGACAAATTATAGAGAAGTTTAAAATTGTGTCATCCATCTTTAACATACTGTTTCTAAATAATCCTTTTTTTTCCAAATCTTTACTTCCTCATCACAAGAACTGTAAGTACTTGTCCTCCATCGAGTCTGCACCATTTCCTCTGGCACAAAGTAGGAGGCAAGATGTGTCTTGTTCTTCACGTTCTTGTGTCAACTTGTTGCATAGCCGATTGCATTCCTGAAAAAAGAGAAACATGAAGGACAAACTGACAACTGGAAAATGTCTCTGTCAACTTACAGCTGTTTAGATATCAGTTTACTTGTCCAAATGGTTTCAGTTCATTGTGTCAGCCAACCACTGACTACAACTGATGGAGGTCAGTGAAAAATGCAAACAAAGCAGTTTGTAGCTGAGTCTTTTATTACCAATCAGACATGGATAAAGCTCGAGGTTTCTGTTTGTGCTGCGTTTACATCACACTCACCCTGAAAGAAAGCAGCTCAGTGTGAAGGACACATTCTTTGTTTTGAAAACAGCTGAGCTGTCATGGCTGTCTCGGTGCACTTTATCTGCACTATGAGACAAGAGGAACCAGTGGAGTTAGTCTGTTTTTACTCAACCTACAAGGAGCCAGTGTTTATCATGCACCAAAATATGAGCCCATATTTAGTATCATTCTGTGGAGTCCTCAGTTGTCTGTCTGCAGTGCAAGCCCCTCCACTTCACCGAAAACATTTTGTTGCTTTGCCCCATGTTGTCTTTTTTGGTATACCATAAGCCTTGAAAGCCCCTGGATAGCTTAATTTCACAACATGCTGTTAAAAAAAGTTTTGTGACCACATCAGTTTTCATTAACGACATATTAAGAGCCACCTGTTCTGTCAGTTTAAATTGTACAGAGATGTTTGCATCAGCTCTGGGTTGATCTTCATACAAATACCTGTTATGCTTCTCAGCTACCTAAACGACTTGGAAAGGATCAGCCAGCCGAACTACATCCCGACCCAGCAGGATGTGCTGCGTACCCGTGTGAAGACCACCGGCATCGTGGAGACTCACTTCACCTTCAAAGATCTCTACTTCAAGTAAGTAAAGTTGAAATTAATCTGCTCATGAAGGCCTCAGGTGGACTAAATGTGTCTTTGGTGCTTTAAGCTTGTCTTGGGGAGCATTTATGTGTCCTTATTAATTGACTCTTTAGAAAGTATTCCAGCCCCAGATATCTGTGAGATTACTACTAAATTAGGAAACACTGAATGAGTAACGTGCACCAAACAGTTTTTTATTTGGTCTCTTCTGTGTTTTGTGTATGTTGCTACTGCTCCCCTTATTGTGTTGAATTAATTTTGCAGTATTTTTTGAAGTTCTGTTATTTTCTTTGAGGTGCTGATTCTATAACCAACAAACGCTGCTGACTGGCATTTGGCCTAATATGACCCAGCTTTGTAGCGGTAAATGTAATTACATGGCTTCAGTCCTTTTACATCATCTGGTCTAGCTCTGTACTTATAAATATTGGGGAAACAATAACTGTAATGGCCCCCTTGGCCTGCTTTTGTAACCTCATTTTATATTAAAAAAACACTCAGGATCTTGAAATGTTTAATCACTAAATTGATGTTACATCACACAGCCTTCTTTCACTTCATTTTTGTGTCATTTCACCAGCTCAGTATAGATTCAGTTCGGGCCTCAGGTGGAGACAGAAGCAGCACACATAAAATATGTGTATGTGCATCTAGCCCTGGATTCATGAGTGTACTCACCATAATAAAACAATAAAATTCAAAGGACATTCAAATTAAAATGAGCATTTACAATGTACTTTTGTTTATACAGTCGCTGTTTGTTTGTCTGCAGGATGTTTGATGTTGGGGGTCAGCGCTCAGAGAGGAAGAAGTGGATCCATTGTTTCGAGGGAGTCACAAGTATAATTTTCTGTGTAGCACTCAGTGACTACGACCTTGTCTTGGCTGAAGATGAGGAGATGGTGAGTAATGGATGCAGGTTCACAGTCTGCATCTGAATATACAGTTGATACTGGAATTTATGCTATCTTTAGAAAAATATCGAAATTTTCACAACAGAATTTTTGACTTCTCATAAAGAAAAAGGTAATAATAATTATAATATAAACACTGATTCAGTTCTATTAAAATGTCCCAATTAGCCATGATGGTGAAATAAAGATCCAGCTTTTATAGCATGTAATTGCTGGCAGAGACAACAGCATCATTTCAATTTGAATTCAGCTGTTATAAGCCATGCAAAATATGTTTTTATTAGTTTGTATCACTTACTGTGCTATTGTGGCATTTCATTTACATGCCATGCAGAGCATTTGGTTTAGGGCGGCTTTGGCAACATGCTGTTGTAAAGTGTGCTGTTGTACATTCAAATGAACTAAATTCCACTCTGTATTAAAATTAAACTCCACCATGCAGTTCAGGTTTTGGAGAAGAACTCCAGCATGCTGTGCATCTTTCATGCTATGAAATACTGTATCTAAATGTTGTCTTTCATTGGGTAAGTTCACGTCTGCTCTCCCCTCAGAATCGGATGCACGAGAGCATGAAGCTTTTTGACTCGATCTGCAACAACAAGTGGTTCACACTCACCTCCATCATCCTCTTCCTCAACAAGAAGGACTTGTTTGAAGAGAAGATCACCAAAAGCCCACTCACTATCTGCTACCCCGAATACTCTGGTGAGATGAACCTGTGCATCATCAATTTTATTTAAATTTTTTAATGGTCAGATGAAGTGTACCCCCACTCATATGAGGAAAAATGTCTTCATTTATCTGCGATATCTCAGCACTGACTTCCTGGAAATGAGTGATCATTTTCTTGACTTGTTTTACTCAGTGCTCTTTTTTAAGTTTCAGCTTTTGAAGGCACTTTTTAGGTTTATATTATAGTATGTATAGTATGTATGACATATAAGCAACATTTTATAAAATGTCTTTTTATAATGTTCATACTTAAACTGGTGTAATTTTTACAAATCAGACAAAGCTTCTGTGTTTTGCTGCTGTGCTGCCTCATCACATGTGAACTGAAGCCTGTTTATACTCAAATACTTCCTCTACACAGCAGCCTAACATTCCAACATTTCTCTGAATTGCTATTTTTTACTAGTTGTCAGTTTATGAACTCAGGCCATTTTATATTTATGTCCATGACTAAGTCTGGCAGTTCTGTTTATAGATCTGAGACACAAGGGTTTCACAGTTTACCACTTTTAACTTCTGAGTAATGAGCATCGCTAAAGGTGCTTTTAAACAAATTTAAAGTTGTTATATAAAAAGTGACCATGAAAGATAAATGGTATTTGGAGCACCCCAATTGCATTTTCCCCCATGTTTTAATTAAGATGAGTTTAAAGCAACATGCATTCCAAAGATAACTTCAAGGAAGTTGGATTTGCAAGATTATTTGGCCGTGTCAAACCACTGTGGTTTGGACCAATCAACATCTCAGGAGGAACTACAAGCAGTTAAGGGTGTGATTTTGGTGTGATGACCAACGAGAGTTAGCTAAAACCTAATGATTATAGCATAACACTGCTGTAGCATCGTTCATCTGTGGCCACAGTCTGGTCAAAGATGAATGATGTCTTATTTTCTCTTTAGTATTTCAAATTAAAATTGTTTCAAATAAGACAAGTTCAATTTTCCATGTTAATCCATGTTAATTTTGACCAGCCCCTTATTATATTTAACGTTTTTATTTTAACTAAAGGTGGGAACTCGTATGAGGAGGCCGCGGCTTTCATCCAGTGCAAGTTTGAAGACTTAAATAAAAGAAAGGACACCAAGGAGATCTACACCCACTTCACTTGTGCCACAGATACCAAGAATGTGCAGTTTGTGTTCGATGCTGTCACTGACGTCATCATCAAGATCAACCTGAGAGAGATCGGGCTCTACTAAAGATTCAGATCCTGCAGGTCAGCACACTGACTCTCACCTGTGCTGCTTTTCATGAACTACACAGATGAAGAAACCTAGCGTTGTTGTCAAAGCCAACAGATAAACAACTGATACGTATAACTGTTGCAAAGACACCAATCAAGCTTTAAGCTAGAGTTAAATAGCTTGATAACTATTGATGAATTGCAATGAATAAAAAACTGGCTAAGACAGTAATTGTCTCAAAAGGTTTATCTTATGTTTGTTCACTTAATTGACTTGTGATGGACTGAGCTCAAAAGCCCTTAAATATCAAATGTGGGTTTTATTAACACTAAACCTGAAAAAAACCCAAATAAAATAAAATAAAAACTTAATACTGAATAAATTTCACCCATGAAAGCAGTCAGAAAAATACAATCAAAAAAGTGACATGAAATGAATAAACAATGCTAGACAAAGAATTATTGCAACACATAAGAGGTAGACAAAAAATGTAATATTAGTAATCAAATTGTGATATGAATAAAAGCTTTGCAGAGATCCAGTAAGGAAAGTGGAATTAGAATTATAATGTCAGACTACAGTTTCAGGTTTTATAGTATTAAAAAAAATCACAAAAAACCAAACAGTGGACAAGATAGATAGCCTAAAGTTCCTCTAAGTAAAGAAAACAACAGATCAATATATATTACTGAATGCTTTTAAAATTTTAAATTGTTCATCTAAACACAAGAGTTCACCTTCAGGCACCTGCATGTTGTGATGGCCACTTGGTATCATGCATGAGCGAGCTCTCAGCATTTTAAGTCACCAGCAATCACAGCAGTGCCCGGAATCGGCAGTAATGTGTAAAGGAGGAACCAAATCAACTCACCTTTAGATAGCATTACAAATGTATTGTTTTTACAAATAAACGTACTTCGCATAGAAACATGTCAAAATTATTCAAACACTTTCTGGCTTTCTACTGTAGTAAAAAGACAACAGAACTTTTATAAATAAATAAGAAAAGGGTACAAATTTGTGTGCAAAGTGCTAAATGCTATGCTTTCATGCTAAACTAGAAATACCATACAATTACATGACACTATTAGCATACCAACTTGCTAAATGTTGCAGTCTCAGAATCAGCATGTTACTCATACGTTACCATGCTAAATGTGTGCATGGTAGCTTGCTAACATGAACTTAGTACAGTATATGTTTTACAGTACAGTGTATGTTTTTTCTGACATAGAAAGAGCTTAAAAAAGCATGTCTATAAAATATACTTAAAAATAACCAAGCAGCCTATAGATGAAAATGTGAGTTATATTTTTAGGGGTATTGTTTTCAAAGTGATGCCCTGCAAATTAATAGGTATGATATCTCCTTGCAGGTGTCCGGAGGACAGTCAGGACCTGGGCCGGTATGTCTTGTCTGAAGAAGGGGAAATGGAAAGTAGGTTTTTCTAAGGACTGACCTGATGGCTGTGCTGCATACAGGGCCTAAAACCACAATTTGGGGACTTGATACTATGATCACTTTTGTCTTAATAGATTTTATGATGCAGAGCATACTTAGAGGAATTGATAAGTGTGTGTGTATGTTTGTGTGGGGGTGGGGAGGCTTGTGAAATGATCACTGTGAGTTCTGTGGAGTTCTGTCATATTGAAGACCATTACATCACTTTGGGGCTGGCAGGTAAAGCCCCTCTGATGTGCCTGACACTTTAATAGTTTGTCATATGTACAAGGACCAAACAGACTACTTGTTTATCAGATCCATCACTGCATTTCAGTTTCACATGACACATGTAAATTCTTTTCACTCTCTTTGTGTTACATCCTGTCTTAGCTTAAGTCTGTACCACATTGCTTTATTAAGAATTTGCAATTGTTATATTTTATTTTAATTTCTGAGTTACGGTTTAATAGTATTTCCACTTTTGGATGTGTGAGTGCCATAACTTATGTATAGAGAAGCATTTTGTGTGGGCAGTTTTGATGTATATAATGTAACCTTTTGGGTCTGGGATTAGTTAGGAAGAGTCTTATGAGCCCAGTAGCAACACCGCTGTCTACATAGTTATTTCAATTATTACCTAGACAACATTGTATAGAACAATATTTTTATACATGAGAGACATCACTGCAAATCATTTACCGTATTTTCTGCACTATAAGGCGCATCGGATTATAAGGCGCACCTTCAATGAATGGCCTATTTTAAAACTGTTT
>JAQMCX010000002.1:9206406-9283767 GCA_029814765.1 Acanthurus leucopareius
CATCGGATTATAAGGCGCACTGTCGGTTTTTGAGAAAATTAAAGGCTTTTAGGTGCGCCTTATAGTGCGGAAAATACAGTAATTTGTGAGGGGAGATCTTGATTTCCCTGTGATTTTTTTTTCCAAAGGAGTTTGAATATGATTAACATTATTCACACAGTGGAGGTCAGTATAAATATCCTTTTTTTCAAGGTAATTTTTTAATCCTATGGATATCAGTGAAGATATATAAACACATTGAATATTAAAATTATTCGTGTTTTTTAGCTGTAGCCACCACATAATGCTGAGGAAGTCTATTGCTATTATATACTGTAGGGGAACAGTTTTGGGTTAAATCAGTCATTACATGGTAGAAAACTTAAACAATTTTCATGTTTAGCTGTCTTTGCATTTCTGCAGATGTACTGGTTCATTTTCACATCATTAAATGACGGCAAAAAAAAATTTCTTCCCTGTTTTCTATTTTAAAAACCAATACAATTATCTTACCACAGTAAGCAAGATTTAAATGTCATCTACCGTGAAGTTTAATGATAAGTGAGGTCATGAACGTTGTAAACCGTACTTTTGGATTCAGAGACACATCTGAGCTGAGGACTTGTTGTGTTTAAGCTGCTGCACACACTACTCACAGCAATTATGTCCTGGCTGTATTATCTTGCATGCTGTTTTGTAGTATATGGCCGAGGTAAATACTTGATTCTGATTGGCTGCAGGGTGTCGTTTGAAGTTCTGTCGAACGGTCAGTTCACAGTTCTAAATTAATGCGCTGGCCCAGCCTGCGTTTTTAAGTCACCTGGATACTTAAAGTAAATGAATAATACAAGAATGTCTCATTTATCACACACTGAATGCTACAGGACGGTGAGAAACGGTGAGAAGTGCGCACTCCTCTAAAACTACTTAACATCATTATTAATATCATTCACCATATAACTCGATAGTTCACATGACGTGTCAGTTAACGCTAAATTTTGTAGCTCAGTATAGATTTGGGTACAATAACGTTGCTATTTATGATAGCTAGCTAGCTTGTTGTCAAAATACCGTCAAATTATTTTTATTGTTTCTAAAATAACTGCTTCACTCACTGCTATTGGGGACCGAGCCTGTAAGGCATGGACTCCTTTAGCATCGCTTTGAATCTTGCTAACATAACAACTTTGCTTAGGGTTGAGCCAAACGGTTGAATTAGCTGAGCGGACTAGAACAATCTTCCGCTGCAAAATCATGTCTATGTTTTCGTCCCATTTACTGAGGGGCCAGTAACCATCGTTGCAGCTGTGTAAAAACTTCATGGAATGGCAGTGGTTGTTCCAGGTATCAGTCAAACCTTTCAGATGTTTACAGCGAAACTGAGTTATACCTTGTGAAAAACTTAAGATTTTGATCACATGACTCATGAAAATATAAATTAATGGTTTTATTATGTTATCCTTGTTTGTGGAATAAATGGCGTAATATTCTTATTACATTTTCATGCGCGATAGCAACAAAAACTCAAACTGTGTTCAGTCTTAAAGTCAAGGCACAAAGGAAGGGACAGATAATAAATCGCAATATTTGTTAAGGCCAAATATCAAAGTGTTCAGTTTAAAAGATAAGATTGGGAATATTCTGTATTTTTCTTAAGAAATTCTAGTGAAATGTCAAAGCAAATGTGTTTGTTCTTCTGACCAATTAAAAATGTGAATCCTAAAAATTAAGTCAAATAATTATAGTTTAATTTAAAAAAAAAAAATGGCTATGACTTTCCTAAAACAACTAGAAACTATTCTTGACAGCCTTAAAGTCTACTGACATTTATCTTCATCTGTTTTTATAAAACCGGCTTTCTTTTAATTTCTTACCGTAATCTCTGGCTGAAAAGCCAACAGCAAATGTCTATCCCTGCATGTGAGGATAGTGCATCTCTTTGCAATACAATGAAGCACTCTTAAGGGGTTACACAGTACTTTGTGCTAGAGGTTGCATGCGTTACTATGTACTAAAACTGAGAATACGCACTTCAAATACAGCTTAAGAAGTTCTATTTCTCACTAAAATCTACCAGTGCAGTCCCTTGTGTGTTCCAAGTTACACGCTCAGTTTTGTCCTTGCATGATGCCAAATATCAAGAATCCCAAAATCTTACAGAAAATCTCATCTTGCAGATTATTTACATTTACTTTGTTTTGCTTTCATATTGTGTTTATTGTTAATAGACTTTCACACTTGTCCTCAATTTCTCCTCTGACTAAAACAGGGAACTTATGAAACAGCAGAATTTTATTCAACAAGTAACAGCCTGAGGCCAGTAGTCAGTGGTGATAGCTCTGGTTCTCTAATACACACAATAATATGATTCTGGTGCAAAGAAACAGAGACACAAGTGAAGTTAATGCATCTTTATTTCATGCCTCTACATTTCATAAGAAAGGACATACTCAGTAGATTTTCATTCCCTTTTCATAATAAAGCATCATCTCTCTAATATTTCCCTCTCTCATATATTTCCATATAGATTTATCTTTCAAAATATATTGAATGCTCTACTCTTATGTACAAAGTTCCTCTACCATGTTTGACCTCCTGAAATTTAGCCATGACATTAAGATGTTAAGTGAATTGAATACATTATCACTATTTATATTAAATACATGTACAATTTGGTTTGTAATCTGGATATACTGCAAGCACTGGGAATATCTGAGATATTTGCTCAGCAACTTTTTACAGTTTAAATATCAAGACCACTGAGACTACTGTACTCAAAAACAAAAACAAGGATATTAATATTCCCCCCCGGATTTAATTGTTTTAATATTTTACAGAGCTTGGGTTCAAATGTAAATATAACTCACAACACAGCAGTCAAAAGGAAGCAATTGGGAATCAAATGAGAAACTATTTAAACCTCATACCTTCAAACCGGCAGCTTAAGGGAGAAAAATACTGAAAAACTGAAGAAACTCAAAGAAAGCTGTATGTCCACAACAATGACATGGTGACTTGATGATTGCTTCAACCCAGCTGGATGTTCACTGTGTTGCAGAGATGTACTGTAGGAGACGGTGATGTGCTAGGAGCAGTCAAGGACCAGATCTTGGCATGGAAGTGATGGCATGCACATGACAAACTGAGGGTCCTATGAGCTCCATCAGTACACTTCTCAGTTAATGCCAATATGTGAGGGGTTAAGGTAGGAAAGGAGGTTCTGCAAAGTAGACAAAATTAAAAAAAAAAAAGTCAATCTCAAAACATGATCGAGTCATTTCTAACGTCATTAATTTTTGCTGCTATCTTTAAAAATGAACTCTTTCCTAGATTTATAGTTTAAGGCATCTGTTTCCAACCTTTTCCCTTAAGAGAAGCATAAAAATTGAATGACAACTCCTGACTAAGCGAAATATTTTATGGCTATTTCATATTATTTTCAAGGCGCAACAACTCAATTTTATTTCTCAAAGCATACTGTTCAGAGCAACGGACTGACTGACTAACCTGTTTTAATTGTGTGTGTTGTAATACATGTCTAGGCTGTTTAGCAGAGAGTGAGAGAACATTTCTTACACCCCTTAAATTCAAGATGGCCTCACAAACTCTAATAAATCTTTGGTGACCCTCATGTTTGGGACTAGAGGCTTAAGGGCCTCATGCTTTGTTTGTAGTCAAACAAAAAAGTTAACTTGTTCTCTAATTTTGGGAGGAACTGATTTTTATATCACTACAGGGTATGCTATTTGTTTCTAATTATCTTCCTCATTCTCAGCAGCCCCAAACCGTCTATGGGT
Source organism: Acanthurus leucopareius (assembly GCA_029814765.1). Taxonomy (NCBI): domain Eukaryota; kingdom Metazoa; phylum Chordata; class Actinopteri; order Acanthuriformes; family Acanthuridae; genus Acanthurus; species Acanthurus leucopareius. The sequence continues at coordinate 9,210,183 of JAQMCX010000002.1, forward strand.
CTATTGTCCTTTTGGTTTGAGTCTGTGTGAGCTCATGTTATGGTTAGAAGTCGTTGCTTGGCAATGCAGGAGGGCCAGATATGATTTGTTGTATAAAGGTTGAATTGAATTCTCAAGGGTCTGTCTCATCTGGACCCTATTACTCTGTATCAACAAAGTCCCCCTGAGAGATGTGATGTGATGTAACATCACTGCGTACCTCTTTTAACTCTGGAGTTGCTTAGAAAAGACCGCAATCCTTAAGGTTTTCTTTGATGATGATGTCTGTCACAGCGTTGAACACAATCTCGACGTTCTTTGTGTCTGTGGCACAGGTCAAGTGGGAGTAGATTTCTTTCACACCCTTCTTCATGTTCAGTTCCAAGAACTGCGTCTTGATGTAGTTGCTGGCATCATCGTATGTGTTGGGGCCTAAAAGAAATCAAGGGTGTGGAGACAGGAGCAGGCTTGTAGTGGAAATTGAGTTGTAAAAAAAAAGTAGCCTGATCCTTACATAACTCCCTCTGCTTGTGCATCACTTCACCGGGCAGCTGACATGATGTAAGTTTAATAAAATCGCTTACATCATTTAATTTAATAAAGTAACATCACTGAGCCTCCCTCTGTCTGTGGTTTTACTTGATTTGACCTCACTTATAAATTTATTCTGTCTTTATAACTGTCTGAGCAGTTTCACTTGCGAGTGAATCTCGATCTGTTGTGTGTGTCTGAATTCTACTGCTATTTATCAAGAGGCTTTCTTTACACATGCACATGTCCCATTTTAAAAAAATTAAGCATTGCTTTTGGGCGGTTCATTATGATCCACTTTCTCTGCCTGACAGAGTGATTTCTTCTCACCGCTTCCCTGCTCATACATCTAGCTTAATATTCTCACTCCTTCAACAAATTTAGGCCTGGCATAGAGTGGTGTACAGCAGGCACAAGTCATGAACCATTTAAGCAACATCAGTTGGTCTTACCATCATAGTCTGGGAAGCAGATACTCAGATGGACTTTCTTGATCTTCTCTTCAAAGAGATCCTTCTTGTTGAGGAAAAGCACGATGGAGGTCAGTGCAAAGAACCTGTGGTTGCAGATACTGTTGAATAGATGGAGGGACTCATGCATGCGGTTCTGAAAAGGACGGAGAGGAACGGGTTGAGTCACTGGTGGAGCTCACGTGTGTGCTTTACAACCAGGTAGTGGAGTCTTTACTCACCACTTCGTCATCCTCTACCAGCACCATGTCGTATGCACTGAGAGCTCCACAAAAGATGATGCAGGTGACACCCTCGAAACAATGGATCCACTTCTTTCTCTCTGACCTCTGGCCACCCACATCAAACATCCTGTTCAGCACACAGAAAGTTAGAACAAAGTCAGCCCACATCTCCAGGGTATCACAGTACAGTAAAGTTCAGTCAGGTTTTTCTGGTGTCAGATATTCATTCAGGGCCCCCTTTTGTGACTGACCTGAAGTGCAACTCTTTGCAGGAGAACTGTTCTTCAATGATACCAGTTGTTTTGACTCGAGATCGCAGCACATCCTGCTCAGTGGGGAGGTAGTCTGGCTTGCAGATTCTGTCCATTTCATTGAGGTAGCTGATAGCAGAACAAACAGTGCGCCAGTCAGGCCTCAGATATAAATGCTAAGCCTGCTGCCTCTTTACTTTTACATGTAGTGACCTCACTACTGTTTTAAATCCCAGTAATAGTAGACATGAACTCACTAGCCAGCAGAGTCGTTCAGTTGGTACTCAGCAGCTCTTTCGAAGCCGGCCTGCACACCAGAGTCTTTCCACAGCTTTAGGATGACGTCAGCCAGCTCAGAAGGCATTGTGCCTTCTTCAATGGAGTCTGACAAGTTCTGCAGCTTCTGTGCATCCTCCTGTGGTTTCATGCACACGGAACAAAAATCCATTAGCATCATCATACCACTCCTAACATTTATTAATAGTTGCATTTTATGTCAGTTAAAAAGAGCTCTACTGTTAATCATGTTTGGTGTACATTATTCAAGTGTCACATGAGACCTGTGAGGATGGCGAGCCAAAATCAATGCCCAGCATCTCCATGCCTCTAATGATAGCCAGAGCAGACTGCAGGATGTTGCCGTAGATGACCGCTCTAAACTCCATTTGTTCCTCTTTTGTGTAACCACCTTGATGCAGAATCCTGGAAAAAAAAAATTATGTTTTAGCTCAGGTAAAAAGCTTCAGCAAACATTGCTTCATTCATTCTTTGCCACTGAGCTGATGAGTTATTTATAAGTACCACATTATTCAATACAGAAAATTGTTTTATAAATGGTCATTTCAAGAAATATGTAAGCTTTTGTCAAAATAATACAGAAGTACTTGGATCCTACAAGTATGGATTTCCAGACATGGTGATATAGACACAAACTGTTAATCTACTCAAGCTGGTGCTCACAACGCCACCTTGTGGTGTATTTCTGATCTTTTAGCTCTAATTGCCAAATGAGGGCACAAAGCAAGTGCTGACAAAACAGGGTAAGTGTTTTCCCTGTTGACCTTATGACTTCACTGCAAGTTAAACAGACGGAGATGAGAAGGCTTAGGCCTGCTGGCTGAATGCCTGACTGCTGCACTAACATTGCTTGCTGCTGACAGGGTTTAGATGACACAAAACACGTATTTTATCATGTATTTTAATACTTACTTCATTTGTTTTACAATGGTGCTTTTCCCTGACTCACCAGCACCTGGAACAGAAATTAAAAAAAAGGTTACGAACAACACGCTTACTGCTGTGTACCCTTTGACATGCCATTAAGTAGAAACTCACTTTAAGGCATAAAGAGCCATAGAATGTGCTTTGGTAATGCAGTCAAATTAAGGAGCAGTCTGCCCAAAAGAGAAACAAATGCTATTACTTTGACCTAAAGTGCTGTTTATATGTTTGGAAAGTTTTCGGATCATGTCCGCCTCCATCACGCAGGAAGAAACTGAATGACATTTAATTTGTACAACTCTAAAGGCCAAAGAGTCACAATAGATCAGCAGTTATTATCTCTTTACGGAAATCCTGATAAAGCTTTACAAGAAGATCATGGTAATCATACCTTTTTTTTGTTCCATCTCTATACAAACAAATGTGTTAGTAAGTACGAAGCCAGCAGAGTTTTACATGAGCCTTCAAGAACAATTTTTCACCTCTTGTCTCAACCCAAAGTAAATATTTTTAAAATATAAAGTGCCACAAAGAATTTAAAATTCATATTCCACAATGTATATAGATCAGAGGCATAGACAGATGCACGTTAGAGCTGGCAAACAGGTAAAATACATGTGTGAAGCATGTAATAGTCAACATCAGCCAAGGTCAAAGAAATTAAGGTGAAGGAAGTTAAAATGCAAAAACAGGCAGTGCAGTGGAAGAGCAGATTTTACACTTTCATTAGTGTTGGTTTCAGCTAGTCTGTGAAATTCTGAAGTGTTCTCACTCTCAGTTTCATGTAAATCCTTGTGCTGGTCTGATAGAGGACACTGAACTGACTAAAGACTCCACTAACAGGAACAACATAATCTCCTTGTAGCACAACAACAAACCTCTTAGCTTTTTTTAATCTTGCTGAGCTACACAGTTGTCAGATTTTTATACACCCAGTTCCTCTTGCCCTGACAAATGCCACAATATCCCAACTGTATAAAGTCCCACTAAGGCTTTATCAATACAAGCAATCCAGACAGGAGGGGAATTTCATTTTAGAATAAAAGTTTTTCTAAAAGCAGTGTACTTAATGCATATATTATACACACATGCATAATGTAGACTGTGCAAAAATGTGCAGTTTAAGTGTCACAATTTGATTTGAAAGCTTGCAGGCAGATCAGGTCTGTAGCATGACAGGTTAACTGAGTACAGAAGGAGTTTATCACATCACTGGGTGACTAAAGCTGGTTGTCCTGGTCTAACTGCAGCCACATTAAGCTCCATCCACTGCTGACGATTTAATGACATCACTCCTTTATTTGTGTGGTCTCATCAACCCCCCACAAGGAGACGCTATTGGTTTTCCCCTGCAAGCAATTTGTTTTATCTAATATGTGATAATTAAGTAAAAGTGGTCCTGTGATAGTGTCCAGACAGGTTTTTATGAGTCATTCTTTCACCTCATGCTTATTAGAGAATATTAGAGGATCTGACGGCTTTGAAGTGACATTAAAACTGTATTTTAAAGGGGAGTTTTATATTCATGTTTATTCTGCAGGAGATACCAAAGACACATTTGCAAAGAAGATATAACAGATATTTAGAAGTTTGTGACTATGGGGTTGTATAGTTGGAAACAAAACACCTGCCTATAAGAATACAGAATATAACTCGCTGCAATGATGCACAATTTTAGGTATAAATCAATTTTTTCAATTGTAATACACAGAGAAAAAAATTCTCATCCACTGAAGTTTTAGAACAACCAATGTCTTTTTGAGTTCTTTAGAGCTAATTGCTCAGGTTTCTTAGGTGAAAAACCACATTTAGCTCAAGGATTTCCAGAGTTTATCGTGATATGTGAAAACTTCCCCACTTTTTGCCTACAGTGAATCAGCTAACCAAAGAAATCAGCAGTGAACATGTAAAAAAAAAAACCTCCTGAAAAAACCAGTCTGAGAGTCCACAAGAGGGCACTCTTCTTATCACTTATTGGCTGTTACTGTCTGACTTTTGATCTTGCTTGAGAAGCGCCCTCTATGTAAATCTAGAGGAACCAAATACTGATATTAAGAGTAGCATGTATTTGATATCCAATTTTGTGAGAAATAAAATTAAACGTCTGCGTTTATAAAGTGGAATAACATAAGTTCAGGATCTATAATAAAAACATTAAATGTTGTATTACATTATGAAATAACATTTTTAACTGACTTTTCGTGATACGTCTTTTTAGTGTTGTATTTCTGTTTGTATGTATTACATAATTATTCGAAATAAACACCAATAATCTGTAATTTTTATCCTTTTTGTTTAAAGTGACCTTTCAGATTTTTGTAAAAATGTTCACCAGCATTTTGAGACTCTGAACATTGCAGTGATAACGTTAATTTATGTGTGAGTTGAAGGATCAACAAAGACCTTGCCAAGTGGATCTGCACTAAACCAGTTAGCTAATCGGATTGACATATCACTGCTGTGCTGTGATTCATTTAGACCAAAGGCTTTGATTATTTTCAGCACCAGTGTCCTTCCATTAGAACTGAAAAGTCGTTGTTTGTTATATGATATTGAAACATATCTGGTGATTGACATTGTACATGGACAAGTGCATCTGGCCACTACTTTTTCACAATTCATCATATTTTATACAATAAAAAGAATTGCTTCCAGTGTTTTAATGGCTGAAGCTCTGCAAAGTCTTTTAAAATAACTCATCATAAAGGTGAAAACTCAGTTGAGGAAGCTGAAGTTTGTTAATTATATAAATTGTAATTTACATAACATTTATTTCGAAGGTCTATTTGTATGGTAATTTCAAATGAGGTAAATTATTGTTTTACTTTTTTATATTGTTAATCTGTTCTCTAAATTCTTGCAGTATATTCTTATTTTTATGAGTTTTCATCTCAGATCCCCTTGTTAATGCTCAGAATGCAAACTCATCTCTCTTATCTCTGTCTTCTACACTTTCTTAGCTCTTGCTAATGCCCTCTCAGTTTCGCACAATCTTAAATGGTCCTTCCATCTTTCTAATAAACTAATGTAGGGTTTTATCTAGAATCAAATCATCTGCACAACTTGGAAGTCCTCTGAGCCCAACATATCTCACATCTAACTAAGCAGTGAGCAGATGTGCAGGGGCTGTTTAACACACCCCCAGTGGCTCATATCCAACATTTGAAGAGACATCTATCATTACATATGAGGACAGGGTTTTAAATAAAATCATCAGAAACGTAAATTAATTCTCAGGATCTAGTGACTAAAACATTATTTATGATTTTTCCCCTTTGCATTTCAACTTTTCTAATAATTCAGTTGTGCCCATCAACTGTTGGCTGACTACAAGACTTCTGTTCAACGCAGCATCCTGAACCTCCACAGAAAGTTCTCTGAGTCAGAGATGGAAAGTTAAAGGAATCTGTGAAGTACTGAAGTTGAAACCTGTCAATCTTAGCACTTTTCTTCACCTACAGTCTTGGACCAGAGGAAAAACTTGGTGTAGCAAGAACACTGATGATTCCACTTACCAAGCAGTAATAGCTTGACTGTTTTAGAGTCCTTATCAGCATCTTCCTGGAGTTGTTTTTCCAACTCCTTAGACTTTTTGTCCTCTGCGCTTGCTCCCGCACCCATGCTTTCTTCCTCCGCAAACTCAAGATCCTCAAGGATAGAAATTTTGACGGTTCCTTGCAAGTAGCTGCAGAGAACTGGGTACACAACTAATCGTGGTGAAAGGCGATTTCCTAGCGGAAGGGGATTGGGAGGGAGGTGCTTGAGCCTTCCTGGCTTCGTTGGCCTCTTTCGATTAGACGATCGGATGGGACCCTCTCAAGGATCAAATCAATTTCAGCAGCTCTGTTCTGCAGAGAGCCACCTGTTAATTCCCTCTGCTTAAACCTTCTGACTTAGGAGTTGCTTCTTCCTGATTGGCCAGCCAATCCAATTAGTCTAATGAGGGCAATAGTGAATGATGTAAAGAAAAGGAGAAATAAACACACTGAGATACTTGGGCTCAGTGAGAGTCGTTGGTGTCATTTGTTTTTTCGGCTGAAATTAATTTATTTAATTTGCCCAAATATGTCTACACAAAGTCTGATGTGTGTGTAAGTATATATACAGTGAAAATACACTATAAATTACTCTAATGTGCATTATGTACATCCTTCATCAAAGAATACCAAAGCTTTTTAAGCATAGACATATAAATGGTTGTACTGGAGATCTGACTGGGATCAAAACATCACACCTGAATGTGTGGTTTGGAGTCAGTGTGAAAGTGTTGCTTTCTTCATCTGTACTGTATTTCCTGCATGGACTCTTGACTTCAGTGTTAGTCACATGGACAGAGCAGGGAGGGAGGCATTAACCTCTCATAAACTTCTTACAGTTAAGACGGTTAAGTCCCAGGTGGTGTGGTGCCTGCTAAATAAAGCAACTGTCACTGCTCTTTGCTGTTTAGTTAGTGAGGCTCCAGTGATAACATGACCTAAATGTTTTTCTAAAGGTTATTATCTGTAACAGATGAAACTGTCTCACAAAAATTCACATTTTCTTTCAGCCAGGGCAAATGTTTTCAAACAGGAGAGATGATGTTGATTACAGTGATGTTGCAGGGTTGGAGCAGATGATCTCTGAGCAGGTCAGCCCTGAAGGGTTGATGGGTAGAGGTCAGTGGGCCTCCTCCATGGGACTCTTATATTTCCGCCCTGCCTGCTGAAGGAATTATTCTGCAATTCTGTATGTGAGGTCATTTATTCTGTCAAAAGATTGGTTACTACTAAATTTCTTTGACCAGCATCAGAAATCTGAAAAAGATAAAGGCTGTTTGTCCTGCATTCTGAGCATCCATGTGCAAATGTTAGACTTTTTAATTTGTCTTTTACTTTCCACTAGACGGTACATACTTTTGAGATAACATTTTTAGAGGTGTTATCAAAGCATCACTCACTTTTGGTTTCTACACGTTTAAAATCTCTGTATTTCAGACAGGAGAAGTGCAGTTTACCATGCATCTGGACAACTGAAAGAAGAAAGCACACAGCACAGTGTTCATAATTGCACAAGTTGCACTTATTACATTAGTTGCACTAAAAATCAGCAAATCAGTGTATTTGATAACTTCTGTTGTTGGTATTCTTCAACAAATTTTGCCTCATTAACAATCAGTCAGCAGAATACTATTTTAATTTCTATTGGCTTCAATGCATTATACTTTGATACCATCTGTGTGTTGTGTGTCTTCATGATTGTGTATGTTGAAACAACAAGAAATGCTAGTCATTATAATTATAACCCTGATGTCCTCATTCCTGTAAGTCTTTGTGTTTTATGTTTTACGTGTCTTTGTGTTCTATGCTTAGGTGCAGGGGTGGATATGTAGAAAGTTTGAAATTGAATGTCTTTTGTTGTATCTCTGTTTCATGTAATTAAAAGTTTCAAGTCAGCTCTGTCAGAAAATGGACAACATCGGCCTTCAAGTAGTCATAGTGGTTTCAATTTAGTACCCTACTTTTTCATCCTGCTGTAAGGAGGGGCACTCTCTCCTACTGTTGCCAACATGTCCTCATGGACCTCTTGAGATGAAGGTTGTGGATAATTACATGAGGGCTGATGCGGAACATTTTATCAGACAGAGCTGACTCGCAATTTTTTAACATCCCCAAAGAGAAATACCACAAAAGTTATTAACTACAATCTTTCTGTATAATCTGCAAAATGGAAAGAAACTGCAAATGCATTTAATGAGAGCTGTATAACTCATTTTCTTCTACCTTTGGCCACAGACTTGTCAGTCATCCCTAATATGCCTATGTCCAAATGAAGCCATTGCAAATTAGTTTGTTTTATTCAAATTAAGCAGTGCATTAGCAGGAGGACAGTGTCTGTTAATCAGGCTTCAGTTTTGTAGCCACACCCAGCAGCTGTTCTATCGCAGTTGTCTTCATCACCCCATAAAAGCTTTCGCATCAAGTAAAGTCTAACAAAGGCAGATTTCAACTGCTCAGCTTAAACTGAAGGGAGATTGTTGGATATTTGGTTGGTTTGTTGCGGGAGAAGCTGGTTTAACAGAACATGGCTCTGTCCTTCAGTCTGCCAGACAATCCTGCATGCGGTTTAGTGATGTCAGGGTCAAAAAGGCGCAGAGGACAGCTAAAGGATTGACAGACTGGGAACTCTGAAAAAGAAAAAGTGTTATAGGTGTATGAAAGCAAAAACAAACAAAATAATATTTCAGGTATTTCAGAAAGATTCATAGTGTTTTCAATAATTATTAAAAAAAAAAAAAAAAATTATTTTGATAAATTAACGCATATCTAGGGATAAAATAAAGCATTTCACACCAGAATCAATAAGAAAGTCCTTAAAAGCAACACAACTCGTAACATATTGATGCACATACTATGTCAGACATAAATGCACTGATAACACTAAAGAGCACTTTCCCACTCTTGTCCTAAGATACAGAGCATTACACTCACGTCACTCTTCCTAAGCATGTAGTGCTAATTGCCCGGGGCAGAGTGCTTGAGGCCTAAATCCCTGAACGCATCCAAGCAGGCTAATCACTGTAGCACATCTAGTCATGGCGGCCAATCCCATTAGAGGGAGGATGGCGTAGCCCCGCTTTGTGCTCTGTCCCTGCGTCTCTGATCTGTTGACAAGATTACCTGCAGAGGCTCGGATCAACCTGAGAGACAGGTGCTTAACACAATGTCTCTTTGCAATGGAGAGCAGAGAAACTGAACATGTAGGGCTTTTGTTTTTAGCAACATTCAGCAGGAAAGAGCTTATTACATTTTTCTCTTGAAGTAGGTCAAGGTGGAGGCAATTTGTTTGCCTTCAACATCAGTAAAACATGAGAACTCCCTTTGTTTTATTCTAGTAGGTAGATAAATAAGCAGAGAAATGATAAAATATGTCTGTTTTAAAATTGCTTTAATTTTCCTGAAACCTTGGTGAAATTTAATCATTCTCCTGACAGGAACAAGCTGAATTTGTGTTTGATGGACACAGATGAATCCTCTTTACTTTCCAGAGTGTGATGTGGGGTGATGTTGCTCTTTAAATCCTCTGCAGGCTCCATTACAGGAGGTTCCCACCCTCTGATGAGCTCATGTGGTTTAGTCTACAGGCTTTTCTACAAGTCTGCAGAATAAATAAGTGCCTGGTGACGCATGGGGGAACCTTGGTGACATTTACACATGTTGTCATACCCGCCATTAATCCTCTTACAACTTCATCAAAGCTGCCATCAAGTCTGTAAAATGTTTTTTCTTTTTTTAAGGATTTGTTGAAATTTTTCAAATATATATATGTAAACCTAAAATTTTGTTTCACAGCAAAAGAATATCTTTTCATTTTCTTATACACAAAAAGTCTCAAGTAACATGTGTATACAAAATTTAAGCAAATAACCTTTCATGAACGAAAGCACAAGATAAAGAAGGAAGATAAAGATTGATTCTGGGCATTTTTTTCTGTTATGTACTTCCAATTATACATTTTTCATTATCTATGTTTCAGCAGATGTAGTTTCAAGTGAATTTCTTTGAGCTTCTTAAATAAAGGAGGGAAAAAGTGGGGACAAACTAAATCCTGTATTCACAGAAAAATAATTGATTTTGATTATTCTAAGTAGGTTTTTCTGGCAGTCACACACATCACTCGTGTAAACTGGCACATTTCCTTTTTCCAAATTGTACAATTAGTAACAAAGCAAGATCATTTGTCTTTATCATCTTGTCCCAAGCTCAGAATTGTGGCTCAAAATTTTTTGAATTGGGTAAAAATTGACTTGTTTTATTTTTATAGTAGAAGAAAATAATGCAAAACAATGCTATAGGTCAAATCAATGACCTCATTAAGATTTTTTTTTAAAATGATCTTTTTTGCCATGTTGAACCCATTTGGGGAGACACAATTATTTTCTTTTGGGTTTAAAGCTAAAAAAGTCTGGGAATGCAGGACTATATTTTTATTTTTCATTATTTTCTATTTTTAAAAAAAACTGGGCTATATAATTTTAAAAAATGAATGTGTCTCGAACAGGCAGGAAGATATGTCATGCATTGCTCCTTAAGAAATAGGTTACATACACACACACATACATAGACACACAGACATAGACACACAGACAAACACACACAAACATCCTAACAGCACTAATGAAACAAGACACCAGCTGGTGAAACACTGTGACACACACATCAGTCAGTCACTGTTTCAGGTTTAATCATAAACTTGGACATGAGAGGACAATAGGGCCATGTGAGCACTTAGAAGAGTCATGAAAATGCTTTTTGTGGGTGTGGATGTAGGTGGTTGTGAAATGTCATAAACAAGGTATTTCAAATGGTTCATGTTGGTCATCATGTTCAAAAGGCATTCATAAGAGAAGGTTTGTTCGTGGGGGGGTGGGGGGGGGGGTGGGGGGGTTGTCATAACTGAAACACACAGTCACTGTTTGGCATTACAAGTGAAATGATGTCTCAAAATATTTATTGTAATAAAAGGGACTGTTTAGAGTCCGGCTTTTAGCTTGATAAACATTTTTACATTTTCTAATAAAACTTTTTAATATGTTGAACTTCTATTTTCTGTGAAGCTTTTTTTTTGTCACAGATTTTCATAGGGAAAGCACACATAGACTGTTTTACAGATTCCTTTGAGACACAAAATATACAACCACTCCCTGCATGATGTAACTGAGTCTTTGTTTTAATGCTATAATAGTTAGACAATGACTGTTTTATCTTATTTTTCTTGATAGATTAGAGGCAAAGCATGAGTTGGTGTTTCTCGATCGTGCACACGCAAGTGCCTTGTTGTTTATTCATAGATTTTTCATAATGCTTTACTTGTAGTTGAGACAGTATGATTATAATCTAGTTTTGAGCCAGGCATAAAGAGACTGTGATAGATAATAATGACCTGATTTGTAAAACTTAAAAAAATGAATAATGCACACAGTAATTAATTCTTGGACTTATCAGTGGAATTATAAATCTGAGCTGTGTGTGGCCTTTCGGGCCTTTGTTTTATGTGGGATTGCTGTTTGTTGTTGTTGTAAACATGTCTTTATTTGTTGCTGTTGGCTTTATTCATGCTCTTGTTTTCATGATGTAACTGAGCAGCCTCTCACATGCTGAGAGATGCAGACTGCAGTATGGTGTTGTAACAGTTTCACTATTCTCCTTAACCACCACAAGAGGGCGATGGCTGCACAGTGAATAAACTGCTGCAGTGCCCCCTTTATCAGTATTACCATCTATTTTATCTAAGGTGCTGGTCTTTACTTCAGCCATATTGATCAATTTGCAGCCTGTTACTGTAATGCATTTCTAAAAATTTTGAATTCTTCATTGTCATTTATTTATAAACATGAATATAAATATAAAACAATGGCCATATACAGTTCACCACTTTAAAAAATGGTGTTGATGCTTCAGATCATAATAAAAGGACTGACTAGTCATAAGTTTACAATTTTTTGTCATTTTTTCCAGCAAGCTCATAGTCTGTATTCAGAGAGGCATTGTCATGTAAAACCCATAAATCCTGAGGACAAGAATGAGGGATGTAAATGTGATTTCTACTTGTGCTCTCATCTACAGACTGTCTCTCTGCAATGAAAAAAACACCATATATCTTCACATCCTGCATCCACATCATGTTGATCACTCTTGACATTACTTAAGTTCTTCAATTGTACGACAAATTTTAAGGTTTGTTTTGACAGGACATACATCTGCCCTTGTGGTTTGTTCTCAATATGTTTTCTGATCTTTGAACAAGTCTCTCTTTTTCCCTCTATTACTCTTCTCCCTCTGGGATTTTTCAACCCAACGAGATGTTTTCCAAGAATACATCGCACCACAGGCTGCTCTGCTACTCTCTGCTCACATCACATTGCCTCTCCCTCTCAGGCTTTTGAGACATCACAGTTATAAAATGATTTTTTAAAAAGTGATGATAAAGATTCTAGGGAAAGACACATAGAAAGGGATGAGACAATGCAGTTATTCTGTCACTATGCAATGAATGTAATAGACCTGAAGCAATAAGTGAATAAATCAGTGTTTTGTTTGAAAGAAAAATTTCAGCAACTATGTTTTATTAATTGTTAAATAATATTTTTAAGCAACATTCTCTGGTTTAAGCTTTTTAAATATAAGGATTAGCTGCTTTTATTTATCCTACTTGATGAGAAATGGCATAGTTTTAGGTTTTTGTCTGTTGGTCACAAAAAACAAGCAATCTGAAGGTGTCACGTTGAGTTTCCTAAGTTGCATTTTTTTTAATGTCACATATCATCATTATTATTGAATATCTGTTGCTTAAAAAAAGGCTTTTTGTCACATTTGTAGCATTTGATTTACTATCCTATGTAAAAAAACACACAACTTTTCTCCCCATTGGTTTGACCACTCATAGATTTGTAGTTGTCATGGCAACAGCAAGAACTGCACACAGCTGTGTGTGTTTTGTCCGGCGTGTGTCTGTGTGTTTTGTGTCCTGTGTGTATGTGTGAGCCTCCGTCATTGCCGCAGCTCAGGCACGGGAGTCTTTCGGAGGGGGCGGGACCTGTTTCGCTGCAGAGGGATGCTCCGCAGCCCCACGCTGGACCAACCAGTCTGGAAATCCCTGCTCACAGGCACGTAGCACACACACAAATACACACACACACACACACACTTGTGCTGACTGCAACCAAGCCCCCTCAAGCATCTCAGCATCTGTGTTATATCTCTCCTCTTCCCGTCCTCCTCCTCCTCCTTCTCCTCCTCCTCTTCTCCTCCTCCTCCTCCTCCTCTCTCCCTCTCTCGATAGCTCTCCGTCCTCTGCAGCTCTGACTCACTCCGTTCTCCTCGCCAAGCTGAACCGCACAACCTGGGAACATGTCCTCCAACCTGCCCCCTGGGACCGCCAAAAGCAAGCCCCTCTCCCCCTTCAGGAAGCGGGGCAGCCTGCAGTACACAGCCAGTGCAGGTGAGTGCAGGGAGCCGGGGATTGAGAGGGGAGGACGGTTTGAGTTTGTTGGTCCTGTGACAGAATGAGAAGGACTCAAATGAGCTGAGCCTTGGGCACAGTGGCTCTAGACTGTGTAATGCTATGTGAAGTCTGACTTTTTTTTTTACAAAAATCTGTATTTCTGATTATTTAAAAGAGAGTGACAAAAGAGACACTTGGTGCAATACTTATTCTCTGCTAGTAGTTTGAGAAAATGCAAACCTGTTGACAAGGGAGATGTTGCAGAGGAAGCTCTCTGCATGTGGAGGACTTCTGCTTTCATATCCTGCAGTTTCACGCCAGCGTGCTTCTGGCATTCCCTCTTATTCTTTTTTTTGAGCTCATTTTTAAAAATGAGCAACATGCATGCACACATTCTGTTAGATCCTCTAGGTTAACTTGGAGTCTGATCAGGAAGAATTTCCTGATCAGTTGCTGAAATGTTGCGTAACTTGTTGTCAGTTCTCATGCTTCATTATGAGTTGGAGACCCTTTGGCTTATGACACCCTTTCAACATGCCTTGCATATGCAAAAAAAAGGCAAACTGAAAGTATGTTTTTTTCTGAATTATGTTTTGCAGGCTTTTTCTTTGATAGCAGTGAATGATGATGTATTGCTTACATAGATTTGATGACAGTGTTTTTCGCTCTGGCCTGTCGGCAGTATAATGGCCTGGAGAGAATATGTAGGTGTGGAACCTCAGTATTTGATCCCCTGCTGAATGAGAGGATTAGCCTCAACTCTGATGTATGCACACGCTGACAAGCCTTTCATCAAAACTACAAAGAGTGTGGAAAGACCGTACGATGAGATACCAGCCCCCAAGTTCATTCAGTGTTAAACACATTTTCTCTGAAGTGCAGAACATGTTTTATTCTACTTACATAAATATCATACAGGCGATGCAGCAGCACACAACCATCACTCTCTTTGTGTTGTGTAACTGGTTAGAAAATAAAATAAAAAATTGTCTCAGTTAGTATAATATGAATAAAGCCTGAAAGATGGTTATCTGAAATAACTGAAACAAGATGAAATGAGAAAGTTGGTGAACTCTTGACATGAAAATAACACTAAACTCCTAATGAACTGAGGTTTATTAATAGTGTTGCAATTGGATGTTACCCTACAATCTACTCATAGGCAGATTCTTATAAAAATATTCAAATTACATAACACATGCTAATGCTTTTAAAATAAACTGTACCTTTACAAAGCCTCCCATACTCAGGTCATTTTTCCAGGGACCGACAGTGAAATGATGTGACGTAAAGTCACTGTCAAGACGGTCTGAGATTAATATGTAACCCTGACAAAAACAATATAGCAGCTCAAGGTCTGATTGCTTCACAGACTCCCCCTCTTGCACGTTCTCTGTGATTACACTCATTTACAGCTCGTAGCTCTTACAAAAGCTGCTCCTGAGTGTCAGACTGGGAGGGGTAATTAGACACTGGAATGATGAGGGGCAGTTTTGCTTTTTAAAATGAAGAGACTGATTCCTGTTTTTTTTTTAAGATGGAGAGGGAAGGCAGGCTGCGCATATATGATTCTGCTCTGCAGCCTCTGAGATTTGATTTAGGGTCTCTGCAGAAATATAACATTCACATTTTATGCTGTTAAAGCACCCAGGGAACCATCTGAGTAAGCATAGATGACATTTAGGTGACTCATCTTCTTTTGTTTTGTTTTTTTCCAAAAGGCTTTAATGTAGTTTTGAGCAGATATTACAGTACAGTCCAAGTACTGCAGTTGAGACTGAGGCTGCGAATACATGATCATTTGACTGCATCAAATAAGCGGTTTAAATAATCGCTAGTGTCATGTTTTTAAATGCACTGTCTCTAATAAAGTGATCTCTAATCTTAAACATACTGCAGCCATTTATAGTTGAATCATAAATCTTGTAGTCTGACATAATAATCTGCGTAATGATTATCTAAACTGACACTTGGCATGATGGAGGAGCTTTAGGTTATAACATTGATTCAGTAAGAAATGTGAACTTTTGATCCCGTTTAATGAGCTCTCTGCTAATCATTCTGCACAGTAGAGTGGATGGTTTTAGAAGTCTCAACCCAGCTCTAAATCAGTTCAAATTTCCCAGAGATTGGCTTTCTTTAAATATTATAGACCCTCTGTCCATACAAATAATCCACTGTCCTATGTGTGTCAGTCAGCTGTTTGCTCTCTTATGCGGTTACAGTTTGAAGAGCTAATGCAGAGCTTTCTCCACATTGCAGGGTTTGTAGAAGGAGGAGAGCAGCAGGTGAATCTCTTCTCTGGCAGTGAAAAATGTAGTTCTAAGATTAGAGCGCCACCCACTCACCTGTTAGCCTGTTCCCTGCCTTCAGTGCTGTTTTAAACCTTGTTGAACCATTTGAAATCAAATGATAACTTTGGCTGAAGACATCTGCTTACAGGAGAAAGCATTGTTCTATGAGTGACCTCAAAAACTGTTGTTACAGAAAAACACACACCCCTGTGGAAAGTATAATGATAATCCACATCTTTCAAATACATTTCCAGAGTATAATACAGTTATGAAAACATACAAGCGCATAACCTACATGATAACATGTAGTTTAGAAGAGTTAAAATTGGATTTTTGAAATATTGTTAGTTCTTTGATACTTTAAACTTAATTTGTGACATTTCACATCAAAATGTCTAAAACGGTGGCTGTTAAACAATGAAATAAACAGATCCCATGATCCCAAGCTATGAACTATTTCATCAAATGACATCTTTGGTTTTTCATTGTTTTTCATCGTTTTAAAAAAGTGACTCTACAAAAGAGCTTGCAAATTGTAAATTCAAGTAAATGTAAAAAAAAAAAATACTCAAGTACACATGAAAGTCCAATGAAAATGTAAATTAAATGTATACAAGTGCTGTCAGTATCAATAGTAAAACCGTATGCAATAGATTTTCTCCTGTAAATTACTAGTACTTATACACTGATGAGCTAATTTGCTAATTAAGATACTAAATAAATGACTGGCTAGCTAAACTTTTAGCACTCTATTAATCAATACTGGTAATGTGTCTTAACATTTGTGTGTCAAATTGTAATCTGCAAAGTAACAAATATACTGGTAACTGATAATGAGATAAATTTAGTGGAGTTAAACATTTGAAATTTGCTCAAGACATGTAGAGGTGTGGTGATAGTGTGAAATTACTTCTCACCTCTGCAGGAAATAAATACTACAACAGTTATTGAATATCATTGTGTTGACCATACAGTAGGCTTATGATGGACCTTTGGACGCATTGTACTTCGCCCACATCTTGTTCACGCCTCTTTTGGATGTGTCACACCTTGTCATCATCTTTACATGCCCACACATGTCGGAGTCTGTGTCGTGAGCATGTACAGTCATTACACGAGACAGACGCTGTGGGTTAAATGTTAAGCCCTGTCACTCCCCACAGAGACACGGCTTAATGGCTGAATCTGTAATCAATATTTGACCTGGGTGTGTTGGGGACACCCACCCTAACACACCCTCGTCTGATAACCTGCAGTCACTCACTCCTCATGCATCTGTTGACACTGTTACCATTGTCTGTGGCTCTGTACTAATATAAGCCAACATCTGGCGTGTTAGAGGTCTGATGGACTGGTGCCCTGTGGGTAGGACCACCTCTTTGTTGTGTTGTTGCTCATGCTTAATGGTTTGGTAAAAAAATATAACGATACCTGCCAGCTGTTGGCAACACATCGACCTGTGGAGAGCCAGAGCCTTGTTTGTAAGTACAGTGCATGCTGTAGAGAGAGAATCTTTAATTAAAGCAGATATGTCTTTTCAGACATTTTCCACTGGATCCTTTCAGTGGAAAGTAACTCACAACTAGGTAACTAGTCTAAGATACTTCTACTCACTTTGCTATTTTTTTTCATTTGATACTACTGTAAACCTCTATTTCACTACATTTCAGGTGAAAATATTGTACTTCTTACTAAGCTACATTTATCTTGTAGCTGTAGTTGCTACTTTTCAGTCATTTTTCAGGTTGAAAGGCAGAAAAAAAATTCTGATTGAAATATTGATCAGTCAATCCATAAAATTATTGTGAGATATATTTATGATAAAAAACTTGCTACACACAACATGTTATCCTGAAAAAAATATGATGCATTGCTACAGCTTAAACACAGGGTATTTTAAAGTTAGCTTCATCTCAACCAGGTGTCAAAATCAAAAATTTATGTTTTAGTACCCAAAGCAATAATCCAAAAATGTAATATACTGTGTATAATAACATGCAGTAGATCCATAAACATGACTATTCAGCATTGTTAGCAGTTATAAAGCTAACTGTGCACCTTAAAGCTGACCATTTTAAATGCAGTATTTTTTTTATTGAGGAACTGCTGTTTCTTACTTTCTTATGTAAATTATCTGCTTTAATTCTATGAAGGGATAGATGTTTCTTAGGTGAACTGGTGCTGGCCTGTAGAGTTTCATTGGTTTGATTGAATACTTTGCTTTGCACCTTGATGAGCCTATGTTAATGTCTGTGTGGTGTCTCATTTGACCACTAGAGGGAGCATGTTCTGAATAAATAGAAACAGCCATCTTGTTTGTTGTGCTCCTCTTAGGGCCACAACAGTTTGATTAGTCCCCTTGAGAGCAATTTTGGCTTTGAGGGCCTTGAAAAAAATCATACACAAACAATGATTTAACCTTGAGGCAACAAGTGGTGATTGTTTGTTCTCAGGTTGCATTTGACTGCAGCATTAGAGGATTTTTCTGTCCAGTTTGTCAGCTGTGCTTTTCAAACTGGACAGCTCCAGTTCTCTTCATTAGTTTAAGAAGAAGGATTTGTTCTTTTTTGATGATCTGAGTGTTTCTATTTTTTATCCCTTGTTTTTAAATGTTTATACTTTGTTTCCATACCAGTTGTATAGATATATTTTTGTACCTGTATTTATATTTACATGGTTTTAATTTCACGTTGTTCAGTTCCTGAAACAGAACAATGCACAGGATTTTTTGCTGTGAAAACAAATAATAAAACAGGCTTCAGAAGGGCTTGTTCAAAGCAGAATACCAGTAGTATTCTAATTTTTTTTCATCATTAAAAGAATTTCATGAAAAGACCAAAACCAACAATAAATCAAGTATTTCATGCAAAGCTAAAACCCAACTTTTTTCTCAGTCTCATAGAACCCTTTCGTTGAACATGGGAACTGTGGTTTATTTTTACTCAGTCCCACAGTCACAGTCCTGCTGCTGCTGTAAATACTCACTAACACTGGATCTGTGGCTAAAAACAATCCACTTATTACCTCCATTGTATCCATCCTTGTGGATAAAATGTTGGTTTGGCCCTTATGATTATTTTTAACAACAACAAAAATACAGAATGTTTCTTGTTCCATCTTATTTATAAGTGCAAGAAAACAGCTCAGAAGCTTGAATATGATTGTGTGTTAGGGTTAGAAAAGGTGAAGATTTCTTATTTAGCCTTCAGGTCCAAGTAAAGACAACTTGAGTTGAGTTGAACTCTAGAGGGTGTTGAGCAAGGAAAGATAAGATAGGCAGAGCAAACATTTCATACAAACTAATGATTGATTGGACTGAAGGACTTCCTTTACTCAAATGCAAATTGATGGAATTTAGTCTGAGTTAGCAACAGATTTAATCAGGTTACTTTTGTCTACAAAAAACTCTGAAAAGCCTAATTAACCACAGGATAAAAAGGATTGTTCAAGTCTTTATCCAAAAAATAAAGAGTCAGGAAACTTGTTTTGTTTAAGAAATATCTCGTTGTTTTGATCTGCACCAACTGAAGATTTTCCTCTAGATCCGAACAGAAATTAAATTTATGGAAACAAGCAAAGTATTTTGCAAGTCGAACATGTAATCCAGAGCAAATTTACATTCAGTGCATATGTGTAAAAGAAGAGAGATATGGCTGCAGAGAGACGTGCACACTGAATCCTGTGTGAATTCTTTTGTTCTGTGTCATGAAATTGCATCAGAATCATTATTGTGTTATTTCATCATTTTAAGTGCACACACACACACATGGGTCTGTGTTCGCAGCATGGGAAAGCATGTTCCAGAAGAAACTGCTGCAACTGTAATGGGGACAACGTGCCGGCCCTTTAATTTCATTCATGTGAGAGGAGATGGAGGTTTCATTTATTAGACAGTCGTCGCTCTAAGACTGCTGCTATTCAGCTGGCAGAAAAAAAAAAGAAAAACAGACCATGACATCTCAAACCTTACCGCTGAGGCAGCACCATGTTATTCTCACGCAGGCAACACAAACATCCCAAACACATGGTCTCCTCAGCAAAACACAGCACAGAGCATAAGGTAGATGAGAGGGGGGGAGCTGTGAGAGAAACTCACGGCAGGAGAACCCACATCCGCTGGTGATGTATGTCTGCTCCCCCCCGCCTCCTCTCCGTCCTGTGGTACGTCCCAGATAGATGTCAGAGGCACTCAAATGAGGAGGATCAGCTCCAGAGGCAGCTAGTGCAGCGACAGCTGGCCTGAACCAGGAGGCACACAGAGCAGAGGGGGGTCACACACTGGGATGTGAGGGGGAGTTCATGGATCTGCTGGACCAGCTCTTTGTATGTATGACAGGGACAGATGAAAGGAGGAGAGGAGATGACTTTTTGACTGTGTGTTGATTTGAGAGTGTGTGTGTGTGTTTCTGCCAGTTTTGTCATTAGAATGAGTGTTTGAAGTGTTTCTTTTTCTGTGTCTTTCTATCCCTTTGTGTTTAACCCATCTTGAAAGGACAGCAGACAGCATCCTGGGACATTTTGCTGCCTGGCATGCTCCATGTCCCTGCTAGGACAGCTTCTCTCTCTCTCTCTCTTTCTGTCTCTCTGTTGCTCCTCTCTCTACTAGCTGCTGGTAAACACTGACTCTTAGGAGACAGGTACGCTCCACACCCCTCCTCCTGTGCAAAAGCACAAATAACGCTGTCCTCTCTTCCCCTCCAACCCTCCCCCCTGTTTTCTTTCCCTCTTTCACGCTCACTGCCACTCTCCTCTGCTTGTCCCTTGGTGGCTGTGTGTAATAGCCCTGAGCAGTGCTGTCTTAATATGCTGGGGAGAATGTGTGTCGATTGATTGGCCCGCGAACTAGCTTTCACGTGTCTTTTGCAGGTGGTAGAAAGGTGCAACTGTGCACTACTAAACAGAGCAGATCGATACATTTTGCTGACTACACCTGCAACTTGTTTGAAGGGGTTGTTTTCAAGGCTATAGGGCATACTGCTCTATATTTTTGGCATTTCTTTTCAGCAGTAAAGGGAGCGTATCACAGAGGTTTCTACTAGAAAATTGACATCAGCCTGAAGACATGCAGCTCATGCAGCTGCACAGACTGAACCGTCCGTGGCCAGCAAAAGAGTTTTGTTACATGTCTTTAGAGACATCAGCTGCTTGATGTAGAAAGAGTCAGAGATACTGGAGGAGTAAGCATCCTTTCAAGGGGCAGGGAAATCATCAGGTCCTGCTGCACTCTCCCTGCCATGCATGTGAGTCCCTGTATGATAGTGAGCAGCCGGATTTAATTGTTTTTATGGTAAACTGTTGGTCTGCCATATATCCTAGTGAAACTCTGGTGTGTAAGATAGCTGTCTGATCAGTCTTGTTGCTTTTTCATATGTTTTGTATATGATTTTATTGATGTGGTAAATGTGTAAACCATTTTTTTAGTGCTAAACTCTGATAGTTTTGCAGTATTTTGTAGTGGAATTTCATGTAGTATCAGCAGAATTGTGTTGACAGCACAAAAATTAAAAACTCTCATATCCAAAATCTGACCTCAAATGCACTGTACAATTGCCTTATGATTCATTGGACTGTTTTACTTTCAAAATGCTTAAATTAAGACAATGTGTAACATTTGAGACTTTTCACCCTTTTTGTTAATTTTAAAAAGGGGGTTTTGTAAAACTATAGAAATCCTTAAAGTAATATATTGAATATTATATTTTAAAATTATTGAAAAATTACTGTATTGCTGCAAATAGCTTGCTTTAGCGACACTAGTATCAAAAAGGACACCAAGTTTCACTCCGAGTGAACCCCCGGCTCTGCATTGTTTACACTGGTCGTTTCTTGGTACGCTTGCTTTCTCAGCAGCACTGACACATGTGAGCTGTGAGTAAATATGGCTTTCACTGTGAGGCATTCACCACACAGGCTTTGAGTCACTGGCATTTCTTGTGGGCTGAATACCAAATCTGCATAGTCAATGAAAGCAGGTAGATAGTGGCTGATGATGCATTGCCTGCCTGATGGTTAAAAAAAGAAAGAGAGGAAAGAGGAGGGGGCAAAGGAGGGGATCATTTTTCAGGATTTGTGAGTAGATCTGCTAAATTTTATTCCATTCAGATATCCATGACTGCCTCGGAGAAGCTACAAGTTTTCAGACAAAGGCGTGAAAACAAAAACTCAGTACTGTAGATGAAGTTACACAGGAAGTCTCTTGACCCCTGATATCTTTCTCTCCTCTGGCCTTTAGGTTTCCACTGACTTTCCACTTGTGATCTCATCCCTGAGGACCTTTTTTTAACACACCATCCGTTCTAAGTTGGACTCTGCATTGCTGTTGAAATATGCATGCAGTGGAAGTCCTTCAGCAAGATGATACTGTTTGACCTCGTTTTGAGGCTCAATGGAACCATGGTGGTGTTATTATCGTCTTTGATTGTGTCTGTTTTAGAAAACAGGTAGTGCGTGAGGAATCTGTTTTGTATCAAGCCGTCACGCTGCTTTCCTCCTGCTCCTATTAGATCAATAAAAGCTTCATCCAACCGGATTATCTAGTCGTATATGTTCAAGTGAAACATGGTTGAGTTTATTTCTGAGTGGTTTGCTCTCCAGCTGTGGGGGGATGAGATGTTATGTAACCATAGATGCTACTGATCCAAATTTAGCAGCCATTAGGGGATTAGCTCCAGGCCCGTCAGGCTTGGCTAGGCTTGGCTTTACTGTGGCCCAGCATGGATGTCTTCGCCGCTGGTCCTCTTGTGTCCTCCACACCAGCGTCCACTGTTATCAGGACACATTGAAATGTTCCAAAGCGACAGCAGAGATGAAAACGGGCCACAGCATTACACAGACATGCTTTCTTATTAGACGAAGAGCGTTTTTCTGATGTTTGAGGTGTTTGGCGTAACATTATTTTTATTTTTTTGTGATTCAAGCTTACTTTAGGAAGATTAAAGGAACTGACAATGATATTATTTATTATCCATGTAACCTTTCAGCTAAATGTGTCCAGCAGAGGTTCTTCCATAATGTTTGCAGATGACACATTTGTTCTTTTGCTTTTAAATTAATGGTTGACCTGCAACTAACGACTGTTTTTTACTTGCTCAATTGCTTTAACATTTCCTAATGACCAAGATATAATCTTTCAGTCTTGTTTTTCACATCAACAGTAAAATACCCCAAAATATTTATTAAAAGATTGTTTATTATCATTTTGCAAAAAAAAGTTATAAAACTGAATGAGGATTGCAGTCCCTTCATGCTGCTGCTAAAACAGGTATTTATAAAAGGTGATTGATAAGATTGTGGCCTTGTGTAGATTAAATACGTTATACAGCTCTAGTTGCATACATGTAAAGTTCCATTTTTTATGTGATTTAAAGTTATTTTTGTGGTTTGTGGTCTGAGAAAATTCCAACTGGCCTTTGTGCAGTCCTCTCTTTCTGCCACTTTTGAATTCCAGCTTCTTCATCATGCTGTAGGGAGGAGCCCCCTCCCCTAGTGCTGCTCCTATGAGCCCTTGAGATGCAAAGAGCTGATGACTGCATGAAGGCTTATGTTGACCGTTTTCTCAAACAGCGCTGACTTGCAATTTTCAATTTTTGCGAAAGACAGATACCACAGAAACCACCAACTTCAAACTTTCTGCAAAATCACACAGAGAGACGAACTACATGTGCACGTAGTGAAAGCTGTATGACTCATCCCCTTCTGCCAAAAACCTGTCATTCAACCCTCGTTAAAACATTCTGTATTTTAGTAATATAGTACAGTAATTATTTGGTAATCAAAATAATAACCAGTTCATGTCTGTGAACGACAAATTGATGAATCATTTTGATTCGAAATTCATCTCACTGACTGTGGAAGCCACTATAACTCTGGTTTTAAAATTACAACTTTAATACTTTCAGCAGCAAAAAAAAACACTGGCAATCAATGAAATGCCTCAGGCATCAGTTCATGTATGACATTTAAATTTATTCACAGATTAACTCATTAAATCTTCATCCTGCCAAACATCTTACTAGCAGAAACGACTTCTTCCGTAAAGTCTCTCTTTTATATTCTTGCACATTAAACTCCACTCTTATAGCCTTTTCATTTGTTTTCCCAGGCTCCCGATGTTGAGCTTGACTGTTCAGCCTTTAAAAGGTCAATACCCACTTGTATATTTATTCTCTTTGAAGTTTGTAACTCCTTCAGTTTCTCTCTCAGTCCCAGATACTTATGTTCTTGTACGTTTGCTACCTTGTGGCGCAGGCAAACTTGCTCAGTGTGTTAAGTGGGATGCACTGATTTGAAAGTGTTAAAACAGAAGGTGATAAACACATGGTGAGTTGTAATCTGGACAAAGATTCCACCATCACCTCTTTTCTCTTTATAGCTACAGTTCTGTGTGCCTCAACAAGCGTTTTTACGCTCTTAATGAAGCTTTTTGTTAAGTCCTACACGGCCCAGTTAATTGGCCTCTCTGGTCTCCTTTACTGTCCCCACAGAGCAGACAGACTCAGACATGCGGTGTTAAATAAGCCAGACTTAATTTAGATGGGCCACGGTAGTACAAAGACAACACAGAGTGCAGGTATCACACAGTACACCTTCTTTGACTTTCCTCTTGTGCGTTTAGTCTAAAAATACTGACAGACAACAGGCCCACTGACACTCTAGCACACACAGGATGAAATATTTAGCAGGATGATGAATATTTCAGTGACAGGTTCATAGTTTCTAGGAAAACATTAATATCATTGCTGATGACTGCTAAATATACACCCTGTTGAGAGGAAACACAGCAGCTAAGGGTTTCTTCTGGCTGCTCTGTTCTTACAGACGAATGCGTAACCTCTGTTTTCCTCATCGCTGCATCCACTCACAGCAGTCCTTGTCCAAGCTCTTTTTTTTTTTCAATGACCATCCCCCTTCGTGTTCCCTTCTCAGCTTTCCATGACAACTAGGCTTGTATAAAACGTGAGTCTTGTGCGAAGGCAACAATGGAGGGTATTAGCCGGTGTATGTGCTGATGGGCTCTCCACCTGAATGGTCCATTGTGTCTGGAGGAACAAACAGCCGCTGAGCTCAGACCTCCACTATGGTGTAAAGGCTCGCTAACAGAGGAACAACAAGCCTCTGCAGACGTTTTGGTCGCTGAGCATTAAGAGAGTGAGGAACTGTAAAGAAAAAGAGCTCTCCTTAAACTTATTTAGTGAGTTTTGCTGATTCTTGTTGTTAAGCCCTCTTTTTTCATGCAGGGTAAAAGGTTGATAAGATCATTGGTGGTTAATAGGATACAGCTGCTGCAAGGAAAACTGATTTGTCATCTCTCCAAACTGAAATTAGTTGCTGTGTGTGTCTTAAGACAAGACCGACTACTTCCAGTCACTTTTTTTACTTACTTGGATGCATAGTTTCTCCTTTATTTTTAAGATTTCTTTCCCTCTCTCCATTCCCCTTATCTCTAGTTGATCTTCGTGGTGCCCGCCACCTCCTCACTTCCCAGCATTCCTTGCCTGGCATCCCCGTGGCCTTGAAACAGTCCATTGACCTGCGTACATCCATGGACGGGAAGTACAAAGAGATCGCGGAGGTTAGTACTCAGATCATGTAAGATGTTTGTTAAACTTGTTGCCAGATGTGAACACTTTCATAATGTAGCTCACTGTATGTGTCTCTGTGAAGGAGCTTTTCTCACGCACTCTGGCTGAGAGTGAGATGCGCAGCGCCCCCTACGAATTTCCAGAGGACAGCCCCATCGAACAGTTGGAGGAGAAACGGCATCGCCTCGAGCGACAGATCAGCCAGGATGTCAAGTAAGTTCAGAAAGAGGAAGAAGGTATTCAGGAGATAAACAAACAGAGTCAGACTCTGCTCAGATGATCCTAAAGCTAACAGAGATGATCCCACAGTGAGCTCAGCCTCTGTGTACACAGGTATGAGCCCGACATCCTCCTGCGAGCCAAACAGGAGTTTATGAAGACTGACAGTGCCACAGATCTTGAGTGAGTGTTTCTCCTGGCTATATCAGTGATCTCACTATCTTGTCTTAACTGCCAGAGTGGAAAATAATTATCATTTTATCTATAGATACATGAAGGAGCAGAGCCAGGTTCCTGACCTGCAGGAGAGAGAAATGGTTCCAGAGAGAGAGTACCAGAGAGTCACAATTTCTGGAGAGGAGAAGTGTGGGGTAGGTCAGAGTCACTGCAGGGATGGAAGGTGGTCTGGGAGAAAGTACAGTAGAAACATTTCACACATAATTTCTTTGTGCTTTTTGTCTCACAAATAAATAACACCTCCTCTCTCACAAAAACACCTTTTTTCCTTGCTTATTTCTTTGCAATCTATTGTTTTTCCCATAAGGTTCCCTTCACAGATCTCTTGGATGCTGCCAAATGTGTGGTGAAGGCTCTGTTCATTAGACAGAAGTATATGGGACTGTCGCTGCAGAGCTTCTGCAGGACCACAGCTCGTTACCTGCAGGAGCTGAGTGAGAGACCTCTGGACTTGGATATCTATGAGGAGGAGATCCAAGAGACTGCAGCCACTGCAGGTATATACACATAAACACAGAAATATAATGTGTATTCATGAATATACATGGATACTGATTTGTGCTATTTAAAAAAAAGTGTTAACTGAATTAACCTGAAATATTTTGGTATTATGTGCAAATTTGGGGTCCCCAAATTTTCTGACTGCAACAGCCTTGTCATACATACAAATCCCATGTTTTTGTAATTTATAGACCCTCTGTCCTTGGACCTACAATTCAGAAAAAAAGAAACCTCTGCACAAGTGACAGAGAAGCAATTTGTCCTCAAAGACATACAGACATACAGTTGTATGAGAAGAAAAAACAACACTAGAATCAACATAATTAATAAAAATTATGGTAATTGGCTGCTCTGTTCCCAATGACTCTGGAACATCTCAGTTAACAGAAAAGAAAAAAAAAACTCTTAATGATAAATGGAGGGATGTATGTCACTACCAGTACTCTCACAAAAAGACACAACCAGGCACACTCACAGATTTCACGATCCATCTGTCACACACCCCTAAACCGGCTGTCACAACGTGAAGGCAGTTCAAATCGAACCTTAGCTGCATGTCTGTTCCCACTTTGACACAGAGAAACGTTCTGTCTCCTCTCAGATGCCACATTGCACCCACCTGTTTCTGAAACGCATCCATATGAGAACCAGGACCCTGCCAGCATGCCCCCTGACATGGGTTACGGCTGCAAAATGGTGGATGGTGTCATGCATGTGTATACGACGAGGAACATTATGGAAAAGTGAGAGATGTGTATGACGATTCACATGGTGCACGCATGCTTTATCTCCTCGTAGTCCTCATTGTAGCAGAAGGCTTGTCTGTTTTTAGATTCTGTTCACACATTTTGTTGGCAGCACAGAGTTTCCTTCTTAAGTTTTGATGTTGCTAACAGGAGCACAGAGCTGGACCTGCCTTATCCAGACCTGCAGGAGTACATCGCCGATATGAACGTTATGATGGCCCTCATTATCAACGGTCCAGTGTAAGGTTTCAATACAGAATAGTATGTGTATCATGGGTTTTGGATTGAACTATTATAGCTTAAAAAAGCTTATGGCCAGACTTTCTTTGTTTCCATTTTTAACCATGTTGAAAATCAAAACAACAAAAAAATGTTCAGACTCTTGCAAAAAGTACCCATCTCATCTTTTGTTCCCTTTGCCACAGAAAGTCCTTCTGCTATCGTCGTCTGCAGTATCTTAGCTCCAAGTTCCAGATGCACATCCTGCTGAATGAGATGAAAGAGCTGGCAGCGCAGAAAAAAGTCCCACACCGAGACTTCTACAACATCCGTAAGGTGAACCTGAGAGCTGTTTCTACTGAGCCTTATCAGGATTAGTCTTTGTAATCAAGAATCAGACTCAATTTTTAACTTTTGTCTTGTCCTTTTTTTCCAGGTCGACACACATATTCATGCCTCATCCTGCATGAACCAGAAGCACCTTCTCCGTTTTATCAAAAGGGCTATGAAGAAGTATCCTAAAGAGATTGTGCATGTGGAAAGAGGCAAGGGTCAGACGCTCATGGAGGTGTTTGAGAGCATGAACCTGACAGCCTTTGACCTGAGTGTGGACACCCTGGACATGCACGCAGTGAGTTACACCGAAGAGAGAAAGATAAATAGCAGTTGTAGGGTTAAAAACTGCACCAGGATGTTGAAATGACAAATGCTGATTGAGCCAAAAAAAAATTATTAGTCAATAAGAATCCCAGTGACACAGTGTTTCAACACTTTTGCAGGACCGAAACACTTTCCATCGCTTTGACAAGTTCAATGCCAAATACAATCCCATTGGTGAGTCCATTCTGAGAGAAATCTTCATCAAGACAGACAACCACATTGAGGGGAAATACTTTGGTCACATTATTAAGGTACTGCACTCACATCTTTACACCGCCAGAATAAGCATATGAGACACTGGCGCCCTCTGCTGACTCTTTGTGTCACTGCTTCTCAGGAAGTGATGGCCGACCTGGAGGAGAGCAAGTACCAGAACGTGGAGCTCAGGCTGTCAATCTACGGGCGCTCCAGAGACGAATGGGACAAACTGGCCAAGTGGGCCGTCAAACATCGGGTGTACTCCAATAATGTGCGCTGGCTCGTGCAAGTGCCTCGACTCTTGTGAGTAACTCCGATGAGAAGTATAACGCTGCTTTAACATTTATCAAACTTGGGGCAATTAATGTTTTCAGTCCTCTACGAAATATTGCACTTTTTACTCCATTACATTTATTCAGCAGATAAAGTTGGTAGTGGCCTTACACATGTAAAAAACATGATCAATTTATAATAAATGATGCATTGTTAGAAATAAAAAACAGGATATAACATGGTTAAAATAAGCTTAACTCCAACAAGCCACAACATGAGAGTGCTGCATGTCAAGGCGGTAATAAATAACTGTAGCAGACTTAAATAGAAATAAAAGGGTCTATAACTGCTGCATAAACAATGGTCAAAGAGAAGAGTGTATGAGGTGTATAGATATCTTTTATTCCTCACTAATATTCTAAAAGAGAAAGATACTTCTTTTTTTTCTTGTATATTTATAAATAGTAAATTATTTTCACTACTATGTTTTTCCTTTTCCTTTAATAAAAGAGATTTACAAACAACCAAATGAATTGCTTAGCGTCTTTAAAATATCTGCAGCACATATAAGTGGCTTACAATGACCCTTAGAAAGGTAAATGTTTCATCAGCACAACCTTAATCTCTCGACTGACTTCTTGTATTGTCTCTTAAAGTGACGTCTACCACACGAAGAAACAGCTGTCCAACTTTCAAGAGATGCTGGAGAACATCTTCATGCCTCTGTTCGAGGTTACAGTCGACCCTGGCAGCCATCCAGAGCTGCACCTCTTTCTCCAACATGTACATAGTCTTTGTTTTTGGGCATCAAGAATTCACATTATTCACATGAAGCCAGACTTCAGAGGGTTTTACCTCTTTTTGGTTCCTCACATAGGTAGTGGGTTTTGACAGTGTGGATGATGAGTCAAAACCAGAGCAGCATATCTTCAACCTGGATAGTCCGCTGCCAGTCAACTGGACAGAGGAGGACAACCCGCCCTACTCCTACTACCTCTACTACATGTACGCAAACATGACTGTGCTGAATCACCTGCGCAGGTACGGATATACGCCTCAGTCCAAGTCACTGCAGTTAAATTGCTTTTATTGACACCAAGATTCTTTGTTATGTTTTAAGTGTTTCCAGCAAATACAAGTAACTGTTTGAGTTGTGCTTTTTATTCTGTTGTAGATTCCCCAGTTTAAACAAATGTTTTGAGATCAATAGAAACTGTATCTATTACATTTACCCTACCAACAAGGGGTTTTGTTGTCACAAAATACAATGCTTTTTTATAACAAAGTTTTCTTCCTTAAGGTTTCACTTCTTGTCTTCCTTTTTATATTATATGACTGCAAAAATTTAAACCTTTTATGATTATGATTATGATTCAAGTACAGTAATCCACGTCCTCATAAAAGGTTTAAATTTTGAATGTTTCCAGAGTAGATATAGCAGTTTGTCCCGACTTCACCTCTTTAAAATCATAAAACAAAACCTTCATAATCAGTACTGTTTATGCATGTATGCATGCACTTTTGAACTTTTGAGCTGCACTGAAATTCGCTTCATATTACTGAAGTACAAAAGGTACATAACAAACCAGAAAATAATCTTGTCTTCAGGAATTCGTCCATTTGACTTTACTTGCCATTTGTTTTATATTTGACCGAATCTTTGAATTAATGATCATTTATAAAGACTCTACTTTGCCTCATAATTTAAACACTCCAATTAAAGCTGAAATTGAGTGTTACCTCCTCCTGATGGTTGAAATCACATATCTGGTATCTGTGTGTTCTTTCTTCCAGGCAGCAGGGGTTTCACACACTCGTCCTGCGTCCTCACTGTGGGGAGGCCGGGCCAATTCATCACCTGGTGTCTGGTTTCATGCTGTCAGAGAACATCTCCCATGGGCTGCTGCTCAGGAAGGTGTGGTCTCAATACCACAAAAACTCTCCACAAAAAACTAAAGTCACACTTTGGTTAATAGTAATCCAGAGCTGTAGTCATGTTTTACTACAATACATTGATTTATTATTGTAATACACAACATTATGCCTTGTGTGCCTCCAGGCTCCTGTGCTGCAGTATCTGTACTATTTGGCCCAGATAGGCATCGCAATGTCCCCTCTCAGCAATAACAGCCTCTTCCTCAGCTACCATCGTAACCCTCTGCCTGAGTACCTGTCCAGAGGCCTCATGGTCTCTCTGTCCACAGACGACCCTCTGCAGTTTCACTTCACCAAGGTCAGTGTTCACAGCCAGTCCAACATTTGTCACATTGACATTAGAAATTCTGTAGGTTGATATTTATCCACTAAAATATGAAAATAAAACGATATGGTATAAGCAAATTGTTATGATAATGGTACTAATGGATAAGTTTGATTTTATTCTACATTGTTTGGACTTATTTTAGTAAAGGTACACATCTAGAGGATTTTTATAGTAATATGAAGCTGCCACACATGCTGTATGTTTGTACTGAAATTATAGTATCCCAGTATTCATTAGTTAGTTCATACATCATAAGTTCTATACACTGAATTTGGTTGCGTAACTGGCTGCCTTTGTTTGCACACCTGTCTTTAACAAAGCGTTGGGCAGACAGGTCTTTAAACACAAAGGATCCGGAGAAAGAATGTCAGGACAGGGAGGAGTTGTTTTATTTGACAGAGATCAAGCACTTTGAACTGAAGTTCAAGTCATTCATGCCTTCATTAAGTCAAACCTCACTGTGATGCTTATTATGGCTGGCACGTATTCAGCAAAAGACATGTAGTTTATATAATTGATTCTCTAAATTCTTGATGTAAAAAAAATGGTATCCACACACATGAAACTTGCAGGAAATTATGCCAGCATTTACCGGAAGATTCCAGTAATCTAAGCACCATTTAATCATAGGTACAGAATTATTGCCTCTGGCAACATTGTTGTCGGCGGAATAAAACAATGTAGATGATCATTCTTCTCCGTTTTTTTTTCTTTTTACTTCTTTTATTGGGCATGCATTAAAGCTACAGGAAAGTCCATGCAGGTCCCACATAAATTGTTCTTACGTGCTAAACTTTTGGTGAGGCAGCTATCGTAACAGTTTACAGGCATAACTAATTTTACTGTATTCACTTACTTTATTTTAATTTACTTAATTGTGTTAATGTTTAGTTGTTTTATTTTTATCCATATTGTAACATTAATCGTCATTTTAAATTTCAAGATTTTTTTCTCTTTAATCTATTTTATCAATCTAGTAGTCTAGCTTTTATCTAACCATTTTATCAGTAGTAGTAGTAGTGGTAGAAGTAGTACAGCTTAAAAGGTCCAGTGTGAAGGATTTAGTGGCTTCTCGTGGTGAGGATGCAGATTGTATCTGTCCGAATATTCCATGCTCTCTCCCCTTTTCCAAGTTACCAGCAGTGCATGCTTAACTTTGATATATGTCTTGTGCTCTGTGCAGGAGCCCTTGATGGAAGAGTACAGCATTGCTGCTCAGGTGTGGAAGCTGAGCTCCTGTGACATGTGTGAGCTGGCCAGAAACAGTGTGCTGATGAGTGGATTTTCTCATAGGGTATCAATTATCTTCACAGCACATCACACATTATCCAATTTCACTGTCTATCACTGTACTGCTCCTTCCTGAATATATTGCTCTGCAGACAGCTCAATAATCCTCTGACTCCTCTTCTTGATTAGGTGAAGAGCTCCTGGCTCGGCCCAAACTACATCAAGGAGGGGCAGGAGGGTAATGACATCAGGCGTACCAACGTTCCTGACATCCGTGTGGCATATCGGTATGAAACCATGTGTGAGGAGTTGAATTTAATCACTCAGGCCATCCGCACAGATGAGCTGGAGACCATCGAGGAGGAAGGAAACCTGTGTATGGGAGCTGTGCAGGGGGAGAAGTGAGACATCAGGCACAACACAAACAAAATTCTTACTGCATTCCCCTTTTCACATAAACACTTTGTACAGTTTTGCTGACCAACATATCACATGAACAGAGAAAAGCTTTGTGACGAGAAGAGTATGAAAGTTGCCACTGTGGCATACGACAGAGGACCTACAATCTGCGTACCCAAACTGTTTCCTTCATTTAGTTTCTTTGAGTCATGCTTTGTTCAGTTTTTCACAGTAATTTCACAGTGTCTCATAATCTATTTATTTTAAGATTATTATATTTTCTATTGTTTCTGACTACATTTTGTCAGAGTCTCTGTGCAAAGTCTGTTTCTTTTACTAAGTGTTGAATAAAATTGACGTACAGGATCCAGCTTATTAATAGAACTGATAAACTAAAATCCAACACTAACTGATTAAAGGAGGCAGACAATCTGGAGCCATTTTCAAAGTAAAAACCCATAACTAAATACAGGGCCGTAGCCACCATTGAACACTGAAGTCATGTTCTTGTTATCTTATCAGGCAGTTTGGAGGAGGTTAAAAAATCTAAAGGGATTAAACAATCTACAGATACAAATATATACATAGTATTTTCCTAGACTGATTGCAATATTTACAAAGTCCAAATATATATTTTTTATTTTACTCCTACAAATTAAACAAATGTACAGTTTGGAGATCACTGAAACCCCATTTAGACCTTTATTTGGAAGAAATAATCGGTTGCACTTAATAAGGAGTCTGTACTTACCAACAGATTTCCTGGATAAAATTACATTCCCTGGTTCAACATTAAGGGATATAAAATTTTCAGACAGTTATTTATAGCTGTATTTGGTCCCCAATAGCTAGTTTCATAAGCTTTTTATGACATGTTTACTAAATGGAGCTTTACTACTTAAAAGACAACAGGTTACACCACATGAACTCATTTATACATATAGATTAGATAAATTGTTACTGTTGTTAAATATTTACACAGATTATCAGGTGTAACTGCTATCTGCCAAACTAAACTCCCCTCCAAAGGAAATGTAAGCTTACTTATAACATTTTCTAGGTCAGAGTAATCTGATTGACTTCTAACGTTAAAATTTGATATGCATATTTTTCCATACATGTATGCATGTGTGTATAAACCAAGTCATATCTATGTGGTGTTAAGGGGAGTGCTAGTTGATGACTGATGACCTCAGTTGTTCTGGCTACGGCCCTGACTTACATAATCTGTCACAAGTTTAAATGGATGCAAACTCGGAAAAACCCCATTATTTTGGAATTTTTTTAAATTTGCAGTCATTAGGCTATCCACACAACAATACCTCATGCTGTTTAACTGATAGATAGATCTCCCTCTACGGTATTCCTGTTGTTGTTAACGATTTGAACAACATTTCCTCAACAGCTGTTCCCTGTTGTATTGTTGGTGGTTTTTGTACTGTCTTCAGTGATTCAGTTGGGTTGATTGAAGGCATATCAATATTCTGCTCTGGTATGCAGAATTTCTACCCAGTTGTAGCATCTTACATTACTATTGTTTTGTGACATTGTCATATTGTCAGTCTGAACTGTAAATCTGACCTGACACCGTCTGTCCTCTACACACACATTTCTAAATCATAGTACTGTGACTGGTGCATGATCTGCTCTCTCTCCTTGCAGAAGGTCAGCCAGTGCCAAAAATAATGAAATAAAATGTGTTTGAGAGAAATGAAAGCAGACTCACATGACAAACCCTTTTCAAACTCCTGCCTTCAGATTGGGTGCAGATGTTATTTTTTTGGCTACTTCTTGTTGCTCAAAAGCACTATGTGTTTCTCTCAGAGAATTTTGTGTGCTGTTTGTGAAATATTATTTAATGACATTTGTGTCTAAGAAAAATAAATGTTGTCCATACTGGAGTGCTTGACTTCCTCTAGTTTATACAGCTCAAAAAGCAAATGAATGTCTCGCCAGAATGACACATTACAAGAGACCATAAAACAAAAAAGAAAAAGAAATCAATTTATCAATACAAATATGGTCTGTTTGATTTTCAGCATTTAATGAGGGATGGTTTGGAAATTTGTATGAGTGAGTGAGTAAAGGAAGTGAAACAAAGAGTGCATTGTGTGCTGTGTCCATAATCAGGTTATTACTTTCCTTTGCGGGTCCTAATGAGCAGGAAGGTCAACAGAATTCAGACTGATCACAGTTCAGTCTTTTCAAAAGGGAAGAATTTAGCTCTGGCTGCAAAGAATACATTTCTCCCTCACAAATACAAGACATAAATTCCTGTGACTGCATTTTCAGTCTAGGGGCTTAGTGCGTCTGGTAGTGTCAAAGTAATTAGTCCATTACTTATATTAATAAGAAATGGATGTGAGTAATTCTGGCGATAAATTGTGAGTCATTTGTCATTAGTGAGACTGAGTGGGCAAAGTCTTACCACTTTAGTCATTTTTTTGCAGGTTTCTCACTAAAAAGTTACAAAGTGACTGACAGGCCCTAAATTAACTGATAAAAATAATGGTACTTACTTAATTGAAAAACTCAAGAGGTATTTATTGGCTCTTCCCAGAGCTTTTCGCTGTTACTCTTGAAAAAAAATGTTGTGGGTAGTACAGTTATTTATTAAACTTGCACATGAAGCAACAGCTGCAAAAAAAAAAAAAAAAAACTCTGTTTGGTGATGAAGAACATGTTTTACGTGAGAAACTTCAGAAAAAGCTTTTAGACCCTGACTCTGTAAGGTAGCACAATTTCAAAGGTCAAAATGATCTCTAAACTTTAACTTTGATATTTTGTGTGATAGCAGATAATTGCACAAAACTTCCTGTGTTATAGCTATTTCTGTGCAGGGTTATTCCACATTTTGCGCAACAGTTTCGATAAATAATCCCTAGACTAGAATCCATAGAGTCCTATAGGACGGCTATATGGCGGCTTTTAATGTGGTTACCGCGTCATACACAAGCATTTACCTTTAACCTACACACAGCTCCATATCTGTATGGAGACAAAACAGGATTTACCTAAACAATACGTCCAGCCCACCATTTAAACGTCTTATGTAAGGACACTATAGCGCGCACAAAGTCAACCAGTCCCATGCCACATTGATATTACATAACCGTAGGAAGAGAAACCGGTTTAGGGTTAATAGAAGTGCGACCGCCCGGTTCAACCCGCCCACCTCCTCTGAAAGAAAGAAAGAAAAGAGCTCGCCTCCTCTCTCCTCCTGTCTTTCACCAGCGTCCGGCAGCGGCTGCACAAGTCTCAGTCACCACGTCTGATTTGTAAAACTGATCCAAAATGACCATGAAACTGGGATACTGGGATATTCGCGGGGTAAGTTCAGCCATTTTTATTTGCCAGTTAAACAGCCGTTTTTTTGCAGCGCTGTAGCCGTTAACGGCTGCCGCTGGACTTCCACCAGACTCCGGTATAAAATAGATTCAAACTCTGTGTTTACACCTAGTTACCGATTCTTCGATCGTCCCTGCACAACGTGTTCTATATGATCTAACATATGACGTTAACGGAGTCTCGCTCGGTAAACTTGCGGTAAAGCTGGCTTAACGCGCTAGAAAACGTTATAATTATGAGTAACGGTAGCGAGACCAGCAAGTTTGCATCAAACACGGGCCTGCTCCCGCTAACGTTAGCTAAACTGTTAGCTTACACGCCCCTTTTATTAATTAAAGTGGAGCAGAAGCGCTAAATATGTGGCAGCTAGATCATTTGACTTTCTATCCTTTGAATGAATGACGCCAAAAGTGGGATTAAAAGACTGCATTTGGGTGGGAAATATGTAATTACAAAAATGCCTCTTGTATGCTCACAATAAGAAACGTAAGCCAACATTAAGTTACTTGCATTTGGCAGAAAAAAACGTTAATTCTGATTGAGAGAGCAGATTAAGTTGCAGCAACGTGGGGGCCGACCTGCAGACACATGTCCCATTCAATTCAACTGTTAAGAGGAGGTGAGAGGTCAAGTCTAATGATTAACCATGAACATGAAAGTGGAGCTGCAACTTCTGCTGTATTTAATGTTATTTCAAATGAAGCCTCACAATGTCTGTCATCACAGCCCTGCACACCCTGCATTACAGTGATTTTTGCTTTGTGTTGCACAACCAGCTTGACTGTTGAGTCATTTGAAAGTTGAAGG
Organism: Acanthurus leucopareius; assembly: GCA_029814765.1. Classification (NCBI taxonomy): domain Eukaryota; kingdom Metazoa; phylum Chordata; class Actinopteri; order Acanthuriformes; family Acanthuridae; genus Acanthurus; species Acanthurus leucopareius. The sequence goes on from JAQMCX010000002.1 coordinate 9,246,814, forward strand.
GGAGATAAATACTCTTTTGAAAGTTATGAAAAAGAGCTCTGTGCTATTGCCACTGGTGAACTGCTCCAGATCAGAGCACAGTCTGGTGTGACTGTGCCCCCCCCCAGAAAAAACAATTTGCCCCTAAGGGACTCTCCTATAGGTGCACTCATTATCCGCAGCTTGTCTGCCAGTGTTTATCAACTTACACAGCCCCTAAAAACACCTAAATCCAATTCTGATTCAGAAACCAAATGTCAAAATGTATTGAATATATTGAGAAACAGTTTGTTTCAAGTATTTTGAAAGTTTTCATTTTGAATGAAGCAGCTACTCTTACAAAAAATGGCCAAAAAAAGCCTCATTCAGAACCAAAACTGATCTGCTGAAACTGCTTAACATTTCATTGAGCAGAGCAAATTTAAGTTGTTGTAAAGTTTGGTTGAAGTTGCAATACTAAGAGTTTATTTATTTACAAACAAATAGAAGAGCAGACTGTGGATCTGCAGATATCTACTGTATGTGTAAAAACATGAGGAGTCTTGAAACTCATAAACACAAGCAAGTTAGAAAGCTGAATTATCATCAACCACTCTGCCATCTCTAACCTTTGGACACTTCTGCAGCTGGCCCAGCCCATCCGCCTGCTGATGGAGCACACCGGCACCAAGTATGAGGAAAAGTTTTACGTCTGTGGCGAAGGTATCTTACCTGTGCAACCAACCACTGTTATATAGCTGTTGATAATTTTAACCAAAGGAGTGGTGCAAATGTCCATGAAACATATCAACTTAATTATCTTTCCCACATTTTTTTCCTCCCATAGCTCCAAACTATGACAAGAGCTGCTGGTTTAATGAAAAACAGGAACTCGGATTGGACTTCGCTAATGTAAGTGAAATTTACCTTTTTAAAAGATGGTTTTAACTTTTAAATGTTAATTTCAGTGTAAAATAGGTGAATGTAATACTGACTAATGATGGTATTGTGCTTAAAACCATAGCTGCCCTACTTGGTGGATGGAAACAATAAGATAGTGCAGAGCAATGCTATCCTAAGATACATTGCTCGTAAGCACAAAATGTGTAAGTATTGAGAGTTTATGATGAATATTTCAAAAAGAGACTAAGGGGTTTTATTGGTTCAGTTTCCTTTTTATTTTATTCATTGTGAACATGTCCAAATCAAAATATCCATAATGAATATCTCTTTGCAGAACTCTTCCTCTCAGTCCCATTAATTCTGATCTGATCACAGGTGGAGAGACTGAGGATGAGGAGATCCGTGTGGACATCATAGAAAACCAGGCGATGGACTTCAGAAATGCCTTTGTTATGATGTGCTACACGGACGTTGTGAGTACTATAATAAAACTTAGATAACCTTGAATGTGTCCTTTACAACTTTACATCACCATTAATGCCAACATCACCTATCTGACATCAGGACAAGAAGAAGCCAGATTACCTTGAGAGGCTGCCAGGCGTACTGAAGCAGTTCTCAGATTTCCTGGGAGAAAGGAAATGGTTTGCTGGTGAAAGGGTATCTCGTCCCATTATATATTGAGGAGACTACATAATATTCTTTTTTTTAAAGCTGCATCACTAAAAATTTTAACTGGCCACTTGAGGCTAAAAAGGTGAAAAGTCACATTCAGTATATTTTACATTATATGGCATAATGTATTTGATATTGTATGTAAGACATTCGCAGACCATTGGCTGTGTAGAAGACAGGAAGCAGTATTATCATTAAAACTGGTGTTTTTAGGAATGTATGTGGGTCTTGAACTGCCAGGTGCTCCTTTATGCTGGGCAGGTAGCTTACAGTAGATTTATTAGAGCCATGTTGTTTGAAAAACAGCTGTTAAAAATAAAACTTCTGAGGTAAGTCAAAACCAAGCAGGGAATTTTGTGGGTTGCAAAACCAAAACAGTGAGCTTAAACAGACTGTAAAACTTATTTAAGCTGGGAGAGAGCTGCAGAGTTGGATGATTAAGCTCTGAGGCTTTGTTGCTATTTGTTGCACCTTTCACAAATATATGCAAGTCATTTAAAGTAATTGAACACTTAAAAATATTGATTAGTGCAGCTATGGAACCTAGTTTGAGCTGTTATTTTGCTTTTAACGTGTTTTTTTAAATGCAACTTTTTCTTACAATAGATCACTTTTGTGGACTTCCTTATGTATGAGCTGTTGGATCAACACAGGATGTTTCATCCTACCTGCCTGGATGACTTCAAAAACCTCAGGGACCTTCTGGACCGATTTGAGGTGAGAACGCTTAACTGTTTGTGTTTCCTGACTGCGACTTTCAGTGGTAAGTGCAGGATGTACTGTTAGTATCTGACAAACAAATTCCTGCACTCTAGCACATTTTGTTCTCATTTGTGTCTCAGTCAGATGTCTATTAGATATCCGTTAAAAATATATTCATGTGGTATTTATTCCCCTCTGGACTTGCCATGTTAAGTGTAATGTAGCTCACAATTACTTGGTGCAATAATATCTTGTTATAGGCTCTGGAGAAGATTGCTGCCTACATGAAGTCTGACAGATTCATGAAGACTCCTGTCAACAACAAGATGGCCAAGTGGGGAAACAAGAGGGTGTGAAGAGCAAATCAATTATGCCTTACAGAAATATTTAGAGTGTTCACAAGTGCAACTAAACCAACAACGTAAAATCAGGACTAGTGAAAAGTTTGTCTATATTTTGCCTTTTTTATAACCCTGTAACTAGTTGTTTTTGTAGGTTCAGTGTCCTTCATTTACATGTTACAGCTAAAAATATTAACATGCAAGTTCTCAAACTATTTTGATTAAATTGTGTGAAAAAAAATTCAAATTTGTACTGAAATCATGAAGATAAGTAGAAACTTTAATTTGCGTTCAGTTACTTTAGTTCTGTGTTACATTCAAAGTTCATTGTTTTGACAGATTAAAGCAGCTCTTGTACTCACTTTACTTCAGTGTGAGACTTCTTTCTGTACAGTGCATATCAACTGAAAGAAAATTTTATATATAGGACAGTCTAAAGTGCTCTTAAAATGATTCAAATGTAATTAGTTACAGTTACATACATGTTTATATGTTTTTTGTTTAAAATAAGGAAAAGTATTCACCATAATTTGTAAATACAGAAGAGGTTAGTTCCTTTTATCTCGTAATTTTTTCTGCTGGTGATAAATCAAACAAAATATAGAAGGTTTTTTTTGCTTTGCCTGAAATACCAAATGCTGAAAACAGCTTTCACAAGAATTTACAACCATAAAGATTTAATTATACATCAAAAATTCTAGTTGTTGATTGGTGGATAAATATTCAGCAGAATGGAGAGAGACAAGCAGGTCACCATGTGATCAGTAGCGGCTGGCGTACGGGCTGGATGGTTCACTGTGGAGCTGCAGGAAACAGCAAAACGTTACTGGTGTGCTGAAATTTGTATGTGTGTGTGTGTGTATCACATGATACATCACTTACTGCAATGGCTGACTTAACAGCCTGAAGCTGGAAGGCGACCTTGGCTCCATCTTCCGGACTCACAGTCCTTAGCTGGTTCTTGGTCATCTCCAGAAGCTGTTTACCATTCAGCACCCCAAGGCTGCTCACAGTGCTGCACAGGCACAAAACACAAAATCTGACTTCATGCAATACAAGTCCTATTACAGTACAAACATCTCACTGTTCCCGGTCCGTCTGTGCACTTGTTCACTCACGTTCTGGAGAAACCTTTATACTCCAGCCAGGCTCTGACTTCACCAGGTGAGGAGCTCATGTCCAGAGTCACTGGGCTGCGTGTGTTGCGCTGTGAGGAAGAGTGAATGAAATAAAATGTTATAGTTATATATATATATATAAAATCTGTTATAGTTTACTCAGCAGAGCTCCGTGTCTATTAGCTTACTGGCAGATCTTCCATGGACCCCGAGTGACTCATTGGCTCCAGCACATTGGGAGGAACGTTGCCTTCCTCTCTACTGCTGTTGCGAACAAGCCACCAATACCTGGATTTCTGAACCACCTTTAAGAAAAAAAAAAAAAAAATACAAAGAACTGAACTCTGTACCTGAATGTCATAACAAAAAGTAACACGATGACAGCTTTGACTTGGACTAGTTAATATATTAATGAATGAACATTTAAATAGAATAAATAAAACATTTTTTGCCGGATTTGGCTGCTCTCTGCTGCAGCTCTCCTGCTGGATATTTGATTTAATTTCCTGCATGTCACTAAATTGCAACCCTTCTAGATGCAAATATTGACAAGCTGGGGGTACCTTTATTAACACCTTGTGATTACTTCTAATAGTGACAATAATTTGCACTGAAAACAATTAAATGTTTCATTTGATTAAGATATATTACTTTGTGGCTTCCTGTTGCCATATCTGTGGTATTTTTTTCTTCTAAAGCTTTAACAATTTTGCATTTTTGTAATGTGTTCATGTGTCTTGGCATATTTGCTCTGCTTTAAAGTCTTGAGCTTTAGATAAAACCTTTTTGAACACAATATATTTTGTTTGCAATTTTGATAAGCATATGTTGCTCTAAACATGCTTGATAAAAAATGCAAATAAATAGTATATAATACTAGCTAACTCCTGTGTTTCAGTTGGTTATCAGGGCATTTTTTTAATCTCACCTGAACCACTTCACCCTTCATAATGCTCAGCTGTTGGCTGTCCCTGGCCACAAAGTCATTAATGACCCGCATGTAGCTGGGTGGCTCAGTGCGGCTGAAACGGCAGCAGACAAACACTTTGTCACACCAATGCAGTATGATCAATGTAAGACCAAGTGAGGGCTAGATAAAAGCAATGATTTCAACCATTTTAATCATAAAATCATATTTACTTCAGAGTTATAACACTTACTAAGGTGATGGTGATGGCGATGGTGATGGCGATGGTGATGGTGAACCCCATGAGCCGTTGGTCCCAGGCTGTAAAAGGCATGAAATGCAGCATGATGAAACTGAGTGGATTCAATAGTTGTGGTAACAGCTGCTTAGTTGTCTCATGTTGACTTAAAAAAACTTGCATATTAAAGGTGCTGATTGCCAGTTGGTAGCAGCAATTAGAATTAGATATAATCTTAGAGAATACGGAGTTTATTTGTTATTAAGCTAATGATGAAAAATAATTTAGCAGCTGGATTTGTAGTTGCTGTAGGGAAAATAACATTTCTAATAAAGCACCATTAAAGCTGATGACATTTACCATCAGCTGCCATCAGGGTTTGAAAACAAAAATTAGCTACAAGGGAGCATGTCAGTTTGATTCTACCTCTGCAGAAAAGGCTCGGCCATGTGGGAAACGCTGGCTGTTTGTCCTGCTCATTGAATAAAACTCATCTTGGTACGTGGAAGGTGCCGGGGGGGGCAGCTGCCAGCCATTGTAGAATTTAGGGATGTAAGGTGGGACTTCATCCGGCCATCCAGACCTGAGATAACAGGAGGACAAAAACATCAGGACTATCTGATGCTGAAGCTAGCTCTTCATTTAAGCATTGAAAATGCACTCAACAAATGACAAAAGCAGATTAATGACATTTAAGGAGTTTGATCACAAAATGTTTTGGTACCATTTTCTATTAAGACACCCCATGAAGAGTTTATATACTTAAGTGAAATTAAAGGAATAGTTTGACATTTTGATAATTCCTTCCTTCCTTGCTTTGCCTTTGTAGAACTAGCCTTAAAAAAGTTTTATTTCAAATTTACCTCATTAAGTACGAGCCTAATTTATTTACTAATGATAGATAAAAGATGACTAGCAATAGACTTTCTGTAGTCTCCATCATTTGCGAGGATGTGACTCACCTTCACACGGAGACAGACTAGCTGTTCCCCTTTCGAGTGTTTATGCTAAAAGCTAAACTAACTGGCTGCAAGCAGTAGCTTAAATTTTAACATGCTCATGTTAGCATCAATGTTTTTATCAAGCCTTTCCCAAGACATTGATAAGCTTGTTGCCTGAAATTGTCAAATCAGTCCTTTAAAGGCTCATTAGTTGTTAATAAATCATTTAGTAATGCTTAATAGATCAGCTTGAAGTCGTGTATCAGAAAACCTCTGGGTTACTAAGTGAGCTTTGGTCGACATTATCTTACATATACTGCAGCTGTAAATGTTGATAAGATGTTAATTTAAAGGGTTTTAGTCCACTCTCTCAGCTGCTCACTCATTAGATGGTCAGACAGTCAATTTGAGTCATCCTCCTGAAAACTATAGATGGGAAAAGCTAAAGCAAGTAACTTGTTTTAGGTTTTTTCACAGTTGGGGAACCATCAGGTTTTTCGAAATTATGGTGATTCAGATATTCTTTTGTAATTTAATAATTCATATGTATTTTCTCAGAATTTCCTTGCTGTTCATTGCCAGACTTAAAATTTCAAGTTGAATTTATAAACATACAACTAGAATTTGTCATATTGTAAGCTTAAGCTCTCTCTTTGAATATGTCTTCCATGAATGCATGAATGGACATGAATGCAGTGCTAACTCTGACCTACAGTGTATGAACATATCAGCAAAAATTCACACACGCTACGCCCCTGGTTAGGGCGTGCCACAACCTGTAGATGTGCACCTATAGTCACATGGTAATATATGAGACAGTAACTAGCTCAAAATAAGACTTGTGTAATTGTGTGAGGGTTATGTAAGCCGCCGCACCTGGAGAGGTTCCAGCTGTCTCCCAGAGACCTCCACATCTGGTCTTCCTTCGGGTCGACAGCTTGGCCAAGCAGCCGCAAGGCCGACACTGTCAGCAGGGGAGTGACCACAGTGGGGGGCACTTCTGGAGGATACCGACTGATTATCTGTGGAAAAGTAGGAGGAAATAAGTATTAACTGTTCAAGATGAGAGAGAGTGAATAAAAATATGAGTCCAAAGAAAGTTTAGAAGAGCTCACCGTGGACAAAATGCTGAAGAAGATGTGTACAAAGTCCTCAGCTGAGGGGTTGACCAGCGTCCCTTCCAGCTGGCCCTGTAACATAAAGAGATTTCAGTCAATGGCCAGTCTACATTCAAATTCATTCAAATTCATTCATATTCTTTCCCGTTTAATCTGTGGAGACGTGGAAACATTAAAAATATATATTTACCAGCAGATTGAATCCATATTTAACTTTCTGAAGACAGGAGACATATTCGTGCAAGGGTGGCATGGTGGACGCTGCAGGAAAGTATGCTTATCAGACACAAAAATCTGTGCTTTCATGTCTGTACCTGCAGGAGCTCTCTCCTCCAGTAACTACATGTATCTGTGAAAAGATAAACTAAAAGGAGGATATTACCATTTCTCTTCGATCTTCCAAAATTTAAGAAAGTTTTCATACTGCTGCCCTCTTTTTGTGGTGTAGTCGCTGCAGCAGCCACTTTGTCCATGAAGATCTCCAGATCGTCCAGAATGCGGTTAAAAATGTCCTGCGAAAGCACGAGCACACAGTATGAATCAAAGCATATTCGGTGACCTGTAGGAGTTAGATGAATGAGCATTTTTTCTCAGACATGAAAAAGATGATTAGACATCATCTATGATCATCTGTCACTGATGAAATCCACTAACTATAACTAATCGCTCAGTTGCAACACTGACCTTTTTCCGCACTTTCTCTTTTCGCTCAGGCAGTGGAGGAATATCTTCATCGACTTGTGCGCCATTTACCAAATAGTGTGTTGATTCTGTAGCGTAGAATGGTGGGGACTCTGTGTAATTTACAGCAAAAAAAATTTTAATCAAAAATCAATGCAACCTCGCTCTTTCACTCAGTAGAAATCACTCTGGATAGTTTATTGTTAAACCTGTCTTATTTGCATATCACACATCCAAAAACTTATAGGATATTTTAGGAAATCAAAAAAACCTACATTAAAATATAAATATTTAAATATATAAATATAAATTCAGTAGAAACAAAAGTGCTTTTAGTAGATAAATATGTACCTGTATGGATGAGCATTGGCGATGGGGTCCTCTGTGCAGGACGAGACCGGAAATTCCCCAGAGCATTTTGCCCAATGATATTCTCAAGATTAACCCTGATAATGTTTAATGACAGAACCAGTTAAAGCATTCGTCCTGTCTGTGTTTTCTCACTGATGTCATTTTCTCTCTGTTTAGATCGTAGCCATATGATGTGACACTGTACCTGATTTCAGACTGGTCTCCATATGATTCCGTATCATCACCTTCAGTTTTGACAAATTTATCCAGGTCACTCTTGATGTGCTCCGCCTGGTAAAACAGACCGGCTTTATATCAAACTGCTACATGTCACCAGCAAAACAGCTTGTAATGAAACAGACATAATGCACTCAGAGAACATAATGTCAGAGATTGCAGTCCTCCCTTCGCTGGAGGCTGACTGCAGGCCAAAGTTCTGATGATGTGGCTCACCCCGGTCTCCTCACACTGGAACATGTAGACTTGAGGAAAGCGTTTGGTGCGTTCCTGCAGAGTTATTGCCAGCACAGAGTCGTAGGCACAGCTATCGAGCACAGCTTTGATTTGCAGGATGCTGATCAGAGGATGCAACTCCAGCTCTACCTGCAGAGTCAGATTGAACAGGACAGATGTTACAATCACAGATTTGTGAGAGGAAATGAGATTTCACTTCCAGTTGTTTGCTCTCATTTTCAGATATGAACGTCAGTGAGTGCCTGCTTCTTTCTTGAAGTACAGGACTGACTGAGAAAACACCAGTGTATATTTTGTCATTTTTTTCATGTTAGGACTGTCACTGTAACAAATTTTCTCTAAACAGTTAGCTTGGTCTAAAGCACTCATGATAACCCTCTTATTGCAATATTCATACAGAATTTAAAAAAGGATCCAAAACTGGTATAAATTTAAATTGGTTAATTGTGTGTTTTGTTTCTTGTTTTGCAAATAGCTGCAATAAATTATGACAGAAAGAGTCTATAACCATAACTGTACAAACGAGCACAAAGTGAGCATTTACAATTAATGCATTTTTCCAGTTTATGAAAGGTCACCAATATTGGTTATTGTGTATTTATATTTTAGAATGTTGTTGGTAAATCTGAAAAAAATGCTTTTAGTTTTTTTCACACTGACTCATAAAAATAAAAGCAAAAATACTTTTATTGTTGGGAATGTAACGGTCAATCACCTCTTTTTATTATCTGTAGTGCTCGTTAAACCTGTTACAAAAGACACGAACAACAATTCTCCTTCAACAACACATTTAAGATAGCCTTTGTTAGCATCTTATTTTGTGAGTAAAAAACAGAGAACTCTTAATGCTTTTGTAAGACGTATGGTTATTCAAGGTTATGTAAGCTGAGGTTAAAACTGTTGTGGTTGTGTAATTTTGCGTATTGAGTCACTCACAGTTCACCCTGTTCTGCTCTTTTGATTTAAAGCTGTTTTTTCTTGATTTTGCCGTGTAATCCAAATCTAACAGCCAAAAATAATATTTTAGACAAGACTGTTCTTCCAACTCTTTCACAACACTTTACTCTTTTAACAAGATGTGTGTAGTGTGGTTTTCGATGATGATGATGATGATGTTAAGTATAATGCTGACGACAATGATGTGCAATCACCATGTCATTAAATGCACTTTATTTTTTATCCTTCTATTTTGTTTTTATGGTTATATTCTAACACTACTTATTTCAATTTGCCATGTACTTTTTTGAATGTCATTACTGGTGCAACTCTACAGCCAACCCTCCTCCCCCCTTACTGTACTGTCTCATCACATGATATGTCCACTACGTGATAAGGTTCAGCTTAAGGCTCAATAGGAGTAAATTTCATCCATCCCAAAATCTAAACCCTCCCCATGAGAGTGGAGGCAGTCGGAGCAATGTACTGACGCCTGTGGTGTTAAAATATGTTTTTATGTCAACATGCTTTTAGCCATGTGTCATACATTTTTAAACTCCTCTACTTTATCTGAAGCATGTAGCAACAAACCTTGGTCTCGATGTCGCTGAACACCAGATATCCCCCCTGAATCTCCATGATCATCTCCTGGGGCCACAGACGACCTTTGACATCCAGCCTCTTGAGCTTGGCCAGACAGTCATCCATTGTCTTCAGTTCATGGCCATCCAGCTCGCAGGTGAACAGGTGCTGTGGAGACAATGTGGAGGGTCACAGATGAAGAGAGCTGACAGGCTTCACTGTTAGCAGTGTTCACATGTCCATGCTGGTGCAGATTTTGTCTCATTTACCTCCACTCTGACGTGAATGTTTTCAGATTTTCTGTTGAGTGTTTCAGAGTACTCCTTTCTTTGGACTGAGGACAAAAAAAAAAATTAAAAAGGTGTCTAAAACTGAAATTAGATAAGAAATGTTGTCAAGTCTGAACATACTGTATATTGATCTTCCGTTGGGTCTGGACATGTTTTTTTGCAGTGGAGACCCCCTGTGGTCATCTTGTAGAAAAGACTGCTTCTGCAGATTAAAGTCCCCCTGTGTGAAACTCCTAAGGCAAGAGAAAAGCAAGAGAAACGGAGCACAATCATATGCTGTTGCCAGTCTTACAACCTTATATACCAATAAAACTATTATAGTCAAGAGTGCAGTTGTCAAAACACAGTAGTGGTTTGTCATTAAAAAGGGTGTGAACAGATGAGTGGAGATATAGAGTAGAGCTCCAGAACTTAACCAAATTAATTCATTCACAAATGTTAAACTTTTACTGACCCTGGGGAATAAGAGAAAGCTCCGGTTCGGCCCAGCATTTTCAAACTGTGCTGTCTGTCTTTTTTGGAACGATTAAAAACTTCAGCCTGTCAAGAGTCACTCCAGTCCAACCTGTAAGAAAAGATATTTCTCATGCTGACAACCTAACACAAGAGTAACCAAAATTACACCTGTTTCATATTGAACCGGGACAGATGCTTGAGGATACACTCTTCCTCTATTTACCTTTATTACCTGGATATTTACAGATTTCGACCACTTACTGCTGGTCCAAGTTGCACAACATTTTTTCCTTTTATGAAATCTAAGTTTAACCAAGCAATAAAAAACACCCTCCTCGCTTAACATATTTAGAGGTTTTATTGCCACAGTCATACTTGGATTTGTGTGACAAGACTTTATAGTGTGGTTGAAGTTATCCAGTGTTATGTCACTAGAATCAATTTTCTACTTGTGTCAGTTAGATTCCATTTTACACCATCTTATGAGTGTCCTTTGTGGCCACAGTGGCTGTTATTCAACAAACTTCATATAGTTTAACCTGAAAGCTACATTTTAATACAAACAGAAGCAATAATGAAGGGCTAAAAGCAAATGCCCAGTTAGTGTGATACACATACTGTTTTAAAGTTATTGTTAAATGAACACAGCTTTTTAATCTTGCAGACTTTAAATCCTGACTGGATATGAGAATTAATGGTGGATCAATATAAATGTTTTGACCCACTGGCCAAATCTCCCTTATATAGGAAGAGGTTAAATTAAAGACAAAAATCCTGCAAACATGCGCTCTAAAGTAAAAACATGTCATCACAAGTACATAAGTCAGATGACTCGTGGCATTTGGAGTTTCAACTGTTTAAACCAGATTGAATAAAGGTTTTAAAGAGTTTTTTCCCTCAACAAAAATTTTCATCCTTAAAAAGCAAACACATTTCCACTTCCTATTAGCATACAATGTCACTTTTAGTCAAGATTTTCTGATCTCTCTAAATTTTTAACTTCTCACAATATGTTTACATTATGTAGTCATTACCTGTCAATCTCAGCTCTGCTCCATCATTGTCTTCTTTTAAACAGAGTTCCAACAAAGACTTCTTATTGCAAACAGCACCTGTTCCTCACACAGCCGACTGAGAAAACTTTCTTGACTTCCTGCTTAAAGTAACAGGGATCAAAGAGCAATGATGAATGGGAGTGACTGCTGAGGAGGGCTGGTCTGATTTGTCACCTTAGGATTAGTACTGGTGGACAACAGCATAGCTGTGGCTCTTTATGAGTCCAAAGGTTTAAGAAACATCACATAACCACCTCTTATCAAAGGCCCTTAGATTCCAGAAAATTCTCTTAAACAATTATTGACTTCAAGCGCAATTTATTACGGCTATAAAACTATATAACTATAAAACTGCAACAGTAAATACTCTCAAAGTGACACTTAACATCACACATAAAAATATTTGAGGGATTAACAAAATATTGAAAGGAAGAACAAAAACTTGCTTAAGTTGGAAAAAACACAAACCAGCCAGTTTAAGATAAGAGAACCATTTATTTTACCATCAGTTGACGTGTAAATACTGTACACACTCATAGATTTGACAGAGACAATCTTTAATGAGGAAATATTTTATTCTGTAAAGAAAAAGCCAGCGTCTCGTCCTGGAACATTGAGTTTGGGGTTAGAGTAGCCTTCGCTGAAGACTTGACAGTTTAGGCTGTAGCTTTGCTCTGAGTGGCCTTGGCCAGAGCCTTCAGGTCTGTGATGCACTTGGCGATGCTCTCTTTCTCCTGAGAAAGCAAACAAAACAAACAAAACACATAAAACACACACACACACAGAAATTAAGCCCAGTAAGAACAGCAGAGGCCCCTGATCAGTTAGAAAACATAACTTTAAACCATGAATACCATTTTGTTATTGTAAATTTTAGTATTTTGTAAGAAAACTATTCATACTTAACAGTTGTGATAGTCTGTACTACTGACAGTACAGCTATATTTTGCTGTACTGATCTTTTTATCTTGGCAAAAAATTTATATAAATATTGATTAAATTTAGGAACTATCATCAAAGAAAAACTGTCCTGGCCAAAATTTTCCTTGATTTTTTTTTCTTTTTAGGAAATCATGGTTGATAGTGTGGAGGTTTTCTTATTGTAAGCTGTGTTACATAGATTTTAGATGGTTTATAGCCTTTATGTTGCTCGGCTAGCGAGTGTCTTCAAGTCTGTTTACAATGCTGTCTATGTAGCCTACTGTGATCACTGAAAACATCTAAAATCATCTCCTGACAACTTTACTACAGAAAATGACTGTAGACTTTTATTACCTGTCAAGTAGCCAACAGGCAACACAGAATTTTATTGAACTGCTGGATAAATTACTGACCAATTCAAAGAGTCTGGTGTAAGTGTGTGCAAGTGACTGATGAGCTGGTAGAGCTTCCTTTATTTCACGTTTTTCTTTAACAAAAGAAGAACAGCTTAGATGAGGACTCCCTCTTTCAATGATTAACAAAAGTTCAAAAAACTCTCTCCCACCTGGACTGCCAGAAAATGTGTTATCGTAATTATTTAGGTTTAGGGTTAAAAATTTGCTGGTTAAAAGTAATGACCCTCTTTGTCATTTATGATAATAAATGGAAATTTGGGGGGTTTGGACTGTTGGGCAGAAAAAGAACCAACATGAAAATCTCAATTAGGATGCTGTGAAATTATAATGCACATTTTTACAACTTTATAACATTTTATAGCCTGAATTAATAGTTAGACTAATCATGAAAATAAATATTTGCTGCAGCCCCTATATACAATTATGTCAGTTCATAAAAACATAATGGCAGCAAGCCTAATTGTTTTACATGAGCTTGAGAGAGGCTTTGAGAGAGGATAACATGGAGACTGAGAAACATCACTCAGCTGAAGTTTTTTGGCCTCTTGACTCAAAAACACTGACCTGCTGAGCAGTGAGACTGCTGACGACGTTCTTTTCCACCCAGCTGACCATGTGCTCCTGCTCCATCCTGTGGTGGAGGTCCTGCAGGGCAATCTGATAGTCAAGGCGCCTTTTCACCTCATTGGTTACCATGTGTAGCCTCTCTCTGTAATTGGTCTCCAGCAGCATGGCCACGTTGTTCTGAGAGGAAGAAAAGGCCAGTCAGTCATTTTGACCACACAGTAGAAACATCTGGTCTACACAGTCAAAACTTTATATTTCTTTCATATTGATACTAAATATGTTCAATTAATTCTGTAAATGTTCTTAAGATACAGTTGCGTGTGACAAAAAAACAGACTGAAATTCAAATTACGCCTAGACATACTGATTTTTTTAAATATACATATATATAGATATAAGAGTTCAGATAAACAATGTTTATTTCTGAACAGACTGCAAATAAATATGAAGAGGAAAACCAAATGTATCACTGCAATTTTGCGAAGCAGCTGGCTGGTGTGTTGCATTAATTAATTAATAAGTGCAGACTCTTATTTTTCCAAGACATTATTTCAATATTAGTAACCATGTCAGGTTGTCCCCTGCTTGATGTTGTTGCAACTTGTCCTTGTTGCCAGCAGGGGTTGATAAATCTCAGAAAGTACACTAAGATGCTTCTTTGACACCTGGAGCCTGTGATTAAGGAGAGCTGGGCAGCTGCCAGCAGTGGACATGGATTGTTGTTTAAATATGAAGCAGATCATTATGAGCAGTGAGGATATTAGAAAAAGAAAGGAAAAAAAAAACAGTTTCTTACCCTCTTAGCATCAAAGAGCATTGATCTTCCCTCTACTCTCCACTGTTCCTTCTTCTCATCCTCGATAGCCTGAGTCATGCCGGACATGGCGACGTCCTTCACCTCCTGAGCCTTGGCTACTTTTTCCTGAAACACACACACAGCAAGATCAAAAGGTTATTTCCAAAGGTTGTGCACAAAGGAAAACACTTATTATTTTTGGCTTTTGACTTAACCTACAGTTTAATCACAAATCATTTACCTGAAACTTTAAACAGTACAATAACACAATTTAAATTCATAATGAGATGAATGCATCAACAAAAGTAATAGAGATCACCATCCACAGGATACAATCTTAAACCTTTTCAAGTATCTTTAGCCATAAAAATAAATACACATATCACTGACATTGCCTGCCTACCTCATTGAGTTTGTCAGCAAAAGCTGCAACACTTGGACCAAATTTCTTGACACCATAGACGATGACAGCGCCTATGGAGGCAGCAGCAAAGGTCTCGTGGTTGATGACATAGATTTCCTTGGAAAGCAAGTAGATGAGGAGGCCTGTGCCCAGCATGTAAGGTCCTAGTGAGGAAGGGAAAACATAGGTATTTTCATTGTCAATAAAACATTATCACAAACAGTAGGACTGCAAACTTGCACTGCTCCAGGCAATAATGTTCACTTTTGGCAAACACACTGGGGTATTATTGGAGACCAAGCCTCTTTTTAACCATAAGTCTCTGGTTCTAGCTTTTACTGGTTGTCCATGTTAACACTGTTAACATGGACAACCAGTGTTCAGTTTTTATGCATGTCTGAAACAAACTCACAGAAATCTTGAGGTCTGCCACAACTATAAGTTCTTTTAAATTTAAATCTTTGATGCTACCATTTATCATATAAAATTTTTGACTGTAATTTATTACATTGTGCTGTCACTGTACTGTACTGTACTGTTTGTTTTCAAGGTTATAAGAATTCTTGTTGTATTCTTTTTTTCCCCTCCTGTTTTACACCTAGACCATGTACTTTCAGTGTACTGTCATTGTCAAATATGCGCTAAATTAATAAACTTTCCCTTTTAAGTCATTAATGGTTTCTTATAAAAGTTTGGAGTTGACATTCTTAATCACAGGCTATGTGTTTTATTACTAAACTATGGACAGAAGACTGACTTTGCTTCACTTCAATATTTGGCTTTCAGCCACTAAGAACTGACAGGTACTATTATTTTGACTGGGTAGCTAGTAATTGTAAAATAGTTGTTTAATAGTTTTATGTAAGTGAAGGGATATAAATATATTTTCTTTTTCACTTTTTTCACGTCTTTTTATAACAGAAATGAAATAACCCAAAGTTAAGTCTTTCTTCTTGTTGCTAACCTGTGACTCCAGTTTTGGGGTACAGGAGCTGGAATAATTCCTCTGGGATGATGCCATGACGGACTTTGCCCCCCTTCTCTGGCAGAGGGGGCACTGGGGCCAGACTCTGGGATGATGTGTGCAGGGAGCGAGATGCATGGACCAGACTGTGGGAGGCAACATAATTACAAGTTTTGAAAGAGACATCCCTCATAGGATTTATTTAAATTAAATGCTAAAATCATCTGGAAGTAACAAGTAATAAATACAAGGGGTAAACCATTTCTAAGCATACATACCCAGCTCCGAGGGGGCCACTGCCTTTCAAGGCATTGGCTGCAAACAGAATAACAATGGCATTATTAAAGATTGCAACTAACGCTTGGTTTCATTCATTGGTTTCTGATCGGTTCGCATTTTCCTTGAATGATTCAACAAAAGCTGACCACTATAACCTTCATGGAGATAGCATTAAGTGTAGGACTATTTTATTGGCAAAATGAATTTCACATCATACTGACAATAATATGCATTTAACCTAACTTCACATTAACAAGAGTGAACTTATATCCAGTCAGTAGATAACGCAAATTCAATACCTAATGACGGCTTAATATTTTCTGAATGCCAAGTAGTTATAACGCAGGCTTTCAATAAGTATTTCTTAAAGCACTGAATTTTCAAGCACACTTGTAGTGGACATGCAATTTTGTTCCAACTTAAAACGTAAAAAAACCCGACCTATGCTTGCTGTCAAAAGGGTGACATTTGCAGGCGTGCAGAGGTAACGTTCAAGCTAGCTCATGTAGCTTTGGTTTGCTTAAGTTAGCTATCGACATTTAACTTAGCTGCAACCAGCCCGTAGTTATGCCTGCTAGAAATACAGAAAACGCTGTGCAGTGAATGGGATTAATAATAAGTGATGACACAAATATGTGGGGAATAATCTAGCTACGGTTTCAGAGTTAGTTAGCCACATTACAGCTAGCATTAGCACGTCTCTCATTCAAAGTGCGGCCTTCACTTTACCCTTCAGCTTCACATTCACTTTAAACTTGTGCTTTCCTTGCTCGAGAATTTAATTTTACCAAAAGTGAAGTTTTATAAATCATCTAGAAAGTAAATCTAGTGCAAACCTGAGACAATGACGAGCCTGGACAACATGTTCGAAGGATGTAGTGCTAATTTCTTGATACACCGGGCACCCTTGTTTCGGCCTCTTCGTGCCCTTCTGCAAAGAGCAACAACGATGGCGGATACACGAAATATCACCCTGAAACATCGCGAGAACAGAGTGGAGCTCCTATTTTTAGTTTTTAAGAGAAGCGACCACTAGATGGCACTATATGCGGGGATACAATTTGTCACTGTCCACATTAAATTTGGTTTAATTGATGTAATCAGTTATTGAGAGTTTGAGGTTATACATTATGCTAAGATCCGTTGTTTTGAGTTGCTTGATCCTTAAAATTTTCATTATTTTAATTAAAACTAACACCAAATGGAAAATGAAGTCAGTTGGTCTGCTTATTGCAAATAACTCATACACATAAAAGCATACATATTCCTAGCAGCTGATGAAGCTGTTAATGCAGTAGCATGATCATATACATCTGCTTATGGAAACTGACACTGCTGTTCTAAAAAAAAATAATAATAATTTTTCAGTGTTAACCACACACTGCACAGCTCTTCTCCCAAGTGTTGTGTTTCGTCCCAGACTGCATGCAGGGGGAATTGGCTGGGTCTGTGTGTAATCTTGGGGCCCACCCGTGTATGGCATCAGTCTGGTGCGAGTGGCTGCTGAGATAGAGGAACATATGACGCCGTGGTTCTCTTCACTTCCTGTAAAATTTATGCTCAACAGAAACAGCTACATGTGAAACAGACAAAACTCCCGAAGACTATTTCAGAGGAGTTAGAAAACGGATAACCTTTAATGCACTTCATAAGAATGTTTCACCGACTGAATGAGATGGCGTCGTAGGTAAGCTCAGTCACAGTTTTCTGCCTCTTTAGCAGCATTTCGTCCTGGCATTATCTTGTACATTTTCCCTCCACAGTCAATCAACACATCCAAGGGCCTAGTCTGTCTTAAAATAACTCTGGCACTTAGTGTAAAAGAAACTTTTTGACAAAAATAAAACAACAATGCAGCCATTGCAACATGTACTATCACATTTACCATAATTGCTACTAAAAGTCATGCTTTAGAGCGCGAGAGCTGCTGCCACTGTAGCCACATTTAGAGCTACAGTTCAGATACATTTCAGTGCAACACAGAGCATCTTAACTGTGAAAGATATTGCTAACACATTTTGCTCACACATGCAAAGTTTGAGATTATTACCACTGACTTTATTATTTTCACTGTCTTTTCTGAAGCAGATAAGAGTCTCTTGAGATTAAAATATTAGGACAATGTTTAAGAAATACACATTTATGCACTTACCACCTAAGTGTGAATATGTGGGCATATTTCAAACACTCGTATTCTATAAATGCGATAAAGAAAAATGAACTGTTCTGACAGAACTGAATTGAATTGAGTCATCATTTTGCACCTGCAGCACTTAAAAACCAATAATTGCAGCTCCTTTTTGCAATCTATACAATCAGTAAATGATAATTATTTACATACTGTATATTCTATTAATATAATTGGATAGAATTGTT
This sequence comes from Acanthurus leucopareius, assembly GCA_029814765.1. Classification (NCBI taxonomy): domain Eukaryota; kingdom Metazoa; phylum Chordata; class Actinopteri; order Acanthuriformes; family Acanthuridae; genus Acanthurus; species Acanthurus leucopareius. The sequence continues at coordinate 9,265,262 of JAQMCX010000002.1, forward strand.
TGGAATTAATTTTTTTGACACACTGTGATGAAGTCTTGTGGGACTGTAACAGCCAGAGGAGCAGCCTGTCATGCCTCCAGACAGCTGCTTATCATTCATTCTTGTCTGCTCTGCTTTTGCCCTGCCGCATTCAGACTCTCCTGTCATTTCAGATGAAGTGACTACTGCCATTACCATCAGCAGTCAACTCTTTGCCTGTTTTTGACTACAAGCAAATTTTACCAAACCTGCCTGTCCTTGAATTGTGGTTCAAGATTCAAACCTGCAGCTCACACTGTATTTTCATGGATGCTGTGGCTATGAGTGGAATACAGCTCTACCCAGTAAGAGACTTTGACCAAATAGTGGAGATCAGAGCAGAAAAACATGAGCACCTGCGAGGACGTAACAACGTGACTTCATGTCGTAGCCCTACGAGAGAGATTAACACATGGCAAATAAAGAAAGAACTGAAGAAAAAGAGACAGCTGGAATTTTTGAGGAGGAGATCAGTGAGCCCAGAGCTCTGCGGTATGAAAAGTTCTGCAAGGACGAAATCTTCACCAAACACACCTTCAATAAAGCATCACAGTTCAAGTAGCAAGTCAGGGACTTTTCATACAAATATCCAAAGTATTTCCACAGCTAATGGACATCGAGTGATGATTTTAACACCAAACAGCAGCATGACTGATGGTCCAAGCACCAGCAAATTGGTAAACATTATATCCTCTGACATTACAAAGAGTGTTCCTCCATGAGTCGTATCTTTCCATGTCTACAGGAAATGATAACTACATCTTCTACCTTCTTTTTATTTTCCCAGGCTTCATTAGGGTCAGAACAAGTAATACTGATGAAGCAAGGAAAGGGCCATTCAAGAATACAGGCATCTACCTCCACATCAGCGATAAAGGAGTCAAACCAGCACAAAACGAAAAGCACAGATATAAGAAATAATAGTGTTAATGGTAAAATTATTACCTGTAAAATAACATTTTTATTCACATCATCTCTTCTCTTTTCCGCTAATAATACTTTCTTTTTTCTCAAAGCTCAAAGGATGAGCATCAAAACAGTCATCCAAACAGAAAAGATTCAACAACAGTTCTTGGTCCAAACTGAAAATAATCTCTGTAAAAAGACACTGCAAGACATGAGTGTGCAGACAGAGTGAGTTCGGTGTCAGTCTCCTTAAAAATTTAAATTTGAATTGTCAATATGTTATATCAGAGACAGCAGTGATCCATGTTTTGAATTTCTATAATGAGTATTTTTTTTCTGTGCAGGTCTGGTTTTGTCACTGTTAAGGAGTCAGTAAGTTTCAAACTTTTTGCAATACTCACTGGAGTTTTAAATTTAATTTGCATGTTTAAGAGAATAAGATTCACACAATTAAACTGAGTTTTTTGTCTCTCAACTCTCACATTACAGGAGGTTCAGCGGTTAGCAGATTGCTTGCAGGTAAAGAAACAAACCAGTCCATTCTGAGTTTAGGTGTCTTTGTTTTTTTGAGGTGACACTGGTATGCTTGATAGATGAAATAACACATTCTGCCTCTTAAAAAAAGTTTAACTCAGTAAAATTTTATCATATCCACCATAAATTTACGGTGGAATTTTGTTGCATAAATCAAGTACTAAAAAACTCCTTACTGGATAATACTGCTACATGTACTTGTAGTTAACGAAATAAGACAAGAGTAAACAGGCAAATAAAAATTTGACTTTTAGACAAAGAAGAATTTTTATGAATACCAGTTGAAAGCCAATGTGAATTAATTAATGTATGAAATTTTGCTATCCCTCTGAAATGCTCAGTTACTTCCATGCTTCCCATAATTTTGTCTTTCAGTGTGACACAAATTAAGTTAAACATGTATACACTGTAAACATTTTCAAGGTTCTTAGGTTATACAACAAAATCACACTTTAACTTGCTGGCTGTACTATAGAGTAATAACTTAAATTAATTTTGGAAAGTCAACTCATCTCAGTGAAACATACTCAGTTTTCCTTCAGTCTTACCACAGTAGCATTTGGTGGCTGTAACTAGCTAATGTTGGTGAACTTTGTTGGCCTTAGTGAGGAAAGTTTGTGACTTTCTACATCTTCTCTGCCTGTTTACTGCTACTCTACATTTTATTATTAATCGCTGTCTTATAGTTCTCACTTATAGTTGTCACTTGTTGGATAGTTTTGCTATTCTTGTTATGAACTGTAACTCACATGGCTAATATTGGCTAATGTTACCTTTTGTCAGCTAATTTGACTGATATTGCAAAAACTAAGTTTATGCCTTCATGTTGTTTCTCTGCCTATTTATCTGCTCTTTGAGCACCAAGCTGTGTGGACTCATGTTAAAAAATGTGCCACCAAATTGACCATTACTGTTTAATTTCCATTTAGTACGTGACATGAAAGCTGATGTAGTGAGCATAGTTAAATTTAAATGTGAGGTTAAAACCTCAGCCGACGATGCTGCTAAGCTCAGTTTTTGCTTGTTGCTTGTGGTAGCTTCTTCTTCTCCTCATCTGTCTGTTTTCTGTCAGGAGGCCCTGTGGAGAGAGCAGGCAGTGAAGAAGAAACTGGCAACCCTTCAGGAGAGCATATCAAGCCTCATGAACTCCTCCAACAAAATATGGACAGTAAGACTCTCAGTCTGTGTGTACAGGCTGTTAACTTGTATCAACCACAGCCCTGGTGTTTTACAGTTTTTTAAACACAAAACATATATATATATATATATATATATAAAGAGATTATGTTGTTGCTGTTTATTGTGCTTTGGCTCCCTGGTTGATATTACAGACAAATGTCATCTTCACAGTCTTTTACACAGCTGCCACCTCAGGAAGGCCTGTGTAGTTTGTGGTTTGGAGCTTCCTGCTTCCGCTGTACTGCATAGGACAAGTGCAAGCTATCATTCTGATACAGGATGGGCGTGGAAGTCAGTAGCTATCATAGAGGCTATACATTTTCATTAGCACTCTCTTCTGCTTTTTGCTGGCTGGAATGAATTAAGGGGAAATTTTAGTGTTTTGCTATTTTTTGTAGTTCTTAATTACTTTTTTTATAAATTTGTGTTTGAACTGCAGATGATCAAGACGTTTATTTAGTTTGAATAGTTTAGATTTTTCAGCTGTAAAAATTGTTTCTCACTCAGGTATGTTTATAAAAGGCAACTTCTGTGTTATTTTTCACACTAGCATATGTAGCTAATGCTAGCTAGCATTGAGACATTGTGATCTTTGTTGAGGTTCACAGGTACTGAAAGTTCCCTCTGTGCACCAGTGAGTGCAGGCGGTGAAAGAACAGGCTGTCACAAATTTTAGTACATGAAGCATTAATTTCCATCTGCAGGTCTCAGCGTGACAGTCAGTCATTTCCTCTCTAACCCACACAGGCTCGCTGTAGTGAGGACCTGCTGAGAAACAAGATTAAGGCTCTTGAGGCGCAGCTGCAAGTCTGCCTGCAGGTAAGAACAGCTGCTGGTGGTGAAGATGCAACCAACCAGTGAATCTTTTTATTCATGCAGTGGGAGTTTTTTTATTTTTGTATTTCTTTGCAACAAATGAAACATTTTCGCTTCCTAAAACAGCTCTGCACTTTGTTTCTGTCATTGTGAAGTGATAATGAGCTCCTTGTTGGTTTAGGTTTGAATCTCATCTTGTAACTGTTTTTTTTTTTTTGATTCAACTCAGTGTTTTATTCTTTATAGAAGTCTCCAAAGGATGGAATGAAGAAGCTGGTGCTGCAGATGGAGAAGCAGAAGCTAATGTACGAGGAGAAGGCCCTGATTGTTCTGCAGAAGGCCGCACAGGACAAATCCGAGGCACTCAGCAGGGCGGAGACAATGCAGGTCAAATGTTTTACTTTTAAACAACCACAAAATTTCTAAATGACTATGCAGACAGACACATCAATGTCACTGAGTTATCTGAGTTTGCAGTAATTGATGACACAAGTCAGGTTTATGCAGTGTCATAATTACTTTATATTCTTTTGCCATCAGGAAGCTCTAATTACAGCAAAAGCAGAAGCCCTGAGGTGGCAGAGTCTCTATGAGGAGCTGAAGCTCAGCTCTGAACAACTCAGGGAGAACCAGCTCCTCAGCAATGAACAACTGCAACAGCTGCACAGCCAAGTGGAGGTACAGTATAGTCTTTGACCATGTGTGATGGACAGAAGTTTTGGATTTGTAAATGCTCGTTTCATATGTGTCCTGTGCAGCTGTCAAGGACCAGAGAGGCTGAGCTGAGGGAGGAGGTGGTGTCATTAAGACAAGAGAATAAGGAGCTACAGTACAACATTTGCCTGCTGGAAGAGGACAACCAGATGTTAAGAGAGGAAATACAGCACCTAAGAGGCAAGCCACATGGAACTTAGAGTTGTGTTTTTCTTTGCCAAATCTGTAAATGTTCAATGTGAAACCATTTGTTGGCTTTATCTGAAAGTGATTCTCAAGGCAACATGAATCATTTATTTAAACTGCTTTCCTAGAGGGCAGCAATGAGAGCCAAGACTTCCCAATGCAGGGGCATCTGGCGTCAGAGGAGGCAGAGCTACGAGTGACGGTGAGGAGAGACTCTCAGGTGGAAGAGCAGCTCCGTCTCACTCAGGAAAAACTCCAGCTCAAAGAGAGAGAGGTAGAGTGGGGATCCATCACAGCACACTGTAGCACATAAACAAGCTGTTATTATTTCACAAAATAATGTATTTATGAATCCACCCAAGATGAGTCAAAAATAAAACCCACCTCGTTTACATTTTTTATGAGTGTTGAGCAGAAAATGATGCAAAGTGAGAACTTATCTTGACAGAAATTGTTTAAGGTGCATTTAAGTTTGTAAAAAATGTTCCATTCCAGAAAATATTTTGTGTAAAAGGCACATTTTAGAAAAGATTTACCCAAAAAGTCTAAAAATAACTCAACTTCTTCCTAGTTGTGTTGCTATTATATTTCAAATGAGGATCAATTCTTTTCTAAAATATTCATCCAGGTGCCTTTTTTATCATTTAACCTTGTTTTGCAGAACATAAATGTACATTTTGTCTTCTCTGGTTTAACATGCATCTTGTAAAAAGCATTTCTAAAGATCACCTGCATTGTTGATGTATTTCAAAGAGGCTACATATGATCCACATACAGTAAGTGTTTCTTCCATATGGTGTGTGTGTGTGTGTGTGTGTGTGTGTGTGTGTGTGTGTGTGTGTGTGTGTGTGTGTGTGAACAGTGTGAAGAGCTGCAGACGGAGCTGCATGCTATGGAGCAGGAGTGTCAGTCCAGCCAGGCCCGGCTGTCGCAGTGCAGGGACGAGCTCCGGCAACTCAGCCACCGACACAGAAGACCGGTGAGCTGTGTGTGTGTGTGTGTGTGTGTGTGTGTGTGTGTGTGTGTGTGTGTGTGTGTGTGTGTGTGTACTTGGGGAATTAAAAACTAAATGTCCTTGCTATACTTTACTGCTCTCATTTGCCCTTATGTTGTTAGCCAATAATGCTAAATAGTTTTACACTTTACACATTGTGATGTTTTTGCTGCAGTGACCATCAAATCAGCTAAAACTCTGCATGAGCAACAAACACTTGGATTCTCTGCTCACATGCACATAACTGCAGCAAACCTAGTAAAATGACATTTCTTCCCTCTTTGTTTAGACGCCCTGTGTCTCCTGGTGGAAGGTATGGATGGTTTTTTTTCTACTGCTCCTTGTGGTGCAGGTTGCCATGTTGTGGCTCTGGTATCCCCCTTTCAGAGAGCAAGTTGAAGACCTTTACTCGGATGTGGAGACCCGCATCGAAGAATATCTCATGGAAATGGCATCTCCTCAACACTCAAGCTGTTTTAGACCAATATGATGATGTCACTGCTCAGGAATATTAGTTTTGTTGTGTTTATTTTAAGACGGGACTTTTCAAGGATCTGGTTTTATTAGTGTTTTTGTATTACTTATATTTCAGACTTGGAACTCAGAGTGTGTGTGTGTGTGTGTGTAATGCAAGATTATGTGCTCATGTGTAGGTGTTATGCAGAGAGTGTGAATACAAGTGAACAGTTTAATGTGAAAAATGCAAAAATATTTTTAATCTTTGCAACAATTAAAACATGTTCAGAGCGCTATCAGCTCTGGTGACACTTACGATATTTTATGAAACTGTGCCAAATTCATCAACAAGAGAGTTAAAAGTGGACTCATATTATGCATTCTTTCTACTGTAAACAGCTTATTTGGTCAAAAGCACAACCTTAAATTAGTAAAAAATACTTAACAATAAAGACAAAACATAGTCACATTCATATTTTCGGCTGTTGTGATGATGGAAGTGACATCAGTGTTATTAAGTGTTTGGAGCTTGTTGGTAAAATAAACACTCAATAACAGAGCCATTAGACTTTTAAATTAGAAGTAATAAAGAGATTGTTATAAAAACTGTTGTTGTGTATTGGTTTTTTTTTTGAGTAATATTTTAATCTTAGTGAGACGCTTAAAATTACATTAATTGTCAGTATAACTTATATAAGCTGCCTGAAGTGTCCATAGTGAAGAAATTGTTTAAAAAGTCCTTAGGTTTGCCAGAGTGGACAGTTTCTGAGAATCCTGTTGCATCTTAAACAAGGAAACATAATGAGACTCAAAAGACATTTTTGGATGCCTCACCTTTTTAAGGGTATCACTGGTTAGTGAGGAACTATCAACAACAATCATTGATGTTTTAGGCTACAACAAACCACAGGATTCATCCACGTATACACTCTTAACTCTCTGGCTTGTGATTTCTAAAGACATTCCAAAATTTCCTTATCAATATATTGCAAACAAAAATAGTGAAATGTGCACAGAGGGTTGCTGTGTCAGCTGCTTCAACTACTTACTACTGGGAATAAATCAATAAGTGACACTAGTACAGTCACAAGTGTTGGGCAATGTATTTAGACGCTTACATTAAGTAAAAGTAGCAATAGTATGCTGTTAAATACTGAATTGATAAAAGTCCTATGAATAAAATTTTGTACAAGCAGAAAAATGTACCTCTTGATTATTAAAGTCATGATAGAAAAATCTCATTTTGTCTGAAAAAAGGATTTTCAGGTATGACACACTGACATAACCACACTGGTGATGTGATGGCACAGTGTGGTAACTACCAGCTGCTTGCGTCTATTCTAAGATGACAGAATTATTTACAACTGTTCATGAAACTGGCAACCATGACACATGGCACTGTCTATTGTCTGATTACACTCAAAATTAGAGACAAAACACACCCAAAGCTGAACTGAGTGTGCTATTGTTCATTGTATTCAGTGGTTTTAACTGTTCCAGATAAAGCTCCATTCTCAACAGGCACTGACGCAGCACATCCACCACACAGATCTGCAGCTGCTGCCTTTCACCCACGTTTACCTGCATGTTCCCCAAATACACAGCAGGTCATAGAAGAGATGGATCTTTGCTGGACTGGGGTCAGTCTTCTGCTGAAGCTGACGGTAAGAGGCTGCAAAGTTGGCACTGTGGGTACAGATGGGTGACAAGGTTTTTGAAACACATTTCACAATATAACAAACAGGATCTTGCCAAACTCTTGTGTACTTACAGAGCGATAACCCTGTGCAAGATGAGGACTGCAGTTCTGCTGCTTGTTGTCGGGTTGTGTTCGTTGAACATCACGTCTTCCCTGAAAATCTGCGCTTTCAACGTTCAGAGCTTTGGGGAGTCAAAGGCAAACAACAAGAGAGTCATGGGGATTCTGCTAAAGGTAGTTTACTCCATGTGTACAAGTGGAGTCACACTGACATGAAATCAGACTGCTGAGCAATTTTTTTCTTCCTCTTCTTCTTCTTCTTCTTCTTCTTCTTCTTTTGCTCCCAAAGATTCTTTCTCGGTGTGACTTGTGTCTCATTCAGGAGGTCCGGGACTCCAAAGGAGGAGCAATACAAGCTTTGGTGAAGGATCTTAACAGGTTCAGAAGCTGCACATATAAACAACATAAACCAACATCCAATCGACATTTTGAATTTTGAACTTATCTCGTTGATGTTGTTGTTTGCAGATATGACAGATCCAACTCGTACACCTATGTGGAAAGTGAAAGGCTGGGGAGGAGGACCTACAAGGAGCAGTATGTCTACATTTACAGGTAACCCATGTCACACGTGAACCCTTTTCTTGTTAATTTTCAGTTTAACATGACATCCTTAATGTTGTCTTCTTCCTCCTCGTTTCATCCTCCCCAGGAACAATGTGCTGCAGGTCAAAGCTCATTATCAGTATCCTAAACAAGAGGGAGATGGGACCAATGAAACTGAGGTTTTCTCCAGGGAGCCTTTCATCGTTCGCTTTCACTCCCCTACAACATGTACGATGAAGCAAAAAGCATCTGTGGAAATTAACAGGATAAGAAACTGCACATAAGTACACAGTTTTGATCTGACAATCACTTCACAAAGATAGACTTTGACTGATAGTCGGACCTCAGAGAGACATCTGGACTCATTCATTGCAGTTCTTGTCTGTAGGGGGACTAATTTTTGAAGTATATGAGATGTTTTGAACATGTAGGCTTAACATCGTTACCTGGTGTCAGTGATCTGGTTAAGCTTTTTTGCTGCTTTTGGAAAACGTTATGCCAGCTGAATTACAACCCAGGTTGCTAATCTTTGTCTTCTATGTAAGTTTCAGTCTTTATCTCAATCATGTAAAAGTTATTCTATTTAACTGTTGGTCTCTCACTTCAGCTCTGATAATCAGATGGAAAAGCAGAGAGGTAAATACATAAGAGTAGTGAAGTTCAAGCAGCCAGAAATCAACTGGCTTCATCAAAGCAAAGAAACAAAAGACTCAGTGGATTTTGAGTAATAAATGAGGCAGTGCAAAAAATCTGCAACCTGGAAGATATTATATTTATGTGTACAGCAATAAAAACATTAACACTGCACCTGAATACCACATATGATCAAGACCAGGAGAAGTCTGGGTTAGTAGTCTGCATGTATGCAAATTTATTTAAGATGTGTCATAAATGTCTTTGGTTTTGTTGCAGTGGTGAAAGATTTTGTCCTGATCGGGCAGCACACCTGTCCCAGAAATGCCATGAAGGAGATTGATCAACTGTACACTGTCTTCAAAGTAATACACAAAAAGTGGAACACTGATGTGAGTTACACCCATTGGTTAAACCGCATCAGTATCATTGCTGTGCTGCAAGTTAATTTGGGGCTTCTTTTTATCATGTTGGTCATTTTTTATCTATAATCACGGCCAGACTTCCTCAGCCAAGCCCTCGTGCTGGTTTCACATGTGAACTTCCCTTTTTGCTTCCTTTCATTCACACAGAATGTGGTAATCTTAGGGGACCTGAACGCCGGCTGCAGCTATGTCACCATCAAGGGCTGGAGGGCCGTGCGCTTGAGGAGTAACCCTAAATTTCACTGGCTGATCGGAGATGAGCAAGACACTACAGTCCGTGAAAAGACACACTGCGCATACGACAGGTCACTGACTGCTGAAAGCTCAAATACAGAGGGTCACTGAAGTGGCACTCCGGCGTTACTTTGCTTGTAGCCTGCATTCTCTGTAATAACATGTTGTGATTATTATAAAAAGTTTTCTGCTTCAGAGGCCAAAAATGTTGGACAGGGTTATGACTTGTAGTGTCTTTTTTACATTCTCAAACAGGATTATTGTCCATGGACGTGAGATTTTTTCCTGTATAGTCCAGGGTTCAGCTCAACCGTTCAACTTTAAAGAGAATTTCCATCTGACAGAGGAGGAGGTGAATATGTCAAAAACAGACCTGTCTTTAGTTCACTTAGATACTTAAACTGATCAATAATGCTGCTCTTTGATTGCACTTTAGGCCCTCGAGGTGAGTGATCATTTTCCTGTAGAAGTTGACCTGAAGCCCAACCACCGCTATCTCCTCCGAAATGAGCTGTGAGACCTCTCCTGAAAACTGTCAACAAACCCTGATTTTCTGATTTGAATATGATTTTTACTTGATTTTATAGAATAAATCAAATGACAAAATATTCATTGATACCAAGTGTTCTTTTACAACGGCACTAACTCGTCTTCAAAGTGGCACTGCACCCATCTTAGTTATGTAAGACACCAACATAAAGGGTTGTTTTAGTATTAAGGAACTGCGTGTTCAGCTGCTGGAGTTTTTCTTGCGCATCTGAAACCAAAACCACATCAAAGTTGACATCATTTCAGGGCTCATGAAGGTGTCTACAACAACAGAGAAAAAGAAAACATTACTTATATGAATTTTATGTTTTAGAGGAACAGCTTTTTTTAAACAGCTTTTTTTACCTTCCATTTTAAGGTAAGTTTACATCATGTAAACATTTAAGTCACATAAAAAAAAACCATATGTGTTGTTTTTAATGTGTATTTTATTTACCGTCTGTTGGACAGGAAGCCACATGCAGCAACAACAGACGAGAGTTACTTTGCGCTCTCTTCCTTTGTGCTTGAAGAGATAAAGTGAAGCAATGCAGTCATGTTTGTCTTGATATAACTCGACAAGTCTATAAATTGTTTTTTTCAGTAGTTGCAGAGATGGAACAAAGTTTTGCTGATCTACTCAGTGATGCATTTTCAGGTAAGAACTATTTGTTATTTATTATTTTTAAAACAACTTTTAGAAAAAATATATTTATTCTCAAATGATAATGTTGTTACAGAAACATCTGTTCCATCATACCCTGATGGAGATTTGGACTTTGAGAATTTAGATTTTAAAGCAAAATTTGAGGAGGACAAAACAGACATCTCTTGTAAAAGCTTATCAACAAAGGAAGACGAGGCTCTGCACCAGGAAGCAACTGCTCAAACTGCAGCTATGTCTTGCATGGAAACTAAAGATGCGCACATAGCTGAAAATGCTGATAAAGAGCAGCCTGATGAGGATTTTCAAGGTGCAGGGGTCATGAGCATGGAGGAAACACTGGAGGATGATTACACAAGTTCAGATGAAGATTATGAACAGGAAGGTTCCGTCTCTGGAGAAGATGAAGAGGATGAGGAAGAGGATATAGGAACAAGCGAGAAACCAAGGGATTTGTTGATGTCAGTCGGCTGCAGTGACGAGTATAGCGATGGTAATAAAGAGGACAAGATCTTTGCTGAGGGACAACCTCTGGCCCTAGAGGGTGCCAACAACCCTCAAGTTAGAAATGAGGAGCAAGGTGACAGTGAGAGTGATGAGAAGGTGTCCTATTTTGAGAGAGTCCCTGAACGTGGCAGTGAGATGATGATAAAAGGTGACAGGACTAAGGGAGATGAGCAAGAGAAGGAGGAAGACGAGCAAGAGGAGTCTGATTCTGAGAGTGAGGGCATGAAAGTCGAACAAGGAGAAAATGGTTTCACTCGGCACTTTGAGCAGGAGTTTGAAAATACTTGCCAGGACGACCCAGCAAAAGCCAGTTTGGACTTTCCAGAGATATCCGCGCAAAATCTGGAGGATCTTGTTGCTGAAGTTGAAGGTGAAGGGTATGTTGAGAAAATGAAGGATTTCTCAGGGGAGGAGCACCAAGGGCCAGGTGAGAGCTTTGCAGATTATCCTTCAGACTTTTCCTCATGTGAATATGATGAGGATGGGGGGAAAAACAAAGAAGGTAATCAGCAGTGGGTGGCAATGCAGGACACCTGCCTGGAAAGAGCTGGGAAAGATACGGGATTGATGGGAAAAGCCCGGTACGGTGATGAGGTGGGAGACGAGTATCTCTACAGCATAGATTTAGAGGTGGATGCTGACAAGTTCAGGAGTCTGAATGAGGAAACTGGAGGAACAGACAGAGGGAAAACAGAGAATGTAGGGCACATGTTGGGCGACGCAGATGTGACAAGGTATGATGATGGAGGTGAGTCCGGTGAAAGTGATTCCTACAGCTCCAGTGATGGTGAGGCGGGGAGGAGCAGCGAGGAACTCTTAGAGAACATGTGTCCACAGGATCTTGAAAACAACAATCAACTGGAGGAGCTCCATGACGATGCCAGGTGGAACATATCTGATGACTACAACAGAGCAGATCCGGCAAATTTTAACATAAGCGAGAATCTGGACGTGTCAACACCTGATTCCTTTCTGCCTGAAGGTCTGTTAACCACAGAGGACACAAAAGAAGCGGAAACGCTATTTTCAGATGTGACTCACCGTCCTGCAGAAGATGTCAACATCTACTCAGTTGTACAGAGACAGGATGAAAAAACCACAAGCCCTTCTAACCAGGGATCACTGGACGATAGCTTCTTCTTTGAGAGTGAACTTGAAGCCTCTGAGATCTCTGAGTTGGGACAGTTGGGAGATGATGAGTATGAAGAGGAGAGGAATTGGGAACAAGAGAAGGAGAGAATCAAGGCTTTCTACGAGTTTTATGACGACAGCGATGCAGAGAATGGAAGAGAAGGTGAGCAAAGATGAGGAGTTTGTCATTTTTAATGTTATTGCTTTTAAGTGTTGCATGCATTCCTCACTTAATTATAAAAACGTTTATTTTTTTATAGAGAGGACCATAAAAGTTCAGTTTTGTTCGGATCCATTGTCTCAAGTCATTCACTATGAAACTGACAGGCAAGCATAATATGTATAAAACTTGATTTCTTGATTAATAATTACAACCGGAGCTGTGATAGAACCAAATAACCACAACACCATGTCTGCTTTTTTTTTCTTTTTTTTTTTTAGCAGTGAACAAGATTCACTCAGCAGCTCTACAGATGGTGGAGACGGTGAGGAGGACCAGAGCTCTGCAGAGCAAACACCTGAGGTTTGTATATGGACACACTAGAGCAAACATGGAAACACATGTGCAACGAATGAACACACACTCAGTATTAACTGCTTTGTCTTTTCCCAGGAATTAAGGGAGCCCGATGACACCACGCAAATTGAACCTGAATGTGACCCCCCAAATCCTCAGCTACCAGAGAATGTGCCCGACCTCTCCGACACACAGAACTGTACTGAGAAACACAGAGTATGTACTCACTGGCCTTTAGTTAGCATTCACTTTGTTGATAGCTGATGATTGTTTGCTTGCTATAATAAACCGTCTGTCCCGTCTGTCCTGTCTGTCCTGTCTGTTTGTTTCAACAGTATCTTAACATGCTGAAGATGACACTGAGGATGGGTGTGGTGATTGTGATGGGACTGCTGATGTTCTGGCTGGTCACAGACCAAGCAGGCTGGCTTGGCTAACTGTCCTTTTAAGGGAAAAGCCTGAGAAAGTTGTTTGTTGTTCACATGCTTGCAGAGGATTTAAAAAGGAATCTCCAAATGACAATATTGTCTTGTAAAAAATGGGATGTAAAGTGTTTCACATTTAAACTTGTTCTGGAATTTTATGCTTAATAAAAATGTACCTTTGTTTACGATGATGCTTGTGTACTTGTATGAATAGTCGATAACTCTTGTTTTGTTTTGTCAAATCAAGGCTAAATGGGCCAAGATCTAGTTGCACAGTAAGAATCTGAGGGTATATTTACCTAAGTATTTAACCTAGGTACAATTTTGTGATAGGCTGACTGTACTTTCCTGAAGTAATCCTATTTTCTACTGTTTTCTTTTTCCACTCTTCATCAAAACCAAAAAGAAAGCATCATAATTTTTATTCCAAAATATTTAACAGTAAATTAACTGGTCATTTAACAGATAGGAATTTTAACATAAAACATTAAAATTGAGAGATACAGAACATTTTCAGTATTAAACTCTGTAACAATATGCAAAGGCACACCATTGCGCCATGAGTTCTTTGACCTTTTAATCCTGTCAGTTAGTAATATAACTTTTAAAGGGGTCTCTTTTTATCGTGGTGTTACTGATAGAAATAACTCAAACTACACTATTACCATTACCATACAGGAAATGACCATACAGGAAAGCTGCATTAATTAGCCTGCTGGTGGCGCTGCTCCATTTCTGGACGGGTAGAAACTGTCGAAATATAATTTGTATATAAACGGAAGCGGAAATGATGTATATCGTTTGACTGAGGATGCGCATGTTTTATTAATAAGTCGAACATACGAGGGCGGTGTTTAACCTCTGAACGCTTCAAAGACTCACATTCGACTCTACAGAGGACCATCCCGCGAAGTAAAACGAGCTTCCAGTCATTTACGGTGAGAACAGTTTTGGTTGTTTTATTTAGCAACCGAAAGTGCGACTTGAGCGAAGCTAGAGTTTATAAGAACTAATAAACCAGAAAGCTAAACGAACAAATCAAGATAAAATAATGTCTTCGTTAAGCAACAAGTCTGCGGAGGAAATTAGCGACCTGCTTGATGAGTATGGGATCAAACACGGGCCCGTGGTCGGTAAGTGGCTGAGATTTACGTTAACGTTTCATTTTTGCGCCCGTTTTGAATCAACGTTCAAGGCTAGCTAAGTTCAGACGTCTCCACCCTGCTTATGTGAAGTTAACAAACCTATATGTGTATTAATGGTTGAACGTCTGTTATTTACTAAATAGACATGGTCTTTTTTTCATTGTGGGTGTCTGTTTTTGTTCCCAGACTCCACCAGAAGTCTGTATGAGAAGAAACTGAGGGAGGCCATGGCCAAAGGGAAGAGAGCCAAACCATCACCGGACAAAACTTTCTACAGAGAAGAGGGTATGCCCTAACTTCCATTTGAAAATAGATAACATGTACACAGGGTACACAGATGTGTATTCATAAGTTTGAAAGAAAGCACTCAATGTGTCAGAACCCTGATTGTATATCTGTCTACATTACACAGAGTTTACAGCTGCAGTTGGTTTACATTTTCCAGTTGCCCAACATATCATAATGTTAACTCTACCACAGATGCCCTTTTAAAGAAAATTCAAAAATAAAAAATATTTTATTTTTTAAAAAGCTGCTTTCAAAGTCACAGATGACATTATATAAGCCTTTTCACAGGCTAATAAGTACTCCTCGGAAGGAGTAAATGCACCTACATTTGTAATACCTGTTGAATGTCCCTTAAAAGGCAGGAAAGTTGTCACAAAGTTATATTTTAACTGTGATATTTAGCTATTATAACAGAACTGCTACAGGCAAGTTTTAAAATAATATGAATATACCTAGAAAAACATCTGGAAGTACCTGTGCTGTTACTAAATGTAACTTAATAGATGAGGATGCCATTAGGTAATTAACAGCAAACTGGCAGGTACGCTACTGTATCAGTGCACCTCTGCCTTTGTTAAAAGAAGGTAAATTTTAGTGGTTAGGCAACTGTAGCTGTGCTTGTGAATGTGCTGTAAATTGTGTGGTAAATATATAGTTGCAATGACATGTAGACTTATGTTTGTGTTTACTTTTCAGAGGAGGAAGTCACTTACGTTTACAGAACACCTGTAAGTATCTCTGTCTACACTGTTCGTTGTTGGCAGGGACTGTTTGTTAATCAGTCTTTTTTGTAATAGTAGCCTCATTAATTTGAGTGGGAGCAGTGTGGAAAAGGAGAAAAGAGACTTGACCAAAGAACACTTGACCCAAGGAGCAGCTTCCTCTTTGACTGTTTAAAAAATAAAATACATTTATATAAGATAACATAAAATGAAACAGAAAAAAATGTGGTAAATAACTTGAATTCAAACCCTTTACCAGTTAATGAATATGAAACCATATATTTAATATCAATTCTGTTGTAAAAAAAAAACTCATTTCCATTTTGCAGGGGAGGAGTGAGGCTGCTGGAGACAGGTCAGTTACCATACAGCTCCTCTAGTGGAGCTGTAATAAATATAAACATACTTGCCTATTTCAGTAAATCAGATTGGCAAATGCAAAAAATCTAAGTAAATAACTTCTCTTCTTGTCTATCTAGTGGGTCTTACATGAGGTCAAGGTCTGAGTGGACAGAGAGGGATTTCGATCATGAGTAAGTTATAATTGTTGAATTTTTTTGCAGTTGTTGTCTCAGTTGGTAAGGAGTAAAACATCACCATCACATATTTGTTGTCGTCAATGTTTTTCCTTCCAGGCCGTCATACCAGAGCTACTCAAAGTCGAAGCCTGAATACAGAGGAAGGGATTACGTGGATGAGTAAGTGTTTTTGACAAAAAAATAATTAAATGACACAAACCTATTTCACTCGAACAGATGTGCTATGATGTAAATTTCTGTTTTAAGAATCTTCTGTTCCATATCAAAGTCATCATAATGTTGTGATCAATTGCAGAGTTAAATTATTAAAAAGAACCTAAGTTAATTTATTTACTTAAGTTCAAATTTTAGGCATTTGTACTTTGAGTATTACCATTTCATACTCTTACTCCATTACAATTCAGCGACATATAATGTACCATTTACCCCATTACAGTTATTTTAAAGTCATAGATATTGGTTAATGGTTAAAAATAAAGATTTTGCATGCATACATTTTTTTGAGTTTATAAAATATGATGTACTGCAACATCACTTAACTACTCAACATTATTTAAAACAGTTAAATAAACTCCACTTTGACTATCCACAATGGTAAAATGCTACTTAAACATTTATGCACCAGATATGCACCTGCAAATAACTCGTTTTATTCTGTCAGTCCAGAATCAGAGAGAGATGTAATTATAATGCTATGAATAATTGACCATAAAAATTTTGCTGTTTAATTTCCTATCAAAATTATATGAATTGGCTCAAGTGGGGCAGCACTGCAGTTATGTCCCTTTACCATTTGAGGCCATAAACTAACTATACTGTCAGACTTACAGGTCAGAATGTGGTCAAATTTAGTTACAGTCACTTTGAGATGGAATGTTTCCATACTGTTCCATAATGTTTACATACTGTAGTATAATTCCTCCTAATTTCTTTGCAGGCCCTACACATACGAAACACCATCCACATACAGAAACTCCTATGCAAAACCAACCCCCCTGAAGTCTAGTCAAGATGATCCCAAGACACCAAAGTCATCTCGTCTCATCCCACTATGGGTTCAGTTTGTGTTCTTCCTGGGTGTGGCCATCTTTCTCTACTTAGTTTTTTCCAATATGGAGACAAATGAAACTTTTAAAGGAATCGAATGATCCTATTTTTAAAATTATGCTCAACTTATGGAGCAGTTACTTTATACTTCATTATGGAATGTAATTTGGTAAAGGCCTTTATTTTAGTGTGCACTACATTTGCAGTTTATTTGCTTGCTTATGCTTAAAGGTGAAGGTTTTGTCACCAGGTTTCAGTGCTGCAGCACTGCTAACGAATGGTGCTGAAAGGACATGAAATTTAAAAATACTAAAAGTCTGTCTTCCTGTTACCTGGACAGCAACTGTTATCTATACAGGTAATTTTAGTGTGATCTGTTTTAGTGATGAAAACAGTGAATCTTTCTTGGAATATTAAAATTTGATAAAGATAACAAAAAAAACTTTTAGTCCGTTTATACATTTTTTGAAAATTTCCTAGTATTTTAAATTGTCTTCTAGAATATTTGTCATTTTGCCAGATTTAAGCAATTTTAATCTGATTATTTCATGGCACTAAATAGAGAGTTAACAATGTCCAAAAGAAAAGGAAATTAAAAACAGCCTACCCATAAATTAGTATGTATTAACCAATCTTCAGTTTGGTAGCAAAGATACTGCGGTAGAAATCTATTTAGTGTCCCAAAATGTTTTCAGTATTTTGTGCTTGGGTTAGTCTATGATTTCTTGTACATTGTTAATATGATTATTCACCAAATTATTGTAGTGTATATAATCTTTGGCTACAACAATGCTTCCTTATTACGTATCGGGAAAAAATCTTTATAAAACAAAGCTGGAACGGTTTCAGACCAGCTGTGATTCAAGTGCCTCAATTTTTGTTTTGTTTTTGGAGTAAATGAGATGTAGTTGTTCATGTTTTTCAGTGTTTAACAAGGAATTGGAAAAATCTTTGACCCAAAAAAACCTGCACTGTTTATTCAAGCTGTAATGTCTTGTTTATGCTTTGTTTCACTAGACTGAGTTCAATGATATCACACTTGTACATTATCCAACCTTTAAACTTTCCGTTGTTTGGTGTTGTAATTTGTTTGTTGTTGTTGTTTTTAATTTTATTATCGTTTCAATATTCAAACTGTGACAGTTTGTATATGTTATCAGGCGCAGGCTTCAATTAATTTATTAATTAAAGAGCAAAAACTAAATGTGAGGGTTTCAATTATTCAAGGTTTAAAAATAAATTAACCATATCAGACTATTAAAGGCTTTTTCCTCATATTGTAGTTTGATCTCATGCCAAAAATTCACCTGCAGTGCAAAGAGAGGCTCCAACATTAGCAGCATTTTAATCAATTACAGCTCCTATTTACACACACACTTTTTAGTGCAGTAATGTACATACTGTAAACTACATACAATGCATAGAAGGGTTAGACATAAAATACAAAAAACATTCTAATCCTTACAGGATCATTGATGTGTAGAAGCAAGTACATGAGAAGCTAATGGAAGTAATAAATAAAAAACAATGTTATACACTGTATATATATATATATATATATATATATATACAGAAACCAGAGGACGCAGGATA
>JAQMCX010000002.1:9285078-9326722 GCA_029814765.1 Acanthurus leucopareius
AATATATGGTCCACCCATGTGATATTAGTTTCACCTCTGATGGCTATAGGCAGGGGCTGGCTTTCTCTGGAGACAAATGTGCGACCACCCAGCTGGACTCGATACAGGCAGTAGTAGTAGCCCTCGTTGGAGCTTTGGGCGTTGGGGAAGGTGAAAGTGACAGATGGGGTGAGGGCCGGCAGGGACTGGCGCACTGTGCCGTTGGAGCGGATCAGACGCAGCTGGAAGGAACCTCCTGGGTACTGCTGAGGGGTGGAGCAGGTGATGTTAAAACTGTGGCCTTTAAGGATGGAACCAGCCGGGGCCTCGGTGGACGTGTTGTACCAGTGGTGGGGAGTCAGGAGTTCCACTGTGATCCATCAAAAAGGAACTGATTTAGTTATTATACATAAATGCAGAGTTTAGAAATAAAAAAGTGCATTTAACATGAAGAAAATTTTGACCTGTGATGCAGAACAATATTTTGCCTGTAAGACTATACAAACTATAGGAAAAAAAATAGAGAATCAGATGAAATGATTGTAAGCAAAAGTGCTGCTATGAAAAAAAAAAAATTATAGAGTGGCAGTAAAATTCCGTGGAATACATGTCCTCAGCTCTAGAGTTCCTTGTTTTTTGGGGGTTGGATCTTTTTTTGGGGTGTTAACTGCATCTCGGTCTTCTTCAGCTCATTGACAAGGCTAAATGCATGTCTACAGAGGAGGCCTTCCAGCCATGGCTGTCAGCCTTTTGTCTTGCATGCCACAGACAGAACCATTTTAATCAATCTTCTATTTTAATCAGTCCAATACTGGCTGCACAATAGCTTGTGACTGACATGACCTCAAGCTTTAATTAATAAATTTACTTATTTTTAAACATGCTGTGTATTTGTGTTTGTTTTGAACCCATGACTACAGTGCTGAATATTAAGCAGCCTGTGAGTGCTGCCCCCTCCTGCTTAGAAACAATATAAGGAGTGACTATGTGAGTGTCAAGGAAACTGTAAGATGCAATTGAAAGTTCAAAGAAATGTCTGGTTTGCTGTAATCAAGAAAATTAAATGTAACAAACCTGAATCAAAGCTCACTGACGGCAAAGGGCTTGAAGAAAAAAAATGGTACAACCTCATAAGGTTCAGTTAAGCAGAATATCAAAATCATGAAATCATGATGAAATCATCTGAAGCAAATTTAAAGCTGTGGCAACTGCAAAGTAGTTACACTGCATTTACCTACTACTGAAAGAGCAAAAGCCTGCTGTGACATCTGAATATGCTCTTTAGTGTGAAACATTCTCTCAGACATTTGGTGAGAGATGACAGGACAAGGACAAGAGATGACAGGACAAAAGGAACTGAACGTATTTGCCATGCTGTTTAATATGTCCTAACCATTAAAAAGATAACCTACAATTATCTGATTGACCCAAACCTGGAAGAAAAAGCTGCAAGCATCATCATCATAATCATTATCCTGATTGTCATCACTACCAGCAATTTCAAAAAGGTTAGTGTGATTTAGCATGGTTTACAAAGGGTGATATTAAAATCTAAATAGCCCTTGAAAGGACAGACTCCCCATCCCTGGTTTAAAAATTTTTTGCTATGACTTACCAACAGTTATGTTAATGGAGTTACTAGAAGGGGAGCTGAGCAACTGAGAAGGAAAGCCGCCCTTGATCCTGTACCGACAACTGTAGCTGCCCTGATGGAAAGCCTCTATGTCGGACAGTGTCAGCTCCACTCTTGCCTGGGTCTGGTCTGCCCTCTGTGTAACCAGAGGTGTGGACACTCCATGCCTGTACAGATGGAAATCACTGAGGTGGTGACCAAGCGGAACACTGCAGCCGAAGCGAACAGCCTCTCCAGGAGAGAACACAGTATGAGGCGACAGCAGGGTGAGAGTGGGCGTTAAAAGGGTACCTGAAGGTAAAGACAGATAATTTTGTCATGAAGTCATAAAATGTGAATAACCTACTACACCATTCTATTCTGACTGTCAGTTAGCATGTTGATGAGCAGCTTGTGTTGGGAATTTTTTTTATCCATGTCCCTAAGCAGTCAATAATCAGAGTAGCCTCTAAAACATCAAGCAGCAGAGGTCAAACATCTGACAGTGCTCCTTGTTAAATGCAAAGACACACACTAGAAAGTAGTCTCACCTGAGCATTTCACCCCTGCATCATTCTCATGGGTGCAGTAGAAGTTACTGTGAAGGACAACAGCACAGCGAGTCAAACTGGACTCATGTCCGGAGCACTGCACATGCCGTAGCCAGATCTCTCCCTTGCCTGCACCGAACACTGCACCATGAAGGGCAGATTCAGCTAAGCCACAGCCCAGCTCCAGGCACACCACATCAGCCTCCCGGAGATCCCAGCCATGGTCACATACAGTCCCCCACTGGTCATGGCGGAGAACCTCAACTCTACCAGAGCACTTGTCCCCATCAACAAGTCTGACCCCACCTGTGAGTCAGAGACAGAATTACTTAAATAGAGGAAGTGCAAGACTGACTGAAAGTTCAGCAGGTTTGTATTGATTCAGGGCTTACCAAAGGCAGTTACTCCATCCCACAGAACACTAAGCAGACCTGTGAGAAAAGTATGTGGAATTTTTATCAATAAAATACAATTGAACTCCATCAACTTGTCAACAAAAACAGTTTTATTTCTCAACCACTGGTTTATTTGATATATCTAAGACAAGCCATTTGAATGTCCCCCAATAAAACTTCTGCAATAAATGCCCCCCTTTCATCGGGTGTTTATAGAGATGTTAATTGAGTTTTGCAATCATTTTATGGGCTCTGGTTAGTGATGCTGCTGAGCTGTGTTGCATTACACTGAGAGAAGCCTGAATACCTTCTCCATCCCATTCAGCTACACCATGAGGTTGTACAAAATATAACACCTCTCGGTATAACACAATGCTAGTGAGCAGGACCACAAACTAAAGCCTCCTAATAATGTTACATTTCAACCAATGCCTCTCTAAACAGCGTTAAAATTGTAACCTCTATAATAAACTACAAATTAGATTTAATAGGGCTGTTGTGTTACATTACTTTCATTTCAGATGAGTGGACCCAACAAATTGGCAAACTGTACTGTGTATTAACGTTACAATAATAACATACGAGCTGAGCCATTATATAATTAGCTACATGACAACTTAGTCAGAAATTACATTCCCTCTTCCATGCTGAATGCAGTGTAATAGTGCTGACTGAAGCTCAAGTAACTGCTGGTTAAGTTATCCCGTTGCATAATCACACGAGCCATAAGCTACCTCAAGGGTCCTGCCTCAGAGCTAGTTAGCTGGTAAACAAGCTTAGCTAACCATGAATAGCTGCCTTGACTTACCTGTAAAAAGGATATGGAGGAATCTCAGCATCGTTCCCCCTCACCCTTCCATCAGACGGCCGGGTGGGAAGGATGCCTGTTGTCGTGGTGACGATGCTGACAGCCGTTGGAAGCTATGACATTGGCTAGCCTGTGTGCTACAACCAACGGCTGAGGTTGGCTAACTAAAGTAACCGCTAACGGCTAAGCAACTTTGACCAACTGAAACTTATGGCGCGGGCGTGATGTTACGTTAGTCAAACACATTATCCAGAATGAGCAGCGCTAAAGTTGACGCATCGAGCGGTGTTGTCTCGGGACAGGGTGAGGCTGCCGATAAGTCCGGTTAGCTGTCACAAAACCATGAAGTCCACGAGACTGGTCGGGATAACGTTAGGAAAGCTAACGTTACATACCGTCACGCCGCCATGCTCCACATCAACAGTCAGGGATGTGAACCCGGTACTGAGCCGTTCTCCCTGCGGCAGACAGAGGTCACCATAAGCGTTTAAATCCATTAGCTTTCTGGGCCACTCCCTGCTCTGGATAGGGGCTTGGCTGCAAATCCTGTGTCCTACAAAGTCATTGTGTAAGGTATTTATTAAAATCATACCCTCAACTTATCTAACAAAGAAACATCTGAAGAAATTCAATATTAAAATTAAACGGAAAGACCATCGATGCATACACATAAAAATGAGACTACTGATCCTTACTCTGAAAACAATTCAAATAATGTCTTATTTGGAATTGAACAAAATGTCACATTCTTTTTTTAAATCATTTTTTAAAATTTTTTATAATTTCTCAGGGGTTTGGATTTCGTTCATACTGATTAGTGTGAACTCAGATCTGTAGTTTGTACTGTGTAGGCTATGTTTTCACAATGCCACCTCACTGTTTAATTTCTATGGCCCTGCCTTCCTCTTTGCTTTCAGCCACACAACCCATTGTGTCATCATGTCTTGAGACATTTAACTGCCTCTGTCTGTGCCGTCTGTACTCTACCCCAACACCCAGTTGGAGGCTTGGATAAACCATGAGACATTAATGTAAAATAGCGTCTTGGATTTTGTTTTTTGGGTCAGTAATATTTTTGGTTACATTATCAAATAGAAAATCTAGAGCCAATGCATAATCAAGCACAGAAAAACTATATAGACTACTGCCTTCTCATAAATTATCCATTAAAAAAGTTTAAAGATTGCTTCAATAGTGGTTAATATATCATTTATTAAAACCTTGAGGATATATTTTCAAGTCTGGCTTGAACAATACCACATTCCTTACTGCTTACTTTGATTGATGTTATTGGTCGCTGTGATTGTTCCGTCTGTACATGCTGGCTAAAAACATATTTGATTTTGCTGCAAATTAATTCTGTTTATATTTACTTAGGATTATGTGTACAGATTTTATCTAACTTTGACATGAAATATTATTATGTTTATCAGGGTCATAAAGGATAGTTTAAGCATTATTGGTGAAATAAGTTATTATCCTGTCTGTGGAAACACAGGAAATTTCATACTAAAAAAACAGATGGATCATTGTCATAACGTTTATTGATGCCTTTATCAACATGAGTAGCTGTAGAACATGTGATTTATTGAAAACCAAGTGCTCTTTAGTAATGAGGAAGAGAAACAACAGCAAAAAGGGGTTTTATTTCTAGCCCGACAGCCTCAAAATTGGTTCTATATATTGCTTGTAACTGATCTGTAGTGAAGAGCATTAGTGAAATATTTCCTATTCAATTCCCTAATTACAATGTTTATACTGTAACATATTAGCCATTTGTGTACCTGTAGTACCCTTACCCTGTTGTACATAATACAGAGAGTAGGAGGAATGGGTGTTTATACAGGACCAGCAGCTCTGTCACTGTCAAAGACATTACATAACCTTCCTGCTGCAGTGCTCCAGTGCTTGGTCATGAGACTGTTCTTTTAAAGGGGAGTAGCTGGTGTGGCAAAATTAACCAAAACCACAATAGGAAAGAGACATTTTCGCCAAATTATTTCTAAGTTGTTGAAATGCTTTTGTCACGAAAAGTGACTAACTTTTTCAAACAACCTTTTTTTTTCCTTTTCATATTATGCAGTTTTCCTGTCACTGATGATCAGTCTTTCCTGTGGCCCAGGGTGGCTTTTTTGCATCATAACCAAATGTGTTTGCATTTTAAGCACTTTATATTATTATCAAATTTACATGCAGTATGAATTATTTGTCATTGTGAAAAGACACTCCTCTCAGACCTCATGAAGGCAGTGTATAAAGCGACGGAGTTAAACAGACACATCAAGAAAACTCTGTTCAGTTGAAAACTGCATTCAGCTATTTTTTGTTCTACGGACTTGAATTTAAATCAGGCTAATTGGTAGCTTATTTTTTCACTTTCTTTTTGCTTTCTTTTTGTTGATTAAACCTGATAACTTCAACTATGACAAAAAAATATAAAACAATAGATTATTAAAAAGGACAGAGAGTTAATTGCATTTTTTAGGCATTATGGTAAAGACTTTCTTCCAGGTCTGAGACTGCAAATGAAACAGCAACACTGTCAGCAATTAACAGTGCGTGGAGAAAAAAAAGATGAAAAACTGAATCAAAGCATTAAGATGCATGCCGTGTTAAGTAGGGAGCAAATGAGAGACTTACATTCAGTACATTTCAGAGATTATGCTGAGGCTTGTATGTGGAAAAAATTGGGAATTGTCCAAAGAGTGGTAGGAACTTATATTTCTTTAAGAAAACTGACTGAAGACACCTTTTACAATCAGGTTCCACCGGGATGCATTTTCAGCCATAATCTCAGTTTTTTTACCAAAAACAGTCCTAAATTTAATCAATTAATCAGAATATTTGCACTTAAGAACAAAACTGACCAACTAGTCCCTCACGAATTCGGTTTTGTCAATCATTGAACCATGTTTGCAGTGCCACACCCTGCTCTGCACATGTGCTAACAATACAGAAAAGGTACATTTGTGTATTAACAGACACTTGGTCAGTTTTTAGGGTCAACCATCAACTGATGTAGTTTGTGGATGCATTTTATTGAGCCACTGGTCAAATAAGCATCAGAATTTTCATTATATTGTAAAAGGTGACTGTTTTATTCACAAAGAAAACATACAGATAAGCCTGTAAATATATATGTATATGTTTATATATTAATGAAAAATATGATAACTCTCTCTGTAATTCAAACTTGAAAACCAGAACATTGTATTTGTGAAATAGATCTCAAAACGATCTTTGTGGTCATTATAGCACTATTAACAGCACTACCCATTATTAACTAAGTAGGTCAACCTGCAGTCGTGTGTATTGGTACATTTACCACTGATAAAAGGAAACAAACACTGTCATAAAATAACAAAACATAAAATAATTTAGTTAACTTAACACTAGTCCTCTAAGAAGATGACCTTTTTTTCACAGGTTTGGAGTTTAAATCAAAGTACCATGACTTATTGAGTTATTTTGGAAAAACTCCTATTGACAAGCTTTCAATAAAACAATGCTTTAAGCTCTTTGGATAATAGTACAACCTGCTTCAGTTCTACCATGAAGTCTTTGTAGCACCACATTAAAAAATGTTTGTGCTGCATTTACAAGAGTCTCTTTCCCTCTGTGTCTCCGGTTTTCTGTGGTATCCACTTTCTGCTAGTAAGGCATTTCTTCACCTTTAGTCGCCCAGCAGATGGACAATGAGTTCGTATGTGGACAGAACAATGGCTGTGTTGGGGATTTGTCTGATTAGCTGTGGAATGAGTCCTCTATAAAAAGCTGCATAGCCTTCCTCCACTGCTATTAGCCTCCCCGTTTGAAAGAAATACTTGTATTTGCTGCCTTCCTCGCGCAGCCTTGTGCGGATGACCTCTGTGGAGATAAACAAAGAAAGAAGGCTTAAGTCATTTAACAAATACTTCTCCCTGACATCAAGGTTGCTGTGTTGCAAGAGACAAACAAACAAAAGAATGTAAGTGTTTACCGTGTGGGTAGGCTATGCAGGACGCACAACCCTTTGAAAAAGCAGCTGCCATCATCAGACTCAAGAAATCTGATGCTCCTTTCTCCTTTTCACTGCCCGGGGAGGTGAGTTGGCTCTCCGCGAGGCGTTTCTTTAGTGTCTCGTAGATAAGGAAGCAGATCATGGTCTCCGAGATGCCAGCATAAGACGCAGTCAGGCCTCGGTAGAAGCCTCGAATCCCTTCCGTTTTGTAAACATAGCGGGCACACTGCAATGCATTCATCTTCTTCTCTCCTCTGGCTCTAAAAAGTCATAGACATCAGGCTCATTAGTACCAAAATCCCATCCTTCTCATCGTTCAAAGAAATTATTGACCATCTCTTGTTGCTGGACCCCGATAAACAGCTCAAGTCTGGTATTATTTTTAAGGAAAGCAGGTGTCTAGCACTTTTTTTTTACTTGAGAAATGATCAAAACTGGAACTTGTCTGGTCCCATAATAAACAGAAAATCAAAAAGATCAGCATTTAACCACATAAGAACCATCTAACACCATAGACTTCTCTTGGGGTTGACTGAGTAACTAGAGAAAACTAATTAAATATTCAATCCTTTTCCCCTTCATTCATAGTCACCATTTTGTTCTGAGGGACAAGTGTTCTTTAAAGTGGGAGTGCTGAAGTTTGACAAAAAATTAAATATCCATTCCTTGTCACATGAGTTCTAATACACAATGCGTATTAGGTGAGTCAGTACTAGGAAAATCTCTCTGTATTTCGCAGGAAAGACGATTTACGTCAACAGGCCATGATTTATTTGCTAGGCGTTGATTGATTTTCTTTTTAAATGTTGACTGTATTTGTGTACCTACTCTCACTGCCAGCAGGGAGAGAAAAAACTTCGTCACTGCAGGTTTGGAAGATAGGGTGAAAAGACTTGTTCCTGTGACCTTACATGATACTACTGCCCTATACTGAGTAATGTAAATATAGACCCTCTTCTGCACACGGGACAGTGCGTCAGCACTGTATTTATGGCGCCAGGTCATATGCTTAGTCTTGCACATTGTATAAGCCAAGGGCGGCACAGTGAAGGGGGGCTGTGTTCAAGGTTTCTGTTAAAAGGTCACATTATATAGAGTACAATCCCACCCACAAAGTCCCTAAAATAAGCCAGATTGTTTTACAAAGATCTTAGACAGAACACTGTGGTCAGACAAGAGCTAAGAATCTGAGTACAAAGAGGGCAGGTGAAATTAAATGTCTACGCACTTTTTCTCCAGCTGCATCCTGGTCTTGACCATCCAGATGGGATTCATTAGAGAGTTAGTAACGAAAGCTGAGGACAGGAGGATAAAAGAAACATGTTCAGTTTTGTATTGCAGAGTAACTCAGGATTCATTTCATCCACTAAGTAACTCAGAATAAAGTTTTATAGATAAAAGTGTTTCTTGCACTCTAATTCATCAAAAGGAGGAACCATGAGATCTCACAACAAAAGCATAAACATCTGCAAAATATAATGCAGTCAGATTAACTTGCTACATAATAAATATGACCTTCTGTAACATAGAAAAGTTAATTTAGAGACTTCAAAAAATGGTTAATGTTGGTACTGTGCTTTGGTATTCAGTGTAGACAAAGGTAAGCATTCAATTTAATATTTTTGCTCCTGATCTTTTGTTTATTACACATGTATGTGATAAAGGCAAACATGCAGATTGCTCACCTGCAGTTCCAGCAGAGGACATGTGCACCATTCCACTATTAGGGACGAACAGCCCATTGAACAGCTCTTTAGATTTGGAGTATGCAGCAAAGTAAATGGCTCTGAAACACAGAATAAACTGGTTAGAACTCTACACAGAAGCAGCTGTAAAGATTAACACACACAGTGTTTAATATGACTGTAGTTTTATTACAGCGTGTCAGTTATGTTAATTATTCCATTGGGACTTGTGTCAGCCTTTGACAGAGTGAATCCAGATCAGTCTGCTGTCCGCCGGGTGATGGCTCTCATTACTTGGCTTCTGGAACAAACTGTCACTGCACCAGAATGGGCTGAATAAGCACTGGGCAACCACAGATGCCCACAGAACTGCTCTGAATGTGATCCTGTTTAACTTGGCCAGTTAGAATGACTGAGCAAAGGATCATGCTGCAGCTACTCATTAACCGTGCAGAGAGTAAATCCAACCCATGACCTTTTTTAGTTAAACAGAGTCTCAAAGTCTGATGAACAATTTGTGCTAAATGCATTAGGACTGTTCATTTTGCAATTACTGATGTACAGAAGAGTTTCCTTCCTGGATTATAAACCCAGAGGAACAGAACAAAGTACTGAACATTTGTTGACACTGTAAAATGGAACAAAGGTGATACTGAAAGGTCACGTGTCCCCACATAAAGCTGAACTTTCCTTATGACACAGGATGAAAGACAGTTCAGTTATTACCCAGCTGTTCTCACTGCTGCATTGGTTGAACTCTGTGAAACTCAAATCTCAATACATAGGTGCCCATTGTCTCCTCATCTGTCTCAAGTTAAATAATAAAACAGAGGATTTCTCATGATGTCAAATGATGAGGCCAGCACAAAACAAATGGCTAACAGAACTCTATAAGGCTGTGTGTGTGTGTGTGTGTGTGTTGGGGGGAGACTCTGAAGTCATTGCCATGATAACAGCTTCCTGTTTATGCGGTCAGTTAATGTCTTTAACCATTAAAGTACAGAGTGTCTTCTTTTTTTGTTTTCTTTAGTTAGCAGCCTGTGGAAAGACTGAGTCTCTGGAGAAATCTTCCCTCCGCTTCACTATGTTTCCTTCTTTACATCTGCTTTGTTTTTTCTTTTGAATACAAGGGCACTTTGTGTGTTATCACTAACCTGTACAAAAACAGGCAGGTATCATTAACACAGGGACTGCCACATGGAATCATTTCAGGAATTTTTTAAAGGCAGAAAGAAGGATCTTTTGGTTGTGTGTGTGTGTTTTTTTTAAAATACATAGTAAATTTGGCCCCTCCTTACTGGCTTAGTGACACTGAAAGCACACACCCCCTGATCATGGTCACCAGATCACAGCCTGGTGCACTACTTATAGCTCTTTCACCCTGTTATTGGCTGAGGGCTACACACCCACTGCCCCAAAGGTTGATACCAGAACAAGCTATAAACAAGGAAAAGTGAGGAGGACAAGGACACCTCCACACTTCTAGTGGGTTGTAAATAATGATTAAGGGAGATTATTTTTGTAGTTTATATATTGTTTTTTACAAAAATAATTCTCATTGCGCCCTTGAAGGAAATGATATAGACAAAGAGAGAGTACATGGGCAACCAGGATACAACAAACAAAACATGCTGACACTGATTTCACTGTACCTTGAGGGGGCCACGCCGACAAGGTTCGGCCCCAGGCCACGGAAAAGTGATTTTGGTCCCTCTTTTTCAAGAATTGACCTGAAAAAATATAGTTAAATAAATAAAATCAACCATTAATTATGAAATACAATAACATATTTAACATAGGTTTATTCATATAAACCACTGTACATTGTTTATTTGTCTCTGCAAATGTTAAAGCAGTGGCCTGTGTCAGATTATTCCCAGTCCTATTAGGGGCAACAAGTAATGAAACCTCCTTCCCGCACCATCATGTGTCATTTTATTCCTGTTTACTTGAGATGGTGTTACATAACTTTTTTACACTCAACACATTTCCCCAGGCAGTGCTTGGCTTGTCATGTCAGCCACATCCCCACAGTTTTTTTTTTTAACTCTTTGCAAGTACTGACAATCACTCTCAAAAGCAGTGTGATGTGCCAGTGGCACATATCAGAACAGGGCAAAACTCTGTGTAATGCACACCTCTCCTTACAAGCAGTGATCAAGCATTCCACTTCTATCTAACTGATACAGAACACTTCTTTAGAAACAAAGATGGGTTTAACAACACAATTAATGAACCCTGTCTCAAGTTTTCATGGCTGGAGGAGAGGTTTTAGGGCTATATTTCTGATGTGTTTGGTATAACTTTTAATCTGTACATGCAAAGAAAACTCTCAAATAGCTCTAAAAAATCTAGATGTATCAGTTAAAGTAAGTTGAAGTACTATTATCATACCTAAACTGGCAAGGAAATGCATTTGTTTTCTTAGAACGACCTGGCAAGTGACAATGATGTAGGCAAGTGTAACTTTTTTAGTGTACAGATACTGCAGATGCCATTCCAGATTCAGTTCAGAGTGTACCCCCAGTCATCTGAGTGTAATACAACACTGACACGAGTCTCCAGTTTAACCCCACCCCTTCTTCATGGCCCACTGCTGGGGCTGCTTCTAGACTTCTCCAACCAGTCATACAAGGTCTACTTTCCCAGACACCACATTTTTTAAGCATATCTTAAGATCTGGTGGAAATGTAAAATGTGTGTCACCTCATACAGCTGGTAAAAGACACTACATAAGAGGATGACACTGTGTACTTGAACTTCACTTTGTGTAAACAGGATTAGAGGCCTTGATTTTAAGATTACAACTAAAGCAGAAGGTGAATAACAGACTTTGTAAAATATTTCCACATACTAAATAACAAGATTTGCACAGACCTTAAATCAACAACTCCAAACAAAGTTTTTGTTTTAATTGTTATGCAACAACTCAGACATACCTACAAAGGGAGATCTCTGCAGGGTAAAACTTTGTATTATGCAAACATGTAACTTCAAAAGTCACAAACTAGCAATTATGCATGCTAGTCCCGACAGATTATTCCTGTTAAAGCAGCAAAGTGCCCCAGCTGTGAAGAGGGAACAGCCTGTCCCTTTTGTGTGCAAGAGAAAAATACTGATGCCCCCAGGGACAGCCTACACAGCATGTTTGCGTAACGATAATACAAACAAACATCCTACCGTAGGACCTGCAGCAGTCCTGGTGTAACAGTCCCCGGTCTGATAACCCCAGTGCCACTTATGGTGCCCAGCTGGACCTGGAAGACGGGTCTAAGGGTGAGGCCAGAGGACTGCAACCGTGTCTTTAACACCTCCAGGGGGCAGGTCACGATGGCTCCCACCGTACCACTACATCTGCAAATTGATTTCACAAAATTAGGATTATGGACCTTGGGATGTTTAATTTACAAATAAAACATTTCCTATTGATCAGTGCATGCATATTCTGATACAGTAATTGTAATGTAATGGTTAACATTCTTACGAGTAAAGCAAGTCTTTTAGTTGCAAGGATATTAAAATCAGCTTTGTGTGGGGAGAGTTTTTTCCATCATAACAGCTGAGGAGTCACTGACCAAGTGCAATGAACAATTATGGTCAAAGATCAGTCTCTTGCTCTGCAGCAGAAATACCCGTGAGTTAACCCCACACATGTGGCACACAGGGTATTTTTCATCTTAGATGCTCTGAATGCACTTATAAAAAAGCTATTTACCTGACAGAGGACGGTTTCAATTTCAGCATAAACAATGCATTCATTTAGTTCTTTGCAGATTTTACTGGTATATTTTCATTCACCTGTCTGTAACCTTATCAGCAACCAGCCCAGACATCTGAGATAGATTAGACTAAGCCTCTGGACTGGCTTTTGTCTGAAGGACAGAGTCAAACATCTTAGCAAAAGTAACACCTGACCTAATTACTGTCCCTTTACTGATCATTGGTCTATCTATCCCAGTTCAATTGTTGGAAATTGTGAGGAGAAGGAGTTACGCTCTTTTTTTTCAGTTCTCCACATTACGTAACCTAATCTAACAAACACATGCGACTGTTGCAACTATGTGCTCTTGTTGTGGCCATGACCAGCGGCCACAGAGTTAAGAAATCTAGGGAAATGGGTTCAGGGTAATGGACGTTGTGAAAAATCAGAAGTATGCTTATAAAATTAAATTGAGTGTATCAGGTCTTGGCATCGTTCAGGTAATAGTAGTCGGTTAAAAGCTGCCATTCAAACTTGCTGGTTGTCGGAGTAACTGTTAGCTTGAGAGGTTATAATGCATTTTCCTTCATGTGTTTTTATCGTATGATAGGAGACGGTCTATTTATATAATACAGACGTCCGCACTTGAATTAAAACAACACGGCAAACATACCAATGATATTCTTAAACAGTGGATCAATTTCAGATGTTAGAATTAAATTTAGAGCTAAAAATAGTAGCAGCCTCGATGAACCCCAGTACACTGTGTGCACAGCCCTCTACAGGCTCATTACACCATCTCAAGGGTAAAATGGCGTCAATTTTAAGAACCCTCTGCTGTTTAAACGTGATCCCGACACAAACAGGATGACATTCAGCTCGTGTTAACATCACAGTACTGTATGTTATTATTTGGGGATAACAAATGCTGTTCTTCAGCCAGGTGTCTATGAGCTGTTGGCATCGGTAGCATGAACCTGTGGTCCCTGGCAGTTGTTTAGCTTCACTGTTACATAACACCGAGGACTGCGCCACGTCCAGACACGACTGTGACGGGAGATTTGGCTAACTGCTAACTCAGTGTCTCAATTTACACACGACTGAGCCAGTTTTAGATGTACATCATATAAAACATCACGTTGTCACA
The DNA here is from genome assembly GCA_029814765.1 of Acanthurus leucopareius. Lineage (NCBI taxonomy): Eukaryota > Metazoa > Chordata > Actinopteri > Acanthuriformes > Acanthuridae > Acanthurus > Acanthurus leucopareius. The sequence continues at coordinate 9,298,956 of JAQMCX010000002.1, forward strand.
CAAAGTGAGAATACGACCTTCCAAATCCAACAACAAACAGGGGCATCTCACAAGCTAACGCTAGCGTCAACGTTAACTGACGTTAGCCAACTAACGTTAGCTGATCATTACCAATGATAGATGTTGCCGGTTGGCTCATTGTCCACGGGACTCAAGGCTAATATATTTATTTAAATCATAGCGCCAAAATAAACGTTTTTGGTTAACTTTATTCCGGTATTTTTAGATCATAAAAATGCCAATTATGGATGGAATTTTTTTTTTTTTTTTTTTTTTAAAACGGACGTTCAACGACATTTAAAGAGAGAAATCGTTCTGTGCTAACACAAGCTAACACAAGCTAACACGCATTTCTATATCACTGTTAGCATGCGGGCTGGCGGATCTTTGCTAAAAATGCGTTGAATACACTAGTAAATTCTATTTTGTTTCATACAGCCTGTTAAAGGTAGTTATCTAGCAAATATCGTGTTACCTAAGGTAGTGTTACTTTTATAACCTTACATTACAGTTTGAGCTACAGCGTATATGTTACTTTGGATAGAAACAGTAGCAATGATATGACTTGACTCACCCCCCAGCGAACAGATGTAGCAGCGTGTCTCTCTGTGCCATCTTCTCTTTCTTCAAATACCCACCATACTCATGCTATAATTTTCTTAAAACCGTGTTTGTACCGAAGAGCAAGGCTGTGGTGACGTTTCTATGGTGCCTGTCTGCTGCTGTTCTTCGACCTATCCCTCTTACCGGCTCTATGAAGCTGTCAGAGGCGGAGCGGGCTGCGGGGTGACCTAGGGAGCTGCTCACATTTACGTCAGTGGGCCGGACGGAGGTGTTGTCCGTGACGTAGGAACATGTGCTCTCTACCTTGTGTCTTGTCCTTTTTTCATTCTGTTGCACAATCAATACCAGCAACAATACTCTGAAAACAACCTGAGAACAACACTTCTGAGTCCCACTGACCTTCACTAGTTTCTAAATAAGACAAAAGCTCTTTTAATTTCCTTAAAATTGCATTTAATCACAGTGGGATGTTGGGTTATGTAATCCATGCAGCAAGCTGTTGGTTGCGAAAACATTTAAAAATCAACACCAGATAGATATGATTAAATAACATCAGTAAGAATGAGATATCTTTTTATCAAATATACCAAAGAGCATGAGATGACGAGAATAAATTCTTGCATTTCCAAAAATCAGCTTTATTAAAAGATGGTTGGAGAGGAGTGTATGTATGCACAAACTGTATTCTCAAGTAATACCTCTGACTGGCCTGTTTTTGACATCTGAAATTTATGATGCTGAAAGATCCTGCACAGTCATCACATTCAAAAAAAGTACACTTTGATCTGCATGCTTATCTGAATTATGTAATATCTGTTACCACTTGCTTTTGTAGCAGCTCCTAAGTGCTCTCTTGGGACATATCTACTCTGGCAAGGAATGGACTTGGGAGATAAAAGAGACAGAAATCCTCCTGTTTTTCAACATGAAGACCCCAGAACAACAAAAATGACCTTGATTTTAACTGAAGACAAATGACTCTGTGACCTGTTATGTGTGGCATGGAGGACATGTGATATTATGGTATTTGCGGTCTACCAATCAGCTGCATGTAATAAAAGTTGGAATTTAAACTCCACTCTGACCCTTTGACTATCTAGGCTTTTAACCTGTAGACAATTTCTCAGTCCTTAATGGCACCTTGTTTTTGTCTTTATGTCTGAACAATAACATTCATGTCACTGAGAAAAAAACAGTTTCATTAAACCAGCTGAACCTGCTTTTTGTTCCTGATGAAAACATATTTGTCATCCTGTAGTGTACATGTAAACAAAATATGCTGGCATTCAACTCATTTTGCTCTTTTACAGATCTGAATTTTATTGTTTCCACTTTTTCTTAAAGCTTTGTACTTAATTCTTAAAAGTAAAAATAGACAGGGTTGGCAATGTAGTTAATTTCCTGTATTTCAAAACAAGCTTTGGGTCTCTTTTGTATAAGTCTTGCCAACATTAGTTATGTAATTTAAGTGTCTCTTAAAAAAAACTGTGGTTTAATTAAAACAAGTTCAGACATATTTTTTCTATTACTTTTACTTCACTACTTTTACTTGCACTGCAGCTCTGGTCTCACACTTCAGTTTCAATAAGAACTTATAATTTTCCAAGGAATAATACATTGCTGAAAAGTTAATCATTGTCTCATGCATTTCTGGTTCATGTGAACTCACAAAAACATTGTCTGGTTGAAACTCGATGTAAGAATTCAAATGCTGGCAGTTGTCAAACATTGACAGCTGTTTTGGGACCAAAGAGATCTAATTATCCATTCTTTCACAAAATAAGCAAAGTCTAACCCATGCAAATGTACATAACAGAACTTATTCTTCTCTTCCTCTCTGCTACATTACTCATCTCATGACACTTGCTCCTGCCACCTCAACCAAATACAACTGCAAATAGTCTCTAACACAATAACATGGAAGTACCAGCAATTTAATAATAAAATGTGATAATATTCAAAATGAAAATATTCACAGGGGCAACTTCCTGAAAAGTGAATACTTTAACTTTGACTACATTTTGCAAAAATAATTTATTGGCTCATTGAACTCAGGATTTGTAACTTGGTTTTTATGGTGCATGTATGGAAATTAAGGATGTGAATACTTCATCCACATCTGATTGACAGTCACGCTTGGCTTCATATTGTGGACGACAACGACTGTGGATGAACTCAACCAGTTGTTAAAAGATAAGATAAGATCAGATATGATAACCCTTATTGTCTCAAGCAGACATATTGCTTGGACAAAAACGCTGCACACAGCTGTGATCAACCTACCAGATAATGATACACCATAGACAATAATCGTTTGATACAGCAATGATAGAATATCTCACATGCCTTCTAATAAGAAAAGATAGGTATTGTAAAAATTGAAGAAATAAATCATAAAAAATATAAAATGATGCACTAAATCAGGTTCACTAGTTCAATCTTGCCTGTGAGCTACATAGATAAGGATTAACCTGTTTTCTTCTGACTGAGCTCTGCTAAAGATGATAACATATTCTTACTCTGATAGTGATACACAGCAGATATGATCAAAGTCAGAATGTAACTTCTTCTACCAACTTCATCCATGAAACAGTTAGCAAGAGCCCATTTTTTGATAACTGTGGAGGCGTCTCTGAAATGAATCACACACTGTAATTCTTGGTCAGACCTCTGAATCATACTTTGGTGTGTGAGCTCTGTCCTTTCAGCTGAAACCTGATGACTCTGTAAGCCCTTTTTTGTTGTATTAAGGTAAAAAATGAGGAGGTGACTAACTTTTAAGGTATCAGTCCTCTTGTGATACACTGAGGGGTAGTTGTCACAAAGCAGCAGGCTTAGTACGAGGATGAGGATGAAGGTGAGATGAGCTCCCACAACCTAAAAATACTCCTGTACGATGGTGTTTGACCTCAGAAAGAAGCCACTGACCTCTAATTGTTTGGAATTGTTTGTTATAAAAGAATAAAATCATTTAATAAGAAATGATTCACTTGCATGTCATTTAACTTATAAATATGGTAATGTAGGAGTTGGAAATGCTGACACCTAGTGACCAAATATGACACATAAAGCTACAGGACAGTTCTTACAGCTCTGCAACTGTGAAGACAGAAAATACTCAAATCCTCAAAGCTTTCTGTCCTTTTCTCCATCAGCTGTATTTAATTTTTTACTCATTATTTTGCATCACCTCTTTTGTTTCATTCTTAGTTATTTAATGTGCTGTTTTTTAAATACAGGCCTTGTTTAGTTGCAGGTGCAATTCAGATCCCTATTGGGTTTTTGTGTTGTAAGTCTCTCTGGGTTTCTTTGAATCAACTGCTTACCATGACATGTGTGTGTATTTGTGTGTGTGTGTGTGTGTGTGTGTGTGTGTGTGTGTTTATGTGAGAAAATAAATGTAGTTGAACCTAATCCTGTGCCCTCTGTAAAAGAGCTTAACCATTACAGGGATTAAAGCCTCTCAGTTTCTGCATCAGTGAAACCGTCGAAGTAGTTGGGAGACTGATGCAACGTTAAAACAGGCTCAAATCCCCCCACACCCCTCCCACCACTCCCTGACCCCTTTAGAAACCGGTTTTGCTCAGTGTTTGGTTCATGTAGCCTTGCTTACATTTAAACACATTTCATCTGAAAAGCACAGGGCTTGGTTGCCTGAGCTACAACCATACTTCAGTGGGAATCTGCACATTTAATCTTACCCTGAATCCAAATTGGGTGAATTTTTACAGCAGTCACTGAGAAGAAATTCATGCTGACTTTTAAGGTGGCATCATTTAGGCAAAATGTAAGGTGTGTGTCAGTGTTTCTTCTTTTCTTGGAATGTAATGTAACTCAAATGACTGTAATACCCATGCAAGTTAGACACTGACTTTTGATTGATCTAAAGGTGATGGTTAAACTGTGGTAGTTTTGAAGCCTTCGCTTTCGGCATCTTTTTTTTTGTTTGATTGTATTACATTCACCACCTTTAGCTCGTTGTTTATGGGCACATTTCCTTCATATACAGGACAGAATATATAAATAGAAATAATTATATAATAATTATATAATGTGTCAATCTCCATCATTACCACTGCTTGCTGATTTCTGGTATATCATTACTGTCCTCTGTTGTCTCTCCAACACGTCCATTAGGCAGCCGCAATTGATTTTTAAAATTCTGCTGTTGGTTTATTAAGCTCTTTTTTTAAAAATACTGCTTCATTATGACCCACCAGGACCTCTCCTCGAGACAAGTCTGCCTTTTGCCCAGAGGTCAAACTAAACATTTAGAAGCAGCATTCAGTTTTATGTTCCACGTGTCTGGAGTAAATGCTCAGAAAACCTAAGATCTGCTCCAACTCTCAGTTCTTTCAAAGTCAAAGCTTGGGGCAAGCAATTGCTTCTTATGACATTTATTTGGTAATAATTTTAATGATCCATAATTTCTACTCTCCTGTTCAATTGTGTATTCTATTTTAACCATCCTTTCTTTTTTTTACAGTCTTATGTTTACTATCTCGCCTTGATGTCATTTATGAGTGTTATGTAAGCACTTTAAATTACCTTGCTGTTTCCTGTACATCAAGACAGATGTTTTCAGTGATTTGGCTGGTTAGACTTCTGATTCAGTAGAGTGAGATCACCAAATTTAATGGCCTGATTGCAGAAGTGCAAATTGTCCTTTTTCACAGCAGACATGCTGACTTGTCGCAACAGGAATTTCACGTGTTAAGAATGACATTAATGACAGCTCTTCTCTCTTAAGTATCCCCATGGCAGTGGCAGTGAGAAAGCATCAACAATCCCAATGTGACATGTCAAAATGTCTTCTGTGCAGGTCAGTGTGAGCATGAAACGGAGAGAGTGAGGTGTTATTATGAAGCACATTCTGTTTACACACCCACTCTGTCCCGAGATGAGGTCTTATCAGGCAGAATAGGTGAAAACACCCATGTAGGTGAACATAAAATTTGTATAGCAAAACACACACTTGCCATTTAGCATTCATTGTATTCCACAATAAGCCTGCTGTTTTCATGCACCCTTTTTAAGGATTAACATTCAGACTATTTTATCTTATTTCTTAGTGGCAATACCTTTTTAAAATGTAATTGTCATGGTTGATCTGTGTACAATGCACATTACACAACAGATACTTTGAAATAAACTTTAATAGATACTTTCAAACAAATCTACAACAAGAAATACAAATAAAATGGAAGCTGCAAGCAGGGAAAAGGAAGGTGTGGCACAGTGTGTCCATATCAGCTGAGTGCTGAATAAGGACCAAGTCTGCACATTTAAAAAATACTAGAGTCAACAGATCTACAATATGGCATTTGACAATATGTTGGCAATCTGACCTTCTTTTATTAGACTTGTGCAGCACTTTGTAGATTGTCCTTTTCTGTCATTATGGCGCTTTAAATCTGAAGTTTGCTGATTCAGGCACAAAGCCTTTCACCAACAGTCTGTTTCCCAAACCCTTTTTTTTCCCCCTGAACATGTCATAAAACACAAACACTACATCAATGGTTCTCAGCTATGTGCCAGTCAGACCCAAGAGCAGGTTTTCTTTCCACCGAATCACTTCAGAGGCTATTTCATTGGTTAGTTTCCATTCTGTGGCTGAATATGTGCAAACCAGTGAAATCAGCTGATGGAGAAACTGGTTGAATTTAACAAAAAAAAAAACAAAACCAAAACAGCTCATTTGGGCACTGACAGCATGTGGTTGAAAACTACTGCACTACAAAAAGCAGGAGTGATGGAAAAGATTTTAAAAAAAGGTGTTATGATTGTATTGAGAGAAAAAAAATCTGCAGATGCATGCTACAAATAATCACAGTGACATTACCCTTCCGTTAACATTTCTGCTGACGATGTTCCTGTCGGATGCCTTGATGGTAAGCAATGGGACAGACTCCTGTATGGCAGAGAAACCTGATAGTGCACTGAGTGGTCGGAGCTGCTTTTCAGCTGCCTCACAGTGCGTTCGTCCACAGTGAACTACACACTCACTGTGGAGTGATCAGCTTCTCCTCTCTGTGTTGTGTGAACCTCAGTTTATTTACTTATTATTATTCATTTAAAAACTTTTATTTCTAAAAGCAACAACAATTTCATGTTATGATACCCAATTTGAGAGGATGCGCAGGTTGACTTGTGTGTGTGTGTGCTGCCTCCTTGTGGTAGGATACTGGCAGTGCACTTCTGCACAAATGCTCAAAGTTTCCACGGCGCAGGTTTGTTTTAGGTCAACCAATAACCTTCAAATTTTTTAAAAGCTACAATAGAAAAAATTCATAATCATAGAGGATGGAGGTCACAGCAGAGATACTGACTCCATATGCCACCACATTAACTTACTAACCAAAGGAGGTACACCGCCATGGTGACTGTCAGGGCATTGTCTGGATCGGCATGTGCATAGTGCTCAGTGATTCCTGATTTTATAAAGTTAGAGAGTACAATTGCAAAGAGTCATAAAAAAACAGGATAAGAAATTCAAAGGAGTCCAGCCACTGACACAGAAGCATACTTGTCGAAGGCTGAGTCAGTCCTGGAGGCTTGAGCAATGTTGTCAGACGGGTTCTACCCCAGAAGGATCCCAGAGAAATATGAGAGAGAGACGAGGGTGTGCTGAGTGTGTGTTGTGACCGTCAGCTGCGTCATTGGTAGAGCAGATAGTTCTTGAGAGAGGCTGGCAGGGGCAGTCTATGGATTTCGCTCAGACGGTCTCTTCCTAATGCCACTCTCACCGAACGCCTACACAGGTCCATCAGAGAGAGGGGTTCAGCTGAGGGGGAAGACAAGAGGGGGAGAGGAATGAGCAAGGGCAGAATATCTCTTCAGGAGAGAGATGCAGTAAAGTCTTAACGCAAACTTAACAGCATTACAACATTTAGCCTCTACTGCCATGGAGAAATAATAATATTGGCGAGTCATGAAGATGACAGAAATTAACCAACATATTCTCAAATAATCTAGAGAAATCTTTGCCCTTGTCCATGCTGCCGTTAGTCAGTTTTACATTGTAATTGTGATAAAACATTTATAATTATTTGATTAACACTGCTGTGAAATCCACTATAATTAAATGATATTGACAAAAAAACAGCAGTGGTCTCAACAAATCTGGGTGGAGTAGTAGATCTCCCTCCTCTGCATGTGTCAAATGAAATGAAGCAAACATCTACAGAACAATTTCCCTTCAGTATTACCAACTGTCACTTGTCTTCTCTTGCACTATAAATTGTGAAACATTTTTGGTAATCTATTGACCATTTGAGTCACTTGTCAAGGAAGAGATTTGTTTTCACTGCTCGTCAGAAAAACATTGTGAGACAGTCTTGACTCACATTCTGACATTTAGGGGTGTGCATCTTGCAAAAACAACAACAATTGCAATGCCAATATAATACCAGAGTTTTAGTATCTATACCAATATAATACTTTTGGAAATCTTACCAGGAGAAGTACATAAATTTCCTGAAATTCTAAAAATCTCAAATACAGGTCTTAAAGCAGTCATACGACACTTTCTACACCAACAGCTACATGCTATCTGACATTTATAAAACAGTAATCCAAAAATCAGCACAACTAAAGAAACAAACAAGACTAGGATTCAGACTGATATTTAGTGTCAAATTTTGATACTAAAACTCTTTAAATATGTGCTACATGTAATGTTTTTCAGCCTTCAAAAAATACTATTTTTTACACTATCCAGTCTTTACTTCCAGTAATTTCTTTGGTAGATGAAAAAAACTGGGTCAGTAAAAAACAAAAAATAGTCATTAATTTCACTTGCAGCCAAACACTTTAGCTTCACTGCCAACACTGCATACTGGATCCAAAGAGGCGCAAGATTAACTACATATTGCAGGACAAATTGTCTTTAACATCAGTGCAAAAGATCAGGGATTTCCCCTCTCTACATTCAATTGAAAATGGCTTTTACGCCTATCACTGCATCTGTACTGCCTCTTTTCCACAGGCCTATAAAGTAGGTCGAGGGATCTGAGCCGAACATAAAAATCTAATGAGCACAGAGCACTTGGGACATGTGGGTAGTACAACATGTTTTGAAAAAGCACCTATGTGTCCTCATTTAAAGCTCATGACCCTATAAACATGGAATAATTGACATTAATCCAATTTAAATCCATTTGACATTTTAACATTTGTCTAGGGGACAAAGCTGATGCTTGTTGTTTGTACATGAACATGATTAAGGACTACTGGATGTGTTCAATGTGATAAACACCAATGTCTATAATGGAGGCAACAGTCTTGTTTAGAAAAGAAGGCAAAGTACAGTTAACTAGGGCATGTCAAAGATCACATCTTTTTTTGTTTCTCTTTACTAAGATAAGGAACCAGGGATATCACTCTCATGAGAATAACAGATTAAGGGAAGCAGTTAAATATTAATTTATATCAACCTAGACTGCTAGTCAAGAATAAAAATAATGTCATGTTATTTTTATAATGTCATGTTATCACATGTACTGTTTTACAAAATAGCAAGTGACGCTGCTATGCTGATGCGAGTTTGACACAGTAATGCTGCACTAAAGTAACCCTGCAGTAATATGTCCTACTTAAGTCAACATAATGAAACCTGAAGTGTCACACCTTTGTTTATTGCATCAATAAATGTTGCCACTGGGTTTGTAAGAACTGTACATAAAACATCATCATATATGGAAAATAACTGTCACTCATGAAAGTTAAACATGGCAGAGGCATTTTAAAACATTTTAAGTTTGCACTTACGATCAAGCCCATTTATGTACCGGATACGTATTTCACAGTGTCCCCACACAGCGCTCACCACCGGGTACAGCTTCCTGCCCTTTAGTCCTCTGAACGCCACCCCTAGATAATGTCCATCCACTATGTAACCCAGAGTCCCCTCATCCATGTCCAAGACAACTAAGAGGGAGTCTGGTATTATGAAGGTGTCGTCTGGCTCCAGGAAGGCCGGGTAGCTTTTCCCTGGGAGATTCTTGCCATCGTGGTAGAGTTTACTCCTGCACAGGTCCCAGCCCCAGGACTCAGCGTTACTCCCTACCAAAGCTGTATAGCCAACAGAGTGTAGGGGTGCTTCACTAGTGGCCACTCCAACCACAGCGTGCGTGCCCCTCTGACGCATAGCCCAGCTGATCTCCCACACATGCAGTCCCCTCGTATAGCCAACACGGCCCCGGATTGCATCCGTGCTCTGCGCCACAGGGTGCCTGTGAAACACCAGCTTGTTGTCGTCCTTGACAAAGATGTTGAGGGAGCGGTCATCATTGTTCCATGAGTGCTGGACCTGGATGTCCGGGCTGGCAGGTGGCATGTCCAGCAGCAGATCCAGTCGAGATGGCTTGGTGTGACTCAGGGCCTGTAGCTCCAGCTTCAGGGGGCTGAACGCCGGGTCCCGCATATCGATGGTTTTGATGCCACCTGGGACTTTTTGCCCCATGCTCTGGGTGATTATAGCAGCTCCCTCTTCCTCCTCCTCCACCACCTCCTCCTCCCCCCCTCCTCAAAGACAAATGGGGGGAGTAAATCAGCCTCAGACCCTCACCTCCACTGTACTCCAGCACCCCAAAGCAATTTTTGTGCTTCTGTGTCACTTGATGCAAACAGCAAAGGTCAGACCGGGTGCTGTTTGCAGCCTATCTAGATTAGAGATGAAAGCAGATAAGATAAACAAGTTAATTATTAATTAAGCTAATTAGCCATCTTTCTGTCTGGAAGAGGAAAAATAAGCAACAGATCCTTCACAAAAGAAAAACAAACGAGTTTAACATAAGGCACGCTGAGAATTCATTCTTAACATTATAACATTTGATAGCAACAAAATAGTACATCTGATTTAATAACATCATAGAGCATTTGTAAGAATTGTTACAGTACATTTAATAGAGGGTTCACTCAGTGTTTTAATTTGATTCAGTTTTATTTGGTGGTTATAGAGGACAAGTGATATTAGTTGCAGGGCTCTTGAGCAGCCTCAAAAGTGGCTTTGTTCTCATTTGATGCTTAGTAGTGTGAACAAAGTAGGCCGGGTCCATGATGTAAGAAATCTGACATGTAAACCTAAATACTGATTGACAATAATGTATTATTTTTAACAACAGCACAAGATTCAAGATTCAAGATTCAAGAATCTTGTGCTGTTGTTAAAAATAATGAAGAACATGTCTGCTGACCACAGCCTCATTTTGTTAATCCTGAAAGAAGGTGGATATGTCTTTGGCAGTATTTGGCCATAAATCCCTGAAGGCAATCTAAAGTATGAAGCAGTCAGACAGAACATCAGGACTGTATGGCTGTGTTTTCCCTCTCAACCACTTCTCTATAATGTCGAGCCAACCAAGAAAGACCAAATCAACAAGCTTCTGCCATTTAGTCATAAATGTATTTTTTTGTATTGGGGAAAAAAATAAAAAGTATGACAGATTAGACTGTTTACAGATACTAGTTGGCCAGATATTAATGTTATTTTAGAGGCTATTAAAGCTGCAACAATAGGTTGCTTTATTTATTAGAATCAGACTGTTAAATCAATTTATTGTTGAAGTTATTTTCAAGCAAAAATGTCAGGGTTAGGGTTAGGGTGAGGGTTAAACATTTACTGGTTCCGACATCTAGATGTTAAAGATCTGTTGATGCTTTTTATGTCATTTATGATAGTAAATGAAGAGTCTTTGGGTATTGGATTTTTGACAGGACAAAACAAGCAATGTGAGGACGTCACTTTGGGCTCTGGGACATTGTAATGATTATATATCCAAATATTTTGATATTTCATAGATGACAGAATTCATCTTGAAAATACTCAGCATATATTCCATAATGAAAATAACTGTTAATTGCAGCCCTAAAGGGTACAGATAAAAAATCATATTTGTTTTAGCTGCTTTGTACACACTGACTTAACACAAAATATTCAATATCATTATCAACATAATTTATCAGATCAAAGATTGAGAAATACCATTTGCACAATGGAAGCCATCACCTTAATGTACCTGGTTGTATTGAAAAGTTGTAGGCAATGTTTCCTATGGGAGTATTTCTGCATCAATATGATTAAGTACTTTGTTTTACCAGCTACTAGATGTGTTATGTTAGCCAAAAACACACATTCCTGTGTGGTTATTTGATCTGCAAACAGTTTCTCAATTGACCTTTCTGAAAATGTATTATATCATAATTTGCAAAAAATTGCACACACCTTGATAAATCATTATATCTATACAGTGAAGCCTACACATATGCCTAAAAATGTCAGCAAGCACAATTGATAAGGTGCCTTCTTCAGTCTTTAATTTCAAGAATTGAGAGGCACAACATACGCATCCTATATTTTTTTTAAACTGTGCCTTTCCAATGTTTTTTGACCTACAATAAAAACAACACAGATTATCCTACAGTGACACATTTTGCAGAAACAAGCTGTGCTTGAAAGCAGTATGTTTAAATTCAGTTTTTTGGTAAACCAACTCTATGCAAATAAAGTGCAATATAATAAAAAAAAATGCATGAGACTGTGCCTAGCTAAAATTAACCACAACAAATTCAATTTGCATGATCATGATTTCATGTCTAGACACTACACATATTAGCTGTTAACTAACTATACCAACTTTGCTCTGTGTGGCATCATTTAAAACAACTGAAGACTCGCAAAAGTACATAAAATATGTCAGCGACACTCTGCGATACATTTTCTTGGAATTTGGATGTGCATGATTTTATAGAACCAAGAGCCATTAAAAATTTAACCCTTTAATTTTTAAGAACCTTGCTCTAAATATTTTCAGTATCAGCAGTTTATGAAACACTTATATCTACATAATGACTAGAGCCCTACATTTGTAACTGGTAAACACCCATGTTAATATGTTCTTTGTTTGCTTTGTGACTCATTAGGATGAGGGTGAAACAGCATGAAAAACCATTCAAACCTTGTTTGATTAGTTGTTCTCAATTTGACTTGTTACATCTCCTCAAGTTTTTCTTGACAAACTGGAGTTAATTTGAGCATTTGTGGTGATGTTGCCAATTTCTAATTCAAGTAAATTAAGCTGCTGCAACAGAAAGTGCTTGACACATTGGCAGAGTCAAACTTTTTTTCTGATGTGTACACAAACAACAAACCATGTTTGGTCAAGTAATAAAAATATAGGTCAAATATATTTCATAAGAATATAGTAACGTCAACAGGTGATTTGGTTTTATGGCATTACAACCGTCATTAAATCTGATTTTTTTTTCAAAAGCTAATAATCATAAAAAAAATGCAGGCAGCACAAAAGTGGATCCCAGGTCGTCCATAGTCTTACTTAGCTACTTTTCCCACAGTCTCCAAAAATAGGAGAAAAAGAGGGGAAAAACTTGAGCCATTTTAAAATATATGGTTGTCAAGTCAGAGAGCAACAGGAAAAGAAGAAATAAAATGTATGGCTTAAAGACCTAAAAAAAAAACCAACTTCTGTCGTGTTAAGGGAAACATTGCTGGACCACAGCTCTTTTGAGGCATAAACTGTTTCAGGGACACAGAAAGTTGACAATAAAAGCCTGATGAATACTTGCAGTGCTTTACCTCACTGCCTCAACCTCAATAGGCCACAGCTGTGATGGGGCATCTATTGCGGAGCCTGAATCTAACAATTAAACAACATCTTGTTGCTAATTTTTACATTCAGCGGTACTACTTAAGGTCAGTGGTCTAGGCATTCTCTTATACTGAAGACCCTGCAATGGTCCAATACCCCACCCTACAAATTAAAGATCAATATCCCAAAGGGGTATAATGTGACTTTCCGAGGCTGCAGGTGTGACAACTGATGCTCTTTGGTCTGCCTGTCTTGCAGCCAGCGAAAGTGAACATTGTGTAATGTGGAAAACTCTGCTGCTGGGAAGGCCACTCTAATTGAATTGTAGACAAGAGTTCATTCAGAAGTGCTTTGGCTCTTCTTCTAATGCAAGTAAACAACCATTTAAATGGGTCATGTCTCTTCAGTGATTGGAAAACAGGAGGGAAGAAAAAGCAAGCAGCGGGTGGCCAGCATCTGAATGTAAACAATCTCTTTTTCAATGCCTGTCCAGCATTCAGGGAGAGTGAAACATGTTAATTTGCACACTCCTTTGAGCCAGAAGTTTACCATTCCCTCTCCCCGTGGCAAAGGGCCACTTTACAATGCACACAACATGCACAAGTAAATCAAAACTAACAGAACAATAAAAAGGTCTTCCCACATTTACCTTCGACTTTAAAACAAACATACCGATTAGTAGCATAAAAGGTGGCTTGTGGGGGGATATATTTGGGCTGGATCCTGGCCTGGGCTGGTTGGGGTTCCCGGGCCCCTGGGTTAGTTTAGAGCTTATTAAAATGCAAGAGGAAGGGCTCCCTGGATTTGCTGAGCCAAGAAAACACTTGTCTCTATTGTAAGGCCCAATTTAGACAGGGCCCACCTGAACTTAAGCCCTCGCCTGTTTGTTGACCTGCTGAGTGCATAAAGCTCAAGGTTTAGCAGAGACAAAGTCATCCGTTGTACACATACAAAGCCTGGATGTGTAATTAAGAAAAGAGTGCTAAATATATACAGTCTATCAGTTTTCTTCATTCTTATGATAAAATTTAAACTGAACAATGTTTGCGCATTTAAAGGGCTTTAGTGGACTTATCTTGGTAGTTTTCCTTATTAAGCTACCCTTTTATTTTCTTTACGTCAGATTCTGTATTCTACTCTCAGTTGTCAGTTTAATGGGGACTAACCAAAACAAATGCAGCCTTCCCAATAGCTTCCCATTAAATCCTGTCTGAATGACTGCTTTAGCGTTCAGTTTTTATTCATTCAAAATTATAGTCATATAGAGGGGCATAGTTCATTGTGCCATTGACCTTTATTACAGTATATTATTACTGAGAGGTGTGTGTGTACTGTTTGTTTCTCTTCTTTGTGACATCAGTTGTGTGTAAAATATCACTTTTCAGAATTCCCTAATTATATCAATGAAGACAGAATATTATAAACACCTCTTAGAATAATGCAAGCAGAATTAGTCAAAAGAATTACTAATGTTATCCTTCAGAGTGACCATAGAGTTGAATCATCACCTATCTAAAACAACTTTAAGTGCATTGTGTATGTTTAGGGTACATTAAAGCACAGCAAGTACACTGGCAACTGAGTGTATGTGGGGCCTTTGGACATTTAACCCATAATAGCCTGTCATGCTAGCCAGTGTAAAAGCTGCATAATCTTCACATAAGCTCTCGTGGGCCAGGTAGCCGTTTGCTCCTGGCTCAATCAACGTCCACGCGCGACCATAGGCGGGAGCAGCGCGTGAATCGAACACTTTCAACCGCTGATATGCTCCATTGTTTCTATTTACCTGAAGCTCCACCGCGTTCGAAACGTTAGTTACACAACAAGAAGCCCAACCCGTGTTAGCTTCAACAGCAACCAAACACGGCTAATGTTAATGAGCGACGAAGACAGTCATAAAACAAGCAATTACAGCGTCCAAAACCGGGCGTCTGGAATGGGACGACGCTTTTCAGGTGTCGATTTCGGTATCAACAATGTAAATCTAATGTAAAGACAAACACAGAAACCGAAACAAGCGCTTCGGCAGCCACCATATGAGCAGAAAACAGGGGGAGAGGGGGGATGAAAAGCAGATAGCAAACAGACCTTGTTTAGTCGAGAGGCAGAGAAACAGAAGAGTGGATGAGACCGGGAGCTGCTTCAGTCTTCACCTACTCCATTGTAGTTTCCCCTTTTCTTGTCTTCTTACCTTTTACCATATCAGGCTGGGCATGAATTAGATGAAATGATGATGGCTGCTCTCTAACATCTCTCGCATCACGTGGTAAAATGCTCCCAGCTGCTATGCTAGATTAGCACCTCCCTATTGACGTTTGGAGCACGAGCAAAGTTGGCTTCACGTTGGTTTTGCAGTTTCTGCATATGATTTGTGTGTTTTAGTAAATACAATCATGATGCACAACTTTGAAGCTAGTCAAATCTAAAACCCATTACAACTGATCCTTCTAAGAGTTTTATTTAAAAAAAAATGCGTTTCTAGTCTGAAGCGGAAATGCAGCTTTAACTCGACTTGTATCCCGTATTTGAGAAAATAATCATTTATTTAGATCACATTCAAAAACTCTTCCTTTGCAAAACCCCTCACACCATAACTTGTGTTATTTGGTATTCGGTAACAACAAAGCAACAAATACTATCAGTGGTAGTTGATTAGTAGAAGTAGTGTTAGTAGCAGCATTGTTACAAAAAAGTGTAAAAAAAAATCTTGTGTGGACATAAGTATGAAGAAACTGTATTTTCAAATTGCCATCGTTCATGTGTATTTAGATGGAAAAGTGTACATGAACATACACACACATACACAACAATGAGAGAGAGAAATATAAGGAAACCTTACAGAAAAACTGCACACACATGGTCTTGACACAAAATAAAAACAAAAAATAAAAGGAAAATCACGCGTCATTTGGTGTCCTCATAGCATTGGTAATTGTTGGTTGTATCTTGTTCATCCATAACTAATATGGTCACATCCTCCTACCACCTCTTTCCTACATAAAACTAACTTCAGTCCGGTGCATCCCCACCCCAGGATCATTTTAATGTTTAATCTAAACTGCAGGCTGCACAGGGCTAACATGCTGAACAAGTGAGGTAGGACACCACACTGCCACTGTTCATTCACGTCTTTGTTAATTTGACAGGAAGGCGAGCAGTTTTGGATGTGTTTACGGTGATTATAAAAAGCTGCTTGGGACATAAACCTTGAATGTGGGCTTAGATTCACAGTGTGTGGTTGGTCTCTTAATAGGGTAGATTATTTCTACTTTGTTGTGTACTTGTGTCCTAGAGTGAATTCAAGGAAAGACTTATGCTTTTGTTATCTGTCCAAAGAGCATGCATATAATGCCTGAGAGCAAGGAACCATAATTGATCATTCACAGTCAGGTCAGTCAAGTACACACTCACCCCATATGACCAACTTAGCAGGAACAAGACATTACCAGAAGCACCAGTGAACCATGATTACTCACAGCACCGAAACACTGGAGCACTTTGTTGTTCAACTTGACCTTCAGGTCAATTATTTGCTCACTGTGAGGGCCTCGAATAAGCAGACATTATGTTAAGACAAGTGGAGATCCTCCAAAACATCAGTCATTAATGCCCAAAAAGTCACAATAATGCTCCACTGACACACTGACCTCTGGGGAATTTCAAGTGTGTTGACTGAAAGAAGATTTGTACTGACAAGGATGATGCACCATGAATATGACCTTCATCTTCCAAAGAACTGCAGCAGATGAATATTTGAAGTAAAAAGGACTTATTTTTCCTTACTAAAATCCATTCACACAAGGAGTGGTAACAAGCACATTTATTATTTCTCTTAATACTAACCAGTGAACAATTCTCAACCACTATTTTGTTTTGTGTTGTGTACCAGACACCGTTAACTAAAAGGGCCTGCTTTGAATTTCCTCTAATTCTGCAGCCTTGTGTGATTCACAGCAGACGTGTGCACCAAATTTCACCTGAGTATTGGGAAATTCTTGGACACTGTTGCCATCTAGTGGCTTCTCAGGAGTAGATACCTTCTGCTCATGGTTTAGAATCCAATTCATGTTATCACCAAGTGTACATAAATCTCTATTTATTTATCTATAATTCTGAATAAAACTATATTTCTTGCAGAATAATAATACACATGGGAAACATGGTGGTACATATGCATGCTATGGTAAACATCTTCCTCCTCTTAACATCCTTCTTAACTTCAGCATTCATGTAATTTTCCCATTCAGCATCTGATTTCTCTGTGACAAGGACTGGAACTATTTGGACATTTAAAATGACCTTATTTTTCCACTGTGTGAGGTGTCTGAAGGTAATATGGCTCATTTTACATCCTTGGTGGGGAACATAGCTTGGCGACTTGAATTACCTTCCTCTCAGCTCGTCTCCTAGTGAAAATCCCATTTTCCCATACGGTGATGGTGCAATGTGCTGAGCTTGGTGATATCTCAGGACCCCTCCACAGTGGAGGAGGGGAGTGCAGACATGCTTACTGGCTCCCTTTTAGAAACCATCATTTCAGCAGGATCGATAGTACGTCCCACTCCACGGCTGGCAGAGTGCAATGCCTCTGTAGGGGGTTCAGTGGTAGGGGGGAGGAGGGTGGTGATGGGGGTATGTGCGGACAGCTGCACCAAGGCAAGTCCGAGCAACACACGCAGCCAAGGTGAATGATCGCTTGCTGCGTCAGACACTCTGCTTCTCACTTGTTCCGAGATGCAGTTTCTGAGGAGGACCAGTGGGTGGATGCTGTCCTCAAGTGGCGGTTGCAGTTGCAGGCAACATACTGATGAAGCCACAGAACTAGTTCAGCCGTCAGGTACTTTGTGTTCTGAGATTTTGCCTCACAAACTGACTCACAAACCTGCCGTGTGATGAGTGAAGCTCTGCAGCCGATGCAGCTTGCATTAAAAAAACCTAGTGATGCCTTTTTTTGAATCGTCCTACACCTCTTTGACTGTATTGGAGGTTGAACACTTAAATAGATTCATGCTGTAGGTGAGCAGACATCTCATGTTTCAGTAGACAGCTTGCAATATAAAACCTGAGCAGTCCAGCTTTATTAAGCAGAAATGTTTGGACAGCAATAAATAAATCTTGGTTGTTGGAGTAGAGTGCACGGACAGAGAGGTTTTAAGTCTGGAAATACTGACCCCTGGTTACTTATTTATAATAACATAGCTCTGTGTGTTGTCCAGGAGGCCCAGAAAATATTTCACACCATTCTTTTAAGTATCTCTTTGCAGCCATGGTTCATTTTTATAGTACTTTTTTGGGGGAAAATTCTACCCTAGTTACAGACAGCTATAAATTCCATTTGTATTTTTGACAGATATTCACACACTAAATTTGCACGAAAGAATGACGCTGAGATTTTTTTTCTGATCAAATAATATTTTTTTCTCAGTCAACTAATAAGTTAAATGTCTTTAAAAAATAAAGTCTCTGTGAAAGTTTCCTTGAACCAAAGAGACTGAATCACACTTTTTTATTGTCAACTGACAATTCAAAACAAAACGGGAAAAAAAATATTCAATGACAGTGCCATAAAACCAAAGACTCATTTTTTAAAGTATTAAAAGGAAAAAAAAAAAGTAATTTGTCCAGTTTGGGGTATAATTACAGCTCAGATGCAGCGCGAGAGAAGTACAGTCTTGTGTTTACTTCCCCACTCTTTTAACTGTCTTTCAGTGTACATGCATCAACAAACATGTATTTAGTAAGTGCTGTACTTGTTTGACATTGAGAGAAGTGCTTGCTGGTTTGGAGTAGGGAAAGGGCGTCAGTGAAGAGAGGTGCACCACTGCGGGACAGGGGGATGTGGATGGGACAGGATGTGTGGTGCAGTACGAGCATCCCCTCTGCTCAGATCGCTACCCATTTGTCAAGTTGCCTGCAGACTTGAATGGTGCATTGCTGCTAAAACACCAAGAGGCAATCAGCAGTGGAACAGCACACCTTCAGGGAAGGGTCCCAGGTGCAGGAGAGCCTCCCTGGGTGATCTGAAGATTAAGGTGTCTTTTCCTCAAGAAAAATCACTCAGCACACCCCAGAGTCAAACTAAAGACAGATTTGTATTGTTCTTACACAACTGTTTCATACAGAGAAGCAGTCACACATGTTTGTTTGTTTGTTTTTAAATATAAAGGAGGAGCAATGCTTGCTTATTCCTCAATTTTGCAGAAAATGTTATTTTTGTGTTTGTTCTAATTGCTATTTGCTGTCAGAAATGGACTAAACTATCTCAAGCAGCATCCTCTGTGTGCTGCAGGAAATCAGAAATTATAAACCATGGAGAGCATTTATTATGTTTTCCACATCAACAACAAAAAATACTTTTCTAGTATGATTTCAATCATCCAACACACTTAACTGTCAATAGCCTGACTCTCTCAAACTCTGTTCCAGCCTATTAGCAGCACAGAGATGTTCTCTATATTGAGACAAGCAGTAAAAGCTGAGTGAGGTCACAGCATTAATAGTGGCCTCGTTCTGGTGGTGGAAATGGCAGTAGACTGGCAAACCCACAGAGCTCACCCTGCGGATCAGAGGCAGGCACTGGGCTAAGAGGTGACAGGCCAGTCCCTACTCTGGCGGGGTGTAGGCCATCTTTAACTCACACAGCTCGTCAAACAGCATCCAGAACACAGGCCGGCCCCTCTCATCCGTCACACAGTGGTTTGGCAGATGGCGGATACAGGCTCTCACGTGGTTGAGGCTCTCCTGGCTGCTTCCATAAGGCAAGTGTGCGTCCACAAGCTCAGCGTGGGACTCGTCTAGAATGGAACTTGGCAGCAGCAACTCTTTCCTGGTCCACAGAGAAAGGTGTAAACAAAAATTATGAACATGAATCAAGAAAATGGCATATTTTCTAATCTTGCTCATCAGTTGCAAAAAATAATGGAGCTGCCTTGAACTGAGGACAAGAATAATTTTCAGGATCTCACGCTTGCCAGTTCATATTATCTGGGATGTGGTGGATGATGGTGTTATACCTCCATATTTTGATACTTTAATGTTGGGTATCTATCAACACAGACAACCAGATATCAGTATACTCTTTCCCAAATATAAACTCTGTATATCACCCTCCATGGAACTCACTGGAATCATTTTTACATCTCGTCAAAGGTAACATGGCTGGGTATTTCTGTGGCACTAAAAACTGAGCCAGAGGCCTTCTGTGACTGAATAAATGTGACTGATAGCAAAGTCCCATTTTTTTTATAAAGACATCGACAAAAAAAATGTACTAGAGTAGATCAGTCATGTCATGGCCAATAACAGTTCCACTTGAAGTCAGTTCAAGTTAGCACATTTAATCAGATAAAATTCCAGCATCTAAAATTAAGACATATTATGCAGGTTGCAGACAGAGATTGCTCAAAATTGTTAATATTAAAACTCTCTACTGTGTTGCATTATACAGACTCATGCTTTGAGTGAAGACAGCAACAGTCTCTTTTAAGGCAGACAAAATGTCTCATTTGAAATATGAATATGTCTGGTGATATTATGTTGTTATATTTAAAAAGAAAATCCCCAAACCAACAACAAAACTGAAAAGACCAAACACAACAATAAACTGACCCAACTAACAAGTATTGTCTGTGCATCTGAAGCCTGATGTATGTTATTCCTCTGAGCCACAGACCTCCACTGTTGTCCAAAAGCTATTAAAAACACATCAATGAGCCTCATTGTTGCACTGGGTGACACATTCCTTCATAACAATGAACATGGCCCCTGTAGTTCATTGTGAGTTGGTCCTCCTGCTGCCGAAAATACTGACCAGGGCACTAAATATGTATTAATCTGCAGGCAAAAACAGTTTCCTACAAATTAACTATTTTCTTCTGTTTGAGTAACGATAGGCAAAAACTAGAATGCCCAGCTGTTTAATGAATAAGCTGAATGGTTTTTTAAAATAAAGTAATTTTACAGTTCAAAATTACAGTCTATCTACCAAGATTTATGTCTCTTTCAGCACCTTGCAGCAGAATGCTACAACAGGCAGGCTGAGTGGGTCGAAAGAGAACTGTTACAGTCATCCTACAAACAGTGGTGTTGGACTTCTAAGAGTTGCAGGATTCTTGGGGAAGCTGGTGCACATGTCAGGAATCACCCAGAGCTGCCAATGCTGAAATGCTTCACAGGCAGATACAGACATCAACATGCTACTCCGGAGGAGCCTGCAACTTTTCTTCACCCCTGTGTGCTATACCTGTTTTTGATGGTAGCAAATGGCGGTAGTGAATGTAGGCCAGGAGTCAACACGCATCTCCAGATGACACGAGTTGTTGTGGAGGGTATGCAACACTCCTTCAAGAACTTGGAAGGCAGAACACAATGCAGCAGGGAAAAAGACCAAAAATAACAAGCTGCTTGCCATCCCTGCAAATGAAAACAGCACTCAAATAACATCGGAGACTATATTCAGCAGAGTGGGGTTTCTTTAAAGAATCACCACCAGATATTCACATTTTCTACTGAACACAAAGTTGTTTTCTGCCTTTCTATCACACAAATATTAATGTTCCATAAAAAAAAAACAAGAACAGCATTACAATAATGGATTGTGGCAGTTCCCTGTGAAGGATATTTTTCATCAAAGTGAGGTCCTTGGGTGCTTTTAAGATGGTAATTTTGGTTGTTTTTCTTCATTTTAGTGTAAACAGGGGTTCTGCCTGGATATTTTGAAGAATAAAGCGGCACAATTAAGTCTTGAAAACATATTTACACGTGTTATTTTGCTAGGTAACCCTTAATAGACATGTACATCCTTCTGTCACAGGTATGATAAACGCTAAGTACACAGTTTAATGTTGCCTATACAGAGAAACATTTTTCACCTGCCCCACAGCACACACACAACACTGCAGACATCTTAAATATGCAAAGAAAATAAACACAGATTGACAACATACCGTAATGAACATAGAAAATACCATACAGAAATGCGTAAAAAGTATATTACAGGTCCTTGAAGGCATAATGAAGTCTTCTCAGCTGCAGCCGTCCTCAGTTAAGGCTGATCTGTGCATTATACTCTGCTACGAGCACCAGTGTAGAGAGCAAATTGGCTGCTGCTGACACTGACAGAGCTGCAGCTCATTCACCAGAGCAGAGCAGCCAGCTGTCAGAAGTTCAGCCACTCACCATAATGTCAATCCATCATTAAAGCTTTTACTACTATCAGTCGCATACTGAGGGAAAGCCTTTTTTTCCCATACTTTATGTTTCACATGTCAAACTCTGTCTTTAAAAACTTAATCTTTCGTAACACCAAGTGAGTCTGATGAAGTGGAAAAGTGCATTGCCTCATCAGTGTAGTACATGATATCAGTTAGGAAAATATACAATTCAAAACCTCTAACAGTTTGTCCTTCTGTATACTCACACTAATTTCTTAAAACCACATTTGACCTGTTTTGTCGCTGTGTGTCTTTTTCACTCCACTTGGCCTTGGGAGAAATCTGCTCAGTTTTACAAAACGAGGTCAACAAAGAAGCACTGGCGCAGTGAAACACACCACGCACCTTCTTTAAAAAAATCCCATCATTCAGTCCATCTCTATGCCAGACTGAACTGAGAAGAGGGAGAGAGATTTCGGTCAGGTTAATTTATGGCTTACTAGCTACAATCACATCCTCTATGACTCTATTTTTCAATGGCAGTCAGATTTCCCCTGAGGATGTCCCCTATAACCACCTAATCATTTACACCCACTGAAATTCTATTTTATTTTACATCTTGTCATGATTTTTAGAAATAAAATCAGCTATGCAGTGCACTCGGAAAGTTTCACAGCAAGGAGTCAGCTGTCAGTCAAGGCATTTCTCCCCCTTGACTGAGAGCTACTGAGAATTAGTCTGAACTGATGAGTAAACCAAGCAAGCTGCTGAGCTTGTAAATCAATGTGTCTATTATCTTTTCTGGACAGATCAATGGAGCCGAGGAATGGGCTGTGAATGGCAAAAAAAAAAAAGAAAGAAAGAAAGAAAAAAACACAAGCAACCTGCCGATGGTTAGTCTCGACTCCATTATCCTTGTCTGTGTGTCAAGAAGAAAGTCCACACTTGACAGATAACCTTTTTTTTCCCCCAGATGAGCGTTTCGTCAGTTTAGTTACAGCTTGTGTCTGATTAGACATAAGGTATTGATGATGATCTGCTTTGATACCAGACCCAGAAAAACACTCAACTATTTGGGTAAACATTTCCTATCAGATGCACAAACATCAGGCAGTTTTTCCAGATTACATATGAGCCAGTGTGTGTGCACCTTAAATGAGCTGTTTAGATAGATCAACTATGAATCTCTGCACTTATATGATTTTTGAGCCTTAACACATGTTTACCGATTCTGCCCTTGGCGGGGGGCTAAGAAGAGATCATTTTAAGAAGAGCAGAGAGCTAGAGGCACAGAGGTGACAGTAGCCAGGTAAAGCATAGCGAGGTAATCTAATAGGACATGTAAAAGGGCCCCTCCTCATGGCTTATTCATCACAGGGGATGCCATTACTGAGAATGGCATGGGCTATGTAAGAGATATGCTGGCGGGGGCATTTTCCCTGGTGTCACAGAGTACAGAGGAGAGGACAGATGATGTGAGGCTCTGCAGACTGATGCAGCAGCACTGCATGCAGATCGTACGTGCAGGAAATGACGCTACGCTGTCAGCTGATGGCTAACAGTTTTTTTGCATGATGCACACCTATGATTAATACTGACAGTGACTGATATGGACAGCCTCATGTAGCGAATCCCCCAACAGTCAAAGATGCTCTATCATGTGAATTTTACTGATTCAGCAATCTGTTTCAGCAGAGGCTCACTTTATGTCATAAGCTAATCAAAGAAAAAGCTTTGACAGAATCTCTAGTGTGCGAAAACAGGTAAGCATATACCTTGACTTGATGGGTATGAATGACTTTTCAATATAAAACATATGCATTTTCCATTTTTGCACCAAAGGACAAAAGATCACAGGGTTCAAATAGGGGTTTAGGCAGAACAAAGTCATGCAAAAAAAAAAAAAAAAGGCTGGCTCCTGCAGTGAGAAGCAGAGAGCGCTGCACTGCTGCAGAGAACAGCCAAGAAGCTGATGCCTAAAACGCACAGAATTTATAATGGAGCCACCATTATCCATTCAGAGCCCATGCACTGCACTGCAAACGTCATCACCAAAAGCTGGGAGAATGAACCACCAAGTGCGTTTTTTGTGAAGTAAAGACTTTGCAGAAAGAGAAGTTCAACCTTATTGGCTGACTTAATGATGGATGATCTCACTCTAACAGAGTTGTGCAACGCGCAAAAGACAAATTCGGTTGGTCAAGATATTTCTATATTTTAGCGCACTGCAGAAGAGCACCGGTCGAGCAGTGCATCGTGGGTAATAAAGGGCAGGTAACAGGGTATGCAGGTTAGGGACATTTTACTTTATTGAAGGGTATTTCATACCTGTGAGATATGCGAAACTTTAATGGAGTGTTGAGATAGCAGCTTTTAGGTAGCAACATTTAATAGTAATTGCATAATTATTGCTCATTTATCAAAATATATGGTGATGTGTGTGCAACAATCCTGTGGTGTACCTTGTGTTTTGTGCTTTCTTTCGGTACTTGGTTAACATATGACTCTCCTACAAGCACATCAATCACTTTTCTTTACTGTATCACCAGGTGACAAAGGATTATTTTGATTTAACACTTGAAATCACATCTATAATTTTCTATAATTCAGCTTGAAAGAGTGTCTCATTTTCTGTCTGCCATATACATTTTGGAATTTTATGAGCTTAAACACATCTTTTTTTTTGCAACACATACCAGGAGGAATTCTTCTTCCAGGATTTTTTTTTCTAGAGGAAATTAGATTTCAGAGATATTGTGACAAGTTACAAATCACACCAGAGGGGCTGGCCTCTCTGTGGAGCAAACTGTTCCTCATTGAGGTTTGAGCACACTCATATCTCAAAGAAGCTTTTGCTATATTGTGAAAATGAATAAAAGGGGATGGAGAGTTATGTGTGTGTGTGTGTGGAGGGGGTCTCTCTTGTGAGGAGTCCTTTACAATGATGATTCTCGGGGGTGTTGGGGGGTTCAGAGGAGGACAGGGAGGAGAGGAGGAGGGCAGTCTGAGGATGTGCACACACACACTGACCCTTGAGGTTGCGTTCCCCTTTAAAAGTCCCATCCCACTCAGATACGCAGAGCTCATGCAGGATCTGCTGCGGCAGTGGGGGAACACTGCTGAGCTGTGCAGTTTATGCTGCCAGCAAGCGTGCAAAGAAGAGGAGGGGGAGCGAGCGCCTACAGGAGGAGTGAGGGAGAGAGAGAGTGCAAACAATGTCATTCTGTTCAGGAGGCAATGCTGCAGTCAACTTTGCCGCGCCATGAAGGCACATCACCAGCAACCATAAGGCTCAGAGTGAGTGCAGAGAAGTTTTCCTCCTCGCCGCTCCGTGTGCGATGCAGTCTGAGACTCATCTGTAGGTATACATTTATTTCCTTTCTAGTCTTATTTACCTTGCATGTTGTCTCCTTATGTGTGTGTATCTCTTCTCTACTTCTTGAATTAGCCTTACAGGAGTTCATATACATATGTCTGTGTGCATGCCTGCAGTGTTGAAGCTCCTGGCTGCTTCTGTCTCAACAGTGTCAGCCTCCTCTGCACCAGTAATAACCAGGCAGCAGCCAGCCAGCCAGTGAGTTAGCAGTCAGGCTCTACTGCTCCCTCATCCATGTTTAACGCATGGTTCAGGCTGGAAATAGCAGCCAGCGTGTCAAATAGCGGCTGATTGAGAAGCCTTGCCATTTGACACAAGGACAAAAGAAAAAACTAACCAAAATGCAAAGAGTCTGTTCCGCCAGAGGAGACTTTTATCTTTTCTGACCCGGCTTCTAGGAGAGCATAGATAGTCCCAAGCCCTTTACTTTTCCCTGGTAGTTGTGGGTTTATATTTAGCAGCATGTGATAGTTGTGAATATGATGCTTGAAACTAGTATGAAGGATCTATTGTATCAGTGGTCCTGCGCTGTCAGTGTCTAAGTGCTGAAATGCGGAAATGAGAATGAGGCTACAGTGGCCTGCATGGGACAGGGGAGCTCTGCTGCAGTCATGAAGTTGTGCTCTAGCTATTAGGACTTTTCTGCCATCCCAAAAGTGGATACCAGGGCAGAATGCAGCCCCTTGAGATTCTTTTTGGAAGGATCAGTGTTCAAATGTGTGAGTACTGAGTTGTGTGTGCATGCGTTAAGTTTTTGTTTCTCTCTTGGATAAAAACAGAAATGAAAAGGTCTCTCGGAGCAGAACCACTTTTTCACTTTGTAATATCTGTGCAGCAGCAGCAGTATCTCAGCAACTCTCTTCCTCCAAAAGTCAATGTTGCTACTTTTGTCTTTATATTGCAGTGTCTATGTTCAACCGCGATTCTTTTTCAAGGGCCTTGTAAAAAATAGTTTGCGGACGAAAAAGCTTCGTGTGAAAGTAAGTTGATATTCAAAATCGTGCTGTAAAACCTATCTAGAAGGTCTGGATGATGGATCTGACCAGGTGGCTTTGCCTGGCTCAGTCAGCTCTGAGTTCACATCAGGTAACTGTGCTAAGACCTTGACAAAAAGGGGCCTTGCATCGTCAGTTGGCTCTTTGTGAGACAGAAGTCCAGAGCACCTCTCTGGCCTTTGGATTTCTCCGCACAGGAGGCGGGCGAGCATGAGGGAACAGAGTGATAGTGAACTGTACATGAGGTCCGCGCCACATCCGGAGCCTGACATCATCTTGGAACATCTGCAGTTCTCCTGCTCACACTTTCACTGAGGGTGGGTGCTGCACTGCCAGCAAAGGAAATTGCCGCACTCACCTGATGTTCCTCGCGCCTCACTTCTGCCCTCCCCCCACCACCCACCCTCTCTCCTCTTCTTCCCTCCTCCTTTTGCCTCGTCTCCAATTTCTCTACTGTAGTCTCTCTCAGAGGTACAGTTGCCCAGCACAGCGCTTCAACGGCATGCTTTGCACCTCTGTGAATCTGACTGCCCCCCCTCCACTTCCTCCACTCACCCCCCACCCAAACTGAAAAAGTATGCAGCACATGCTCTCACCATCCTCCTTGAGCAATTTTCCTGAGTGAATAAAGAGAGAGAGGAGAGAGGGAAAAAAAAGAGCCAGTGAGCCTGCAGCAGAACAGCAATCCTGCAGTGTCCTGCAGCAGCTGAGTTCCTGTAGTGCTGGCCTCTAATAGCGCGCGCGCGCGCGCGCGCACACACACACACACACACAAGCACACACAGACACAGGCACACAGTGAAGCATATCGAGACTATCATTCTCTCCCAGACACAGACAGTCCCTTGGTCACGTGAGACAGTGGTGGTAAATGTGAGAGGGAGCAGGCCCTCTCACTCTGGACCGCACTAAGCTGAGTTTAGAGACAGAGGGAAAGGAGAGGGACACACACGCTGCTCATAGAGCTCCACGGGGAGGCAATGGCGAGATTAGTCGGTTGGGGGGGGGGGGGGGGGGGGGGGGGGGGGGGGGGGGGGGGGGGGGGGGGGGGGGGGGGGGGGGGGGGGGGGGG